>OY720641.1:86980520-87404873 GCA_963169105.1 Ceriagrion tenellum | reverse complement strand
GTATAATAATATAATACAAAAAAATATTCATAAAGTTTTTTCTCTAACTAACATGATAGAACCATTCCGTTAAAGGTGACTCCAAACATGCACATTTCAGCGTCTAATTCCTCAAAACCCACCCATTTTACGCGATTCTTGACGTTAAAACGGCATTTTCGCATCTGCGTTTTTCCGAGTCTCATCTCAAATTCGCAGGAGGCGTTCCTAACTTTCGATTTTCACATGTTAGTCCCTGGGCATGACGTCACTTCCCGGCGCCATCACTTTCTTCTTTCTACCCTACCTCGGATTGACAAATATCTTGCTCGCAACGTCCAACCATGAAGACAACCTAATCATGTCTCACGAGTTTTTTTTTGTCTCCCTCTCCTCTCTTCCCTTGTCTTTTCCGTCCCATTCCTAGTACCCATCAGTCATCTTCCCCCCACCTGTTTTCTCCCTTCCCCTTCGTCCGTCATTTTCCACCCTCGTTCCCCCTTTCCTCTCCTCCTTCCTCTCCTACCCTACTTCGTAATTTTCCGTCCGAGCGGGTTCGTTCCTCCGCGGACCGCTGACGGTGCCATCCAACTCTCCCACGCGTACACACACACAAACACAGCCATCCCATTCTTTCCTTCTTCTAACCCACCCAAGGACCACCCCTTACTACCCTCTCCCTCCCTATCTCTCCATTCCGCCCCTTAATTCCACACCGCACACCGCCCTTCCCCGCCAAAGCACGGTCGCCATTTGCTTTTTCTGCACTCCCGAGCAAATTAAGATGGGCGGCTCATAGATGTCTCTGCGCTGCCCTCCACACAAATGAAGAAACCCATTTGGCGTCCTTGGGCCGGCTCGCGAGAAGGACGAAGGTGTCCGGGGTGAAGTCTCTCTCTCTCTCTCTCGCACAGATGGAGAGAGAGGGCTGACAAATGAGAGTGGCGACTCGGACCACAACCGCGAGGGAGTCTGGTATATGTGTGGGAGAGGCAAGACAAACGTGCCCCCTGAACAGTATGGTGGCAGCGAAACTTGGTGGAAGTCGCCTCCGGGATGATGTGTGCAAAGGGAATGCTTGTGAGATGGGGTAAACGAGGGAGTGAACAGCTCTAGGGTGATCCTAATTTTTCCAATTTAATTTGGAACACCCCCTAAATTTGAGCCATTGGGTTGGAAAATAAAATGCGAAATATTATTGCAATTGCAGAAGGAGAAGACCAATCATCGTACCAAAAATATAAAATATCGACTTTTTCCTATTTTCCACATCTACATACTACCTTGAGAGTCGCCGCATACATGGGAGGAAAGAGTGTTAGGACACCAGCCGTATTAAAATATATGGGATAAGGTTTTGGGAAGTGAAAAGGTGACGTGTATTATGGGAGTATATTTATTAGAGCTCAGTTGATATGGTCGTCGGTTATTGTGCGCGGAAAGAACGAGTTTTTGTACCTGTCTCTTCGGCAATGTATCTCACTTAGTTCATCACTTCTGTCAGACCTCGAGATGTAGTGAGGCGTCATGATAATATTCTCTGATACTTTCCGGCCATTCCTGACGATTACACAGCAATAGGCAGTTTAAATTGCTTTTCTGCCATTATACATTTGACATGTTTCAAGTCGAATATTTTCAATTTCTGCCCGGTAGTTCCCGAGATACGAGAGCGAGCGCATGCCACCCAAGTCGCCGGGCGCGCCCTGACGCGTCTACGATTGATTCCACTCAGTCCGCTCAACGTATAACGTCGTTTTCTCAGGTTTTATCCGACTATTTTGAGCACTTAAAAAAAACATGGTAAAAACTGCAGATGTCGCTTAATTTAATTTGCAAGAAAAAATTTGTGAGATATCCTCTAAACACCATAGAATTTGCCGCAAAGCATTCTGGAAATTGGTATTGGTAGTCAGATTCCTATTAGAGCAATTTGTGAGGCGAGATACAGCAATTTGACTCGAGACTTTTCGGTGCCAAGTATTTATGGTAAACTCCGGATCATTCTGTATTCATATGGAATTCTCAAAATAAAAAGCCTCATTCAGGAAACCGAACGCTCTTCGACGTAATTTTTCCAGCCTCAACGTAAGGGCACTAAAATATAAACAGATCATGAAAAGTTTAATGCTACGTGTAATTGTTTTTTCCTCTGCAGTAGAGGGAAAAATTTTACGAAAAGGAAATATATTCATGGGGAATTTAACAACCACTTGCCACAGATGTATGCCTGTCCTAAAGGTCTTTCTGTGTGGTAACTGTTCTGAAGAGGAACCGACAATATTATACTTAGCAGAAAGAATTCTCAAACATCTTATAAAGGAAAAGAGCATAACCCAGCTACTATATCTCATAAAACAGTAAATCTCTAATGCACCAATTGGCTGCCAAAAAAGCCAGAGTGGCATAATCAGAGTTGAAAATTTCCCTGTGAATTTGAGACGATGCGTCCGATAATCTCCAGGAGACAGCAACATTTTAGAACAGAGGTCCTCCAAAATTCAAGAAGATAATACCATTTTGAGAAAAAAACTAAATGTGCAAGAAACCTGAGAGACGGAACTCTACTTTCTCAAATCCATCGAATAATAAAATATTCCCTCCGATTAGCTGGGTGCAACTTATTTGAAAATGTAATGGAAGGAACACCTGCGCAGAATGAATGACAAAATTTTATTATGGGAATTAAAGTTATCAATATGGGGGTAAAAACTGCCCCACAAACGGTTTTCACAATTTTTTTTCTAATTGCGTCCCAACACACTTAAGGGAATTTATCTACGAAATTACTCCTGCTGCTCGATTTTATTCTTCCATCGCTGCTGAATTCTTTGGCTATATATCTGCAATTGTATACGCTCACAGCTTCCTCCAAAAGTTGGAATTGAAATCAACAATTTGATAGTGTTTCACGCACTCTCCATGGATATTACCATATTTTTCGTTGCTAATGTAGCATTAGAGTGCTCATGACTTCAAAAAAGTCAGACGACATATCGTGAAAGTTCGTCATATCATAACAGAAACAACAATGGAACTTTTCCACAGAGTATTTTAAGGAGTACGACGCGTTTCAGCTCACAGAACCATCATCAGGTACAAGACACATTAAGCAGAGGGCACATCACATGTATACATTTAACACGTTTGAAGAAAAGGAGTGGGGGTTGGGAACAGAAGTAAGGTTGGGGAAAGTGGTGGGCAAGCGTAAGAAAACCAAGGAAACATCAGGAAAAACAAAGGAAAGGAGGGTAAAGAAAGGAATGGGGAAGACCAGGGAAATGGAAAGGCAAAAAGGGGGGAAGAAAAAGAAGACGGGAAATGTAACTTGTACCCGATGATGGCTCCGTAAACTGAAACGCGTCGTACTCATTAAAGTATCTGGTGAAAAAGTGAAATTGTTCTTTCAGTTGTAATACTAGAGGGTTAATTAAGATTTTATTTTCGGATTTCATAAAAAAGGATCCGCTGGATCCTGGCCTATTCTCGAAATCATGGGGCCCACACATCCTAATTAAATGCGATTTAGTATATTCTATAGGTACAACTTTTCAAAGTTCACCATAACTTCCGATGCGATTTATTTTGCTACATTACGCGATTTGCCTACGGTTAATTTAGCTAATAATAAACAGCAACAAAACGATCTACACGGAGAGGACGCTCAAGGGTTCTTTTATCTCGAAAGCAGGGTATGCTTCTGGAAAATAACAATTTTTCGTGGCTGTTCGCCAGAATTAAACATAGTAAATGCTACAGCCCGATGTTTTATTCTTATGATCAAAATCACTAAAAAATAATAAGTAACTATTTGGACAACGGCGATTTTCCGGAGTAATGTAAACTAGAAGTACGAATGACTAACTTTGAGACGAAATTTATTTAGCTGCGGTACAAACTAACCCGAGTACCTCTCGAGTTTCAAATGCTTTTGTTAAAAATACGGCAGTCTTTAGAATATAACATGAATAAACTTATGTATTTACCAAAACATATTAAACGTTCAATTTCTTAAGCAAGTATTATAATGCTAATAGTGATACGTTGCGGTTGGATTTGCTAGATCCCAGACATTGACGCGAGAGGGCAAACCCATCGACTTGGGTGGCATGCGCTCACTCCCGTATCTCAGGATACATCACCGGGCATTTATCGAAATTATTCAGCATGAAATCTATATTAAATTTACAATGAGTCGCTGATGATTGCAAATAAGCGTATTAAACAACCTAGTGCTCCGTAATCGTCAGGAATGGCCGGAAAACAGGAAAAAATGCCGACATCTAAAAAATTTAGGTACGATACGGCTCGTCTTCCCCTTCTGCAATTGTAATAATACTTTGCATTGTTTATGTCCCAAAAGAAATTCGAATTTCCAAAAATTAAGAATTCTGTTCGAAAATATCACCATCGTTTTACAAGACTATGTTTACGGTTAGAATGCGCATTTATAGTATTCACAACTGTTTTGTGGGACTGGTCTTGAATAGAAAATGAATTTAATCACCTCTAACCGCATTGTCAAGAGGGACAAACGAAGGTCTATTAAATATGGTTGGAGAGGAGAGGAAACTAGTAGCCGAGGTTCAAAGGAGGCTGAAGTAGTTGTAGGACGTATTGGAAGGAGAGGGATTACTAAAAGGAACCATATGTATGGAACACTGGGAAAGCGCGGTAGAGGAAGGAAGAGGATATGTGTTCTGGACAAAATACAAAGCGGGAGAAAATATGAGTAATTCAACAAGGATCTAATGGCGGGCCATTCATTAGTGAAAACGGATTTGGATCAGTACTGTCCACAAAACTATCAACCAGCTGGTAGAATACTTAAATGACGCAAACTGCCAACTTTTGGCAGTTATATTTCTGCGTCCTTAGGGCTGGAGATAAACAGCAGGACGATTATGGTCTATTAGAGGGATGGTAAAAATTTACCATCCATTATTACTTCCATTTAGCATATTTTCCAATTTTTACCATCCATCTGGTACATTATATTCAGCCTACTGTCAATCTCAAACCCTGAGGATGCTGAAATCAATCAGGATAAGCAGCTGTCGTACATTGCGCGCTCCGCTTTGGCCGTCCAACGTCCATAAAGCTGCCATTACTGGCGAGGATATCATACATAGAGATTAAAAAACCTTGTGCCAGCAGAGCAAAAGACTATGGTAGACGATAATTTCTAAAATATTTCTGTAAATCAAAGAGTGTAGGAAAATGTCGGCAATTCAAACAAAAGCGTTAGTGATTTAAGCAAAAATTCAAAACATGTAAGATGCTGCTAACCCAATACAGAAACTCAATGAAGCCATTGTACCAAGATCCCTACAGAGCATTTTATATAAGATGTAGTAACAGAACGAATTAACGCCGTTTTAGCTTGCCATAGTGCAGGTACACTCAATAGGAGGAGGGGGAACGAGATGACATTGGTACGGTTGCTGTCGCAAGCCAAAAGCAGCGAACTAAAGGACATATAAGCCAGTACATTTAGGCAATAGCAATAGCAGATCGAATCGTGACAAGCAATATTTGCATGTCAACCGAGAACTGGACAATTACGAGTGGAGAAAAGATACTAGGAGAAAGGGATAGAGCACTCGCTCTCCAGCTTTCGAACAAGAAGGTCACAGAAGTCCTTCTCTCTGCATTTTAACGGGGCGACCAAAAGAGCTGGAAAGTGCTATTACCCTGTGCATAAGGAAGGGAAGTGGAAGGCGTCCAGGATAGCTGGCGTTTACCTAGGACAAGAAACCGAGGGAACTGATGGACATCCCGATAAAGCACCACTGCTGCGTCTTCGAATCCTGAGATCCTGAACATGAGTATCTAATAGTGCAAAAGGAACGCTTGTAATTAAGTTAAGAATATTTAGGTTATTCACGAGTATTTATTCCAACTTGTTTAGTGCCATATGAGCGTCGTGAGATATAATTAATATGTTTGAGAGAAGGAGTTTAATTGTAATTATTAGCTTGTTAGAAGTTGTAATTATTAGCTTGTTTTGGCATTACCTGTTAATTTTATTGGTAAAACAAATGGTCAAGATTGGTAATTTGTGAATTCGGTGTAACAAATAACAAGAGTAATTTATTAAAAATGTATGCAAGTTTAAATCCATTTCAAATTTAGTCAAGGTTATTGTTTTAAATTCATGACAATAAATTATCATAAAAGGAATTTAATATGCCTGTATAATACTTAACCACCGACTAGCCACGGCAAGGTAAGAAGGATAGGCGGAGTAGGCGGATCATGATTCATAT
Organism: Ceriagrion tenellum; assembly: GCA_963169105.1. Taxonomy (NCBI): domain Eukaryota; kingdom Metazoa; phylum Arthropoda; class Insecta; order Odonata; family Coenagrionidae; genus Ceriagrion; species Ceriagrion tenellum. The sequence continues at coordinate 87,398,625 of OY720641.1, read as the reverse complement.
TAGTTTCATACGGACAGCAGCACCAAGAACAAGACTACCTTTCTCGCCCTTACAGTGCTAGATTACCGGAAATGGTAACTCTATGAACTAAGGTTCAAACTATATGAATGAAGGTTCAAACTGTCGTCAAAAATTAGTAAATAATGCATAATATTTGAGACTAACATATTGCATTTTAAAAACGATAACTATTCATGTTTTTGCCGATAAATCTAAGGGTTATAATAGAAAATACAACAAAATATATTATTCTAGATTTGTATGTCGTGTTGATTTTTCACAAAATAGAACATAATGAACGGGTTAATATCATTTGTCTGTCCCCAGGAAGGATGATTTTATTTACAACTTATCTGCATGTATGGCATGGAGGTAATATTATCGAATAATAATATCGTGAGGCATTTAATTATCAGATTATTTACTTGCTGTACACGATTATGAACCATTATTTACGCTAAAGCATTAGTTATTATTTTTTACGCTCTACTGTGATGAATAGGTAAGGAAGGACTCCTAGTATACGTTGACCATATCGATTTGGTTGTGGATATTGACAGTAAAAACGCGATCAATACTTTTTTATCACATCCGTACTTCAATGTTTCAGGTCGATATCAGTTGAATGAAAAGTATTCTAGTATAATAAGGCCAAAAATTACCATTTCCAATGTTTACTACTCCTGTATTTGCCTTTTTGGAAGACTTTCGTATAAGTAGGCTATCAAAGCTCGGATTTCGGGAAAATTTCTAGTCAATAAATAATCAATAAAGTGTAAGAAGGCACCATTCCAGCAAAAATTAAAAACTGCACTGTAAATTGAGCTTAAATTAATAAGAGTACCTCCACAAACAGCAATTCTATCGAACGATTGAGATTCCGGCATAAGATAGTTTCCACTAAGTGTTAAGGGCAAAATATATATACGGGTCAACGGAGAGGGCTTAAGTACGGGTATATCTTTCGATGCAAATAAGTAAGCAAATTGCAAAAGAAGCAAAAAGGTGTTTCGTACCTTTTAAGTGTTAATGCTATAGTTTCATTAATCACAAAAAGTTTTCCATGAAGAGATAATGAACAGTTCAAGAGATAAAAACCAGCCCCTAAAATTTGGAACAAACGAAAGAAAATAAATCACCGCATTTTTTTCACTGCTCCTCAAGAATACTGAAGAGGCAAGGTAAACGCTGTAAATGGCAATTACAACAATGAAACGTTAATTTCAAATTATAGAATATAAACAAGTTTTTTGTCTAACAGATTATTTGTAAATATTAAAAAAAGACATTTTATAGATATCAAATTAGTGAACGGATAATATTTATAACGATTATATGACATCTATTTTTAAAGAGCTCTTCCGCAAAATCAATTTAACTCGACCAACTTTAAAATTCTGCACGATATGAGAGCAATGAAATTCTGAAACACATTAACTTTGCAGAAAAAAGTGTGATGGTATTCAAGCCCAGCTTACAATTCAAGGAAAACATTTTTTGCAATTCCAAGGGAAAATATTCTGAAATGTGACCGATATATTCTTGAGATCTAGTCCCTTCAACGCTGTAAATTACATTCCCAAATATGAAGCAATAATTCCAAATTACGAAAAATAAACAAGATTTTTGTATGACAGATTAATTAAGTGTACTAAATAGAAACATTTCATTGGTATCAAATTAGTGAATGGAAAATATTTTTAAAAATGTGTATATTTTCCCTTTCTATTTTCCAAAGAGCTCTACACCAAAATCAATTCTACTCAACCTGCATGAACATCCTGCAAGACATATGACCTGTTAAAAATTAGAAACACTTAAATGTTGCAGAAAAAAATAAGATGGCATTTGAGTCTAGCTTACATTTCACGGAAATATATTTTATGCCATTCTAAGAAAAAATAAATTTTCATTCTGGAATCTGACCGACATATTCATGAGAACTATTCCCTTCAACGCTCCTTGGTCCACAAACCGCACTAACGCGGAGGTTCCCACTGCGTTGACCACTTGCCTCTTTTTCTCTCTCTCTCTCCTCGCATTATTATTCTTTTCATTAATCCCAGCGAGGTAGAGAGAGAGAGAGAGTGGCTCGCTACATGCAAATACTTGAGCGATCCGTGGGAGGCAATTAATTTTCACAGCATTAAGAAAAAGCAGAGCGAAGAGAGAGCGAGAGAATTAAAAAATGTTTAAAAACTGAAACAACGAGAGAGGTATGGGCATTAGAACGTGGAGATGCGGAGTTTGGTGGCGCGCTCTGGCGAAGTTGAGGAGGAGATGGGACGACCCGATTTGACTTACCTCGTTCTCGCGTATCTCCTCCCGTCCACCCTCCCCAGGGTACGCCCCCTTCCTCCCTCCCATCGCCGCCATGGTTCGGGCGCAGTGGTGCAGCGGGGCCCTGCACGCGCGGATGTACACGTATGAAAAGGCGAAAAGAGAAAGTAATTGAAATGAGCAGAGTTAATGAGAGCAGCTGGGAAGGAGGCTGGAAAGGTGGCCGGAGCGAAGGTGTGAGAGTGTGGGCGAAGAAACGGGGAAAAGAGTGACAAAAAGGAGGGAAGGATGAGACTGATAGACAGGCGTATTTTTTCGTACAAAATTAAGACCATCCAGGGTTCCTCTCAATGCACTACCCACATTCATGCGTGCAAATAACCATGACCTTCGCATCAACAACATCCAGAGAGGGAACAAATTAAAAATTCCAATTAATATTTGTATGCCTATGACATTACTCCTTCCAAAAGACGTAGAATCACCAACGACAACGAAACAATACAAGATACAGTCAGAAGAGAAACGCAAAAAACAAAGGTATTTTGTTAGGAGTACGGTTTCTCGCAATTATTTCCGTCGCTGCGGAGTGGGCCATGGGGTACGAAACTTACAAAAGACTGTAAAACGGGAGTAGAAGGTGAATAGGGCGGTTCCTCCGAGATAGTTAAAAAATGTCATTTTATTCCTATTCTGGATACTTATGGAATCCTCCTTCAGATGTAATCAACACAAATTTTTTTCCGTTCTATATTTCTCGCGAAGTGGACTTAAAAACATCTGGTGTTCAGTGTAGAGATGGTCAAACCCGTCCATTTTTTGTAACTCATTCACTCTGAGCCGGTCCGTTTTGAGATTCGTTCCTTTTCACTCGTTCACCGTCCTGTTCTATTGGAGTTAATGTATTTTTAACATGTTCTTGGTGTTTAAAGAATATATAAATACATGGAAATACTTAGAATACCGTGGTGACGTCGTTTAAGCATGTTGGTGAAATATAAGGTAATATGGATGGAAGGTAATGTGACCAACTTTTCACATGATTTCGTAAATAGTTCAAATTTATATAAAGAAAAAAAGTACTGCCCATTACACTGCTAGCATTAGCAGATGATTTTTGGGGTCTTAAAAAGAACATACTACCTCTTAAAGATAGGAGAGAAGGAGCGAAAGCAATGACGGACCGAAAAAACGAAGGACTAAAAAGAACGAAGTAGCGAAAGGAACGGTCCGTACAAGTCGGTCTTCCCGTTCAGTCCATAGAACCATTTCTTCGAACCCGTTCGTGCGCGAACGACCCACCTCAAGTTCAGTTGGAGAAAATAATAAATACAAGGAAAATGGGATTTTTCCTTATTTTTCTCCTATATTTATGCCGGAAATGCCGTTATCATGTATAATTGTTTCTTCGAATACCACCGATAAGAAGCGATGACAACCGGTAAATTGAATGAAAATAAAAAAGATCTCACCGTTTTACTTTTACAGCGGTCAGCTGATTGTTGCAATATATGAGGTCAAAACGAGGTAATACCATAAAAATGGCGCTGCAGGCGGTGCCCTCGACTATTGAAAAGGGCTCTGAAACATATTTTCGTGGAATAATTGGCATTTTTTTGTTCGTTAATTTTGGTTATCAATAACTTATGCATTCCATTAGCGAAATTAGAATTTTTAAAGCCATTTGAAATAAAGTTTAAACCATTGAGGTGTATAGAAATGTCACTACGTCATCAAACTGAACCAAACGCCTGACAACCGAAATAACAACCATATCGCTTAACCCTGCTCTCTCCTTACATCCCCATGGATATCAGGACGGAATGGACACATTAGCGAATGAAAAGCAAGACTATCAACCACCTGTATGAAATTTGAGGCAAGTAACTTAAAACAAGTATCGTCTGGTTAGAAATATGTATTTAACTCAACTTTGCAATAGTTTTCACGGAGAATACGGATGATTTCTAATTAAAATAAATAAACAAAATACGCTAGAAGACTCTGTGGTGTCAGGCATGATGGAGTGGAATCGGAACATAACTAAGTGTGAAAAAAATAGGCAACTTCCATTGTGATAAATTTATTCCAACCGGCTTCGCTTTTAACAGCATCTTCAGTTCCTGAAGTAAAAAGTGAAACCGGTCGGAATAAATTTATCACAGTGGAAGTTGCCTAGTTTTTCATACTTAGTTACGCTAGTAGAATCCACATAGAATAAGTAATTGCATGCTGATTTATAGAAAGTTAACAAGTAAAACACAATAAAATTATAAGATATTGAGTCCGGCGTAACACGGTGGAAATTCGTATTGTTCTTCATGGTGAAAAGTTAACTTGGTCTGTAATATTTTTTTACTCGTGCGTTATTTAACATTATCATGCCATTTTCAAGGCCTCTTATGCCTTGAAAATGGAAAAATATGCCAGAACCTGGGTCGGTGAGAGAAAACAAAGTGTTGAATATGATCAAACAAATTCCCATTGAGATGAACATCGTAAAATTAAAACATCGGTGCGTTAGTCCGTAAGCGCTATAGGAAAATGAGGATCAACGAAGATGGCGGACTGGCTTCAGCTTCTAGCATTTGCGAGCATAGCAAGAGCCCACTCCATATACTTCAATGGTTAGAATATATTTGGCAATGGAAGGTATTTGTTTTGACTCTGACATCGAATAACACGCGAGCATTTTGGACCCTGGTCATACATATTTAAGTAAAAAATGAATAAAATACAAAGGAAAGCAGAGCGTTTCGTTAAAAACTGCTACGAGCGTACACAAAGTGTCTCACAACATTTAGAGGGATTAAGGTGGGAGCCCATAGAGAATCAGAGGCTACACGCTAGGCTTAGGTTTCTTGAAAAATTCAGAACTGATATTTTCAGAGCGACACAGAGAATATTATCATGACTTTACTGACCTTACTGGGTCTGACAGTTGCAATGAAATAAGAGAGATACACTGCCGAACAGATAGGTACAAAAACTTTTTCTTTCCGCGCACAGAAAGTGACCACAATAAAAATTCCACTAAACACACTCCTATAATACATGTCTCCATTTCATCTCTCAAAAACTTACATCTTTATTCGTCTGGTGACCTAACATCCCCTGCCACACACCCATGCGGTGGCTCGCAGGGTATTATGTAGATGTAGTCACGCTGGGACACCATTATATGTGAATTATTGAACTTCTGACATCAATGAGTCACACAAATAGCATCCACATAATCCCAATGTTTTGCAGAAGTGTTCTTTATTTATCCTTGTTCGAATCGCATGTCAGATATGGAATTGAAACTTGGGTGTTGGCATCTCTTGTTATATGATGAAAACTAATGCCTTACAGAAGAGTGCACTGAAAATTCTTAGTCACTGGAATGATATATTGGACTCATATTCAATGCATAAAAATAATTACAGACTATTACCACAATACTTACTTAATGTAATCCTGCTATGTGAATATAATAATGAGTAAAATTGCAATAATTGTAGAACACTATCATAATACTAGAGAAAGGAGATTTGTAATGCCCAAAGTAAATAACAAATATGAAGAAAGGGAAACGAAGTACGTTCTCCCAAAGCTATTAAATAGATATAGAAAAGACAACGAGATAACGTGTCAAGGTAAAATATTTTTCAGTAAAAATATTGCTCAATGAGTGCTCCATAGAGATATGTTATTGCAAATGTATTTGTAAATTCCTTTAACTACTGGCGAATGTTTGTTGTAATAGTTAGCCTGAGCTGATTTAATACGATATTATAAAAAAATATTGTGAGTTAAAATATGAAATATGTACCGTCGACTGACTGCTCACACGGAACTGTAATGTAGAAATTGTTAAATAAATAAAAACTGCGCGTTGAGAAGTGGGTTGATTCAACACTATCTATCGTCCCATGTTTGCTCAAACTAGTGACTATAGAAAAGTCATCGCAATTGTCGACTTTAACCCTTTGGCTCGAGCCTTTTCAACGAAGGGGATAGATTCCCAAGCCTCACTATCCCACTTTCCCCCCTCTCTTCCTCTCCGTCTTTGGCCCGCACCTAGTCCGCTGCTTTCTTCCCCTCGTTGCTGCGCAGGCCTGCCCGAGAAATTTTTTGGGAGCTAAAAAACAGCCAATTAAACATGCTTGGAAGGAAACATGCAAGTTAAGGAAGAGCTTTATTGAAAGATGAACATGACGGTACAGCTGGAGTGATAATTTAAGTTTATTAACCCATTTCCGCCCAGAAAAATTTGTTCGCTATTATGAAAAATTTTTGGTACCATTCATATGGTCACCAATAGTACCTACTCAGGCAAAGTATTTTGGTGATTGGGAACGACGCTGTGTTGACAAGTTGATTGCGATAAAGTTCGCGGTTCCTTCTACAGAACGTCATGCACTCGGCGCGTCAGGGTGTAGTCATATGGCTACGGTGGGTGGAAATGGGTTGAGATTGAAGCAATAGATAATCGGTGTCATCGAAAAATGGTAAAGATCAAATGCATGGAGAGTCTATCGAAGATTTGGAGAGAAGGGATGTACAATAACAACAACAAGCTCGGGTCGGGAACATTTATATCAATAAGCAAAATTTCGTGGCCGTGAGCATTGAATTATTTTGCTAATCTTCTGGAGATTAGCATCTCGTCTGGTGTAACCTCATCTAAGATCACTGAAAACAGATATCCAGTGAGGGAAGAGAAGTGAAATAACAATTTAATTTTTTTATTTTGCCTCAAGGAGAATCAACTAAGGTTATAATTAACGATAATTCGTCACTGGGAACAATTCTTTACTGACCTACGATATATCAATAACACTGCATTTTATATGAAAATAAAACTATATAATTTCATTAAAGAATGACAATCTTTAAGCAATTGATTTATTTGGTATGTTGAACATATATCACACACATCGGAGTGCATAGCAGAATGCAAGAATGGGAAATTCAATTCTTGCTAAGTATAGTGGGTCATAATGGAATAGTCATAGAGAGAAGGAAAAACAAGAAACAACTCGAAGTTATTAGCTTAGAAATAAGATATATGACAAACTTGTAAGAATGAATGATAGTAGAAGTCCCATGATTGGGAATGAAAACGAGAGGAATTGGAAAGAGACCAGAGGAGAGTCACGTAAACGATAAACAACTGATGTGGAAAGAGACCTAAAGAAGATGTACTCATCCTTGCATGAAGTCCATATTGGTGAAAATAAATTAACTCGATAGTAATTTCCACTCTGTTTTCATGAAAACCGACCATAATTTCGACATTTTCTGTCATTACCAAGGTACAATTTTTAACAGTCCGATTCTATACATGTATACCCCTTAGCAGAACAAAGATAGGTGGAGAGGGATTAGGTTATGACGGAGTAGAGGGTAAGGGAGGGGACATACAGAAGAGGTGGGCTCAAAGTGACATAATAACAAGTAAAAAATAGTTAGGGGATCCAGAAAAAGGAGGAAAGAACAGGTGGAGTTGAAGGTCAAAAACAACAACCAGAATAGTGGAACACAGGACTTGTAGAGTGACTTAAATTGAAAAGAGGTGATTGAGTCTTAAAAACTACGTCATTAAAAATACTTTCCGGAATATTCACAATTTCATTACTATCGAGTAGTAATGAAATTGTGAATAGTCCGAAATACATTCTTCTGGAGTACAATTACCATCGATTTATTTTATTCTAACCTATGAGGATGTACAATATTTCCAGGAAGTTACACCTGAAACCCTATCTCTCGCTGGTATGAAGTGTGTAAAGAGGGAATACGATACAACAGTAAAAAAGAACAGCTTGGCTCTTAGACTCATAGTATGCTGGTTTGGAGACGGAGGAAAAAAAACAATCTATCTAATTGGGGCCTGTAAGGTAAACATGACGACATGTTTAAACTATTTTCACAATATGATTTTATGGATTATACAATGTGAGAGTTTGCGCGTGGAGCTGAAGATGTGGACGGCGGAGGTAGTGAAAGGGTGCGGATAGGAATGAGTCAGGTGATATTAAGAGGGGCGGGTTGAGGATGGGGAAACAAAGAGGCGTTGAGGAGAATCGGATGACGAGGGAATTGGTGAGAACGAGACGAGAGTGGGAGACGAGAGAAGGGGGAGGGAGAAGGAGCAAATGAGAAAGAGAGAAGGTTGAAGAGGTGACGAGAGAGGGCAAAGGGACGGAGAGAGAGGAAGGAAGTTAGCAGAGGAGAGGGAGAAGAGGGCATTTGAGAAGTTAGGAGGAGAAATGCTTCGAACAAAGAACTCGGATTGCAAAGGGGGATTTTGCTCGAGAAACAAGATCAAGGGGAAGTAGGTGTTCTCTCTTCTGGAGGAGAAAATTAAATATCCCAACACGTCATTACAAATAACACGGCAGCGAGCGGAGGCAAAGGCACGGTGGAAATGAAGACATAATTTGTCTTTCGAGAGATTACAAATTGCCACGACTGCTACCTGCGGACATCAAGTACTCCTGTACTTCAACAAGCAAATCTCTTCGACGAAAATTCATATGGCAGGTTCTTTCTGCTAAGATGAAAATTTGAAAATTTTAATTATAACGAGGTATTTGTATGCTTTTATATTCTGGTCGTTATAAGAACGTTCAATTCTTTGGATATCTTCGATCAGGTGCTCTTCTCTCTTCCTCTATCATACTTCAGCGTGTCTAACGCATTACGCAGCCTATTTATGCGTTCCATTAAAACTTATGTACGTACATTCTTACACAGGTAGTATCTTCCGTTGTACAGCGTAATATCATTGGAATGTCAATTTTTTATGCTTCGTGTACCTCACGCAGATGGGCACTGTCTTGGTAGGTATATCCCATATTCATATTGTGGTCGATTGCGTCGTAGCAGCAATCAATCCCCTCTACTTCGGTCGTCTTGGATTCCACAATTATTTTCTTCCGCAGCGCCTCGTACCTGGCTACATCATCTTCATGTCTAATATTATAGTACCTTCTATTTTTTTCAACAAGATCTTTGATTTCAACCATTATCCATGGCCATCATGTCTCCGATTCGTTACTCACAAGTTGCTCCATTGCAAAAATAGGTGTCCTTCTTTCATACCTCCAATTTTACTCCTCTGCCGTATGCACCATTCCCTGGTATAATATTTCCGCCATCAGATGCATTCCTATCAGATTTTATGATAAGGTTCTACTTTCCCTTGAGTACGCTGGAGAGTCCTTAGTTATTTAGGCTTGGTTAGTTGTTCATATAATTATTTTTTACCATTTTCATCTTCTGTATGCTTTGAATAGGCCGAAAATTTGTCATTATATACGTGATTGGGAGCCAAATATTACACCGGGAAAAGGATGCTTTCTATAAGGCGAGGAAGAGTTTTATGGTGTAATAAAGCCTCCTCAATCACCACCCTATTAATTTTCAACGAACCACCGCATTGAATGAATAAAATGAATAGATTTTATTACCTTGCTAAACGTTTTTGTAGAAATTGTTTTGTAGAACGTAAGGAATTCCACGGAATCCGTTTCTGTAGAACGAGTTCATTTCTAAGGATTTTTACAGAACGCGGGTTCATTTTATGTGCAACTAACTTTCGTATAAATAAATTCGGTAGAATATTCTCCCTCACTGACTGATCCTCGATGACTAATGACGTAAAAACTGTTCCGTAGAACGTGCGGAATGCTAGGAAAACAGTCGTTTCTTCCGTAGCACCAGTTTCTTGAGTCCAAGAAGAGACGTAATTGGCAATAAATGGGAATTTAGTTCATTGTAAGTTAACCAATTGTGTTTCTAAAAATAATGCAGTTTATTTATACTTAGTTATACTTTTATTGGGAATACCAAACTTTATGACAGTTTGAATCGTGGTGCTCGATTTGACTTCCGGTTTACCAATTTCCTCTTGCTTTCCTGCAAGACGTCGTGCACTATATTCAAGTGGTTACGCAAGAAGTTACAAATACTCTGGTTTCCGCTTATACGAAAAAAAATGAGCAAAAAACCAAGCCATGCCTGGGTGAAGTACGTCGATAAATTCGTCGGGTGTGTTTTGGTGGAAGAAATTAAAAATTTTATCCTAAAGACACCGATGTTTTTGATCCATCGGCCAACAAGAAATTGTTTTGGCTCTCCTTTTTGGAAGAGGATAGCATGGACGGCAAGAAGGTGAAAGGATTTTATGATGGACGTGTTCTCGCGTTAGGAGGTAAGTGTTTACGTGGGCAATTTATACATCCATTTTGGTAGATTTATGGTGACCAGTGGATCACCCAGCATGATTATGAAGGGCACACGCATATGACCAACAACGTCGAGGAATGTGTTAGGTATATTAGATATCATTTAATGTATAATTGTTCTCTTTTCAAACACGAATATGCCTACTTTTCCTTAGACATATCCATTATGGCGAACTCTCCACGGGATATTACTCGCCTTCCACCGAAGAAGTTCTCGGACGGCGATTTAATTGAAATCGAGCATCAGAAGGAAATAAGGGTGAGTTGCATTAAGTTGTGTAATCACACCCTATTCGTTGATAGTGAATTTAATTTAATTTTGTTTTGGCATTTTATAGCATTCTTTTCCTTTTATTTGGAGATGGAAGGCAGAGCAAAAATAAAAGAGGCGACGGAGAAGAGGAATGCCGAGGTGTTGAACGAAGAAATGGCTTCAATGAGTCAAAGGAATTAAGAGGAAGAGGAAAAAGTGAAGATTATATCTTTGAGCAGAAGAAGAAGTGCCGACAGCGGATGCAGGAGAAATTTAAACACGCTGCATTAAAATTGAGTAACAAATGTAAATTGCTTACTTTTAAATGAAATGTATTGAAGTTACTAATCATATCTACGTGCTTCATTTTCTTAATTATCACTTCCAGTGTTTCTTGCAACACTACATAATTGATGGAACTCAGGTTAATCTTTTGCTACATCATAAGGAATTTTCAAAGATTTTGCTATGAAATTTATGCAGAAAGTTGTATGGGAATTCAGTTGGAAGTTTGTTTTGGAATTCGTCCAGAAAGTGCTAGGATATTCTGTATGCGGTTCTAGGGAATGCTGTGGAAAGCCCTGGGGAATTCTGTAGAACGCCCCAAGGATTTCTGTATAAAGCCCTAGGGAATTCCGAAGAACGCCCTAGAGGATTTTGTAGAACGCCCCAGGGGATTCTGTAGAACGCCTAGGGAATTCTGTAGAAAGCTCAAGGGAATTCTGTAGAAATTCATTAAAAAATTGTTCCAATATTTTAAGGAACCTCTACAGAATTTTCTAGCAGGGTAATGTTTTAGATTTATTTTATATAGAAAAGTACAGATATTAGTGCAATACAAGTATAAAAAATGATCCAAGAAGAAAAGAAAGAAAAAAAATATAGAAAAACTCATTTGAAGTTCTCCTGAGCATAATACTCGTCAGAAGGTGTTTACATTAGCATACTCCTTTTGGATCCGATGCACATATTGAAATGTACAAAAGTAGATCAAATTCAGATTACAATAAAATAAAAATATACACAGATACAATTTAGAAACATTTTTCTTCATTCACTTTTAATTTTAGACGTGCTTCGAAAGTCTTAGTAATTTCTTTATAATTGATTTAATAATTTAGGTTTTATATTACAGAGTCTCCTCTCACCATATGTATTCAGCACTTTAGGACAGTGATAGGGATCAACATTTCTCAAAGTCATTGCATGCTCCAGTATTCTTGGTACTTTATATTTATCATTGATATAATTCTCAACTATCAGTAGGCAATCAAACAATTTATCAATTGGTAATACACTTAGATATTTGTAAGCAACCTCTACGATTATCTTTTTGCATCACTACCCAAATTTTCGACATTCCTATGTATAGTTTTTACAATCCTATTTTGAGTTGTTTCCAAGAATTGTTTGTGTATATTAGCTGTATAGCACCAAGTACTCATGCCATATCTGATCTATGCTTTTACGAAATCAGAGTAAACCCCCTACAAGACATCAGTTGTTACATGATATTTTATGTGATACATCAAATAGGTAACTTTCCTAAGTTTTCTATTTAATTCATATTTATGGAAAAATTTAAAATTACAGTTAATTATAATACCTAAATACTTATAATTTTGAGCTAACAGATCGTATTTACATCAGAGCATTTGATGATTATTATACTTTTACTTATGGTCAAGTAAAAGAATTCTAAAACACCTATGTCGGTCCATTCGGCTTACGATGTGCATCACCGGGGGTTATATTTTATCACTAGATCATAATCATATGACCACTGAACAATGAAATTAAGGTCCTCTTGGTTATTTTCGCAAGCTTTTGAAAAGTCTTTATGTGGTGTGATCTGCAAAATATCATCAGCATGAAGTAGCATGGGAGAATTTAAGCACAATTTAATATACTATTGATGGAAATGGTGAAAAATATTGGCCCTAAAATTGAACCTTGCATAATGAACCATAATGTAAATTCTTTGGATTACTTAGGTAGTTATCCCACTTGACTATTATTTGTCGTTCTATGAGGTAACTTTAAAACCAATCATAAACGTTCCCTCTCACACCCACGTCTTATGGGTTTTCAATAGTAATTCAGTATTAACCATATCGAAGGCTTTACAATAATCAATGTATGTTACAACAACATTATTGAATTTATCTAAATTCATCTAAAATTATCAGAAAATAATTCTAATGCATCTTTAGAGCCTTTTTCTTCTTGAAATATAAACTGATACTCATGTAGAATTCCATATTATTTTGTGTTAGAAATAAGAACGCTTACAAAAAAGATTCCAGTCGGTAACTAAAGTTATTTAATGTTCTACGGCAATGATTTCTTCAGCAAAAGGTTGACTATGAACAGGCCTTCGTCAATATTATTTCCAGGCATTAACTGCGTATCAAGCTATTCATAATTTCCGTCCTCCTTAATATCCCTTAAGTCCACGTTCTTTCATTACACTTCCCTGCATAAATTATTTACCCAGGAAACTCATTAAAATATAATTACCTGCCTCTCCGTGAGTTTTCTTCAAATCTTCATAACTCATTTCATTCCTTGTACTCCTCTCCTTCGCTCTAGTCAATACCTCTTCATTTGTCTTCCAGGCAATTCTTATTCTCTTCATCTATACCCTCACTTTAGTCTCGAAAGCATCTATTTCACACTTAGTCAAACTTATTCAGGTATTACTTCACTTATCCTAATAGAGTAAGTTCATTTGGAATGAAGAATGACCCTGAAAAAGGCAGTCTGGTGTACCTTCCGCCATGTTTCGCTGTCACTATAATTCATCAGGTCCCTTCCATTTCACTCATTTGGTAGTGACAACTGAGCCGTATTGCAGTTAATGGAATGAATATAATTAAACACTGCTAAATATTAAAAAAATACTCTTGGCGAGTAAGCAATTCAACAGCCGTAGTAATAATGTCACTAATGTTGGGGAAAAAACTTTGGGATGGGAGGGAGAACGAGGGGACGTGAGGGGAGAAGAGGACACAAAATGATGGGTTTCAAGTACGTGTCACCGCCCGCCTCGAAAAAAATGGCCGCACAAAGAACTAGAGATAATTTGCTTTTAGAGAAAAACATACATAACAAGACTATAATTTATTGGATTTAGACAATTATAAGAACTAAAGTATAGGTCCATTACTGGATTATCCCATGCTAATATATTTTCCGCTTAAACTGTGCTGTTTGATTGGTAATATGTAACCCATGTCAGTTTTTCAAATGCCTTCATTTGAAATATGCCCGAAAAAAGAAGTAACGTTTATAAATAATGGCCTGGATAAAATGTCTTGCTCCTTCTGCGGAAAACTGCTCAGAAAATGTATAAAAATATATAATACTTGAGGGAATCCAAAAGAATTGCAGTATAAACTGTAATTGATTCCTCAAAAATAAAAATTGTGATAAATGATTTATTTTTCATTAAAAGCGAGTCAGTCAAAACAATTTATTTCTAAACAGTAGTTTTTAGCAACTGAGGGAGGGTTTAGTCATTACATATCTCCCTATTGCCAGCGGATATAATATGAAAATAAAATTTATAATTTGTGGAATAATCTAGTAAATAAGATGTACACTGGGATAACTAGGGGAATGACGATTAGGAATTGAACCCCAGATGAGTAGTTCTTTGATATTATAAAGACTATTAAAGTTTCCATACGACAATTAATTTAGAGATAGAATGTCATAAACTTCATAAGAACGATTTGATTTCGTTAAGTGTATTAGTGTCCAAACAATATTCGAACAATATTTATGAATCAGAAAAATTCTTTCATTTTTGTCAAGGAAAACATAATTTTTTAGTTACACCTCTCGATAGTTTTAAGCAATATTTTCGTGGAAATTGTGGTTTGGTTAAGTCTGAGACACCAATGTAACAGTTACCGATTTATTTTTTGCGAATCACAAAACATGCATAAGTATTAATCACAAATATGTATTCGTGGCCTCAATTGTCAGTTAATAGTTTGTTGGGCCTATAGGGCAAAAGCTAATAACTGAAAATATTACATAAAATCAAATTACTTAAAAAAATGCATCTGAAAGGCGCAACCCTTACATTTCAGAAGATAAGGCAAAAAATCACTAAGAGCATCATCACTGAGGCCATACAGGGGTATTTTGCGTTCGATTTGACTGAAGTACTAACCAGCCGAAAACCCTACCCACTGTGATGCAATCAAATTATTAATTTTAATCCATATTCTCGGAAGAGCGTAACGTTCATCGTCCTTGATGAAAATTCTTGTTCATATTCAATAGCACGATCACTTTCTACACATCCATCCCTTCCCTTTCTTCGTTACACAAATTTACGTGGTTTCTGCGTGATATAGTTTGCGGCACTATATATTTAATTCCTCTTTCGATCGTAAACTCCATCCGTGAATATCCCACTCCCAATCCCTCCCCGCCCTCGCGCCCTTGTCGACTGAAATACAAAATTCAAGCCGCCTGACGCGTAACGCGAATACCACTATCCACGCCTGGGAACTTTGCGCTGGGTATGTTCGTCGGATAATTACACATCACGTCAGAGTTTATGCTTCTGGCAACATTTTAAGTGAAAACATATCCGTGATGGCATCACTTATAACGTAATTTTAATATAATAGAGATTTTATGAAACGCAAGAAATCGATGGATAATATTCTCGCAGTTAGCCAAAGCAATTTAGTGCAGGCATGTCAGCGTCGTGAAACTCATTATAAACTGATTTTCTGACTGACTGAGAATTGGTTCCGCTTTAAAGTTATTCGTCCAATGTTTAGAGTTCCTTTTCTCTCTTCACATTTCATAAACTCTGGATAGTATAACAATATTGAGAAAAAAGATTATTGTTAGTATATGCTTTTAAACTCCATGAATCCATGAATATATCATGGTAAATTATCCATTTATAATATATAAAGACTTATAATACGTTAAACAGGGCACAACCGATATTAAATATAGCATATTTTTTCTAAGTACGTTAGCTCAATCCTGACAAACTCTTAAATAAGAGGCATAGGTCTATGTTTATGTATTTAAAGATGCATTTAAATATTTTCTTTTTAAGTTTATATTTTTATAATATTATTTTAAAACTGTAACTTCTTTAATAAGATTTTTTAAATAGCAATAGAAGGAAGTTAATCATTCAACAATTCTTGGAACCACCATACAAACTTGGTGCATATATCATAACAAAAATAGTTCAGCAATCGTAACGGTGGCAACTTGCGAACTTAAGTATTTATACACTACCTACAGAAGCATCCGAATTGTCAAATTTGTCAGTGCTTCGTATAAGGTTCTTTCTTATCAAGATTGGAAATTAGAAAACATACACACACCTTATATTTACAGGCTTCTGTATAGGGACCGCCTATCTAAAACGGCATATCACCAGAAATCGCAAGTGCCAATTCAAGAAAAATATGGAAAATGAAAGTCATGGTTAAACATTTTGAGACAAAATGTCAATCATCTATATGGGGAATCCTTGGAAACATTTTCTTTTCTAAAAGTACTATTTTCAAGGGAGTTCGAAAAGTGATGATAATTATATTCATACATTCAAAAATTGGTACTAACCGGAAGAGTGAAATACGTTTTTCAAGGACACTAAACGCCAAAAAGTCTTACTCACTGAGCTATGGTAACGCAAAAACACACATGAGAAAATTTTTCAGGCGAGTCGTCACCTCTTAATAAACTGCGTAAAAAGGAAGTAATAGCTAGAAAGTCTTGTAAATGGAAGCCTTTTAGCCATTGCATCACGAATGTTCGGTAGTTCGCCACGTTTGTAGCGATTTTTAAGTGGAAACAGGGAATTCACATCTGATGTCATCAACGTCACATTTGATAAAATATTGATGATACAATTCAAATTATCCATGAGAATTTATCGAACACCGTAAAGAAAAAATATTGGTAAATTGATCGGAACAATCAAGCTCGATTTTTAACAAATGAATGTAAATGAAAGAAAAAAATACTCGTCAATTGTTGTACGGTCATCAATGACTTTTTCTGACCGACGTTTTCAAGTATGGATTCATTCGAGATCCGAATAATTATGGGGAATTCTAGCGCTTTCGAAGGGCATATGGTTGTTTTAGGGACACTTACTGTGATAAATGTTGCTGGATCTCTCGCTAAGATTATGTATAAAGAGTAGATGTAAATTGTCCATGCCAGTGGCTAAAACGATTTGAAATTTAAATAATTTAATAATACGGGTCACGATAGAGACACCGGAAGAAAAGACCACCATTTAAAGTTGCTCGAAAATTTCTGTTCATTCGAGAGTGACACGGAGGAATAATTGAAGCACAACGCTTCATGAATGGCAAAAGAAGATATAATGTATGTAAAAATACAAGCAAAAGAAGAATTTATAGCACAATAACGGTATTAAAATTCAAGTGTAAAACCAATTAAATGCATCTCAGTTAATATCATATACATTTCATAGCCTTATCAATTGACGGTGGTTACATATCCCGCGTCAAAAAATCTATCGGAGTTGTTTAAAAAGAATTTAATGACAAAATTGTGAAGACAAAACGGATAGTTTCAATAATTTTTACAGAATAATTGGGTCTCATAAATAAGGCTTAACAAGGGTTGAATTTGATGAATATCTTTTCCTGTTCCTCAATCCTTCCAAAGGGGAATATAATGTTTGTAAAATCTACTTTCATCTATTGTATGTTATATGATAACATATATTGTACTATTTATTTATGCATCATATATATATATATATATATATATATATATATATATATATATATATATATATATATATATATATATATATATATATATATATATATATATATATATATATGTTTTTAGTATGTTAAAATTTTTTATTCTAACAGAAATGTTTGAGGCGCGATATACTCGTTTTCACCAGTAGAACAATAAGCTAATTACGAAGTTGTACACCTGCGTGACTTTGAAATCAAGACAATGCAAAGAAAATACTTAAACTACCATAAATCGTAAAACTTTGCTCCACAATTGTCTTATATTTCTTTCATTTAATATAAACGCCAAATTTCACCACTGAAATTCTGGAAAAATATTTACATGCACTCGATACCAGTACTTCATAAATTATGTACTCTACATAAAAAAATGACACAATGATGAAGCAAATTTACCTTGCATTCATCACAATTTATACAACACAGTTAATAATTTTCGCGCAAAATAACAGATTTTCAAAACAATAATGCCTAACTACCCGGAATTAATGAAAAATTATTGGATTGATTTAAAAATTTGCATGCTGTAGAAACGAAATAGTTTCAAATTAGTAGTTTAAGCCAGAAGGAAGTCTAATTGTTTTTTAATTGAAAAGGAGACCCGGAATTTTGAAGACCTAGCAACTGAGGAACAGCTATCAAAAGCTGATTTTTTGTACAGTTTCCGGAATATTTAGACCCTAGACAAATTCATTTACAAAATTTTTAACAATCTTAATGAGAATTTATAATTATATGCATATTAATTTTTTACACATAAAGTCCACACTGATTACGTATTGAAACGTAAATGTATATTTCTTTCTTACCAATTGTAACATAAGCATCTTGACATGTATCTCCTTGATAAAAGCGTAATTTATTTTTTCCACAAGAAAGTTTATTTTTTAATACTGAAAAGTTTACTTTTGCGTATGATCTCAATGTTTTCAATACTCAAAGCTACATCTATCTGAAATACACGAGTGGGCCCATAAAATTAATTACACAATGTAATACTTTTTAATGACATATACAAAATAGCGCTCGTCAAATTTCAATAGACAAATATGCCAACTTCTATATGAAGGAAAAATATCATTTTTTATTAGTTGCGCAAAGCATGAAAAAGGTATTAACTACTTCAGTTGGATATTTTATTATCATTTCATCATGATGTGCATTGGTATTTTTAAAGAATATTTGCGAACTCGACAACAAACCGTGAGCATTTTTGTGAGTGCTAATGTAACTTGCCAGTTGTTTAGAGCAAATAATAAAAGTGAAATTGGAATGTACTTTAAAAATATTTCTAGGTCAAGTATTCTACTACAAATGAAAATTTTGAAGAAAAGTCCATTTAAAAGGATTTTATAAATATTTTGGTGTTTCAAAATAACTGCATTAAGTAAATGAGGGGTTTAGAAGGCCGCGACATTTATTTAATGCAAAGACAAGGTACTGAAAACGCAGTTTATATACCACAATGACATTTAAAATGCATCCTGTATTGCATTACACTCAAATAGGAAAGAGTAGATATTTTCTACAAGTGTATCATCGCGTCGGGTAAAAGTTTCGCCCGCCCTCATTTCATTCTTTGGTTTGAAATGTTGCCATCGATTACTCAGATGAAAATTGCGTCATTGCACGTGTGCGCATGCGTCCAAACGGCCTGGTGGTTTCCATGGCAACGGGAGCAGTAACAGGCATTGTCGCTGGAGGCTACCGCACGAGTTATTGAATTTCTTCAACAGAGGGCAGGAGTGGCTCAAAAATAATTTAGGTTCCATTCTGTGAGCTAAGTCCATCGAAGACTTCGCTAGAATTAACAAAAAAAGAGTGGGATATCAGAAACCTTACTTTTTTCGGATAACTTCATCTGGAAATATAGATATATTATTTTCTTTCGAAAATTTACCTACGAAAATAATAGAGACATGGAGGATAATGGAAGACAATGGAGTAAAATGATCACTACACCATAAGACATTAGTCCAACTTAGCAGAAATTTCAAATTGAAACAATTTCGGGAGGTAAAATGCTCTGGTTGGTGTTATCTCACGGGAACTTCAATTACCACGGAAGACGTTGATTTCCGAGGGCTACTAATCTCCAAAACACTTTCTTTTCCGTTAGCACGTTAGCCGCGAACGGAATTAGGAAAAAAATCATATTTACTGAGTATCGCAAAATAAAATTTGAAAAGACTAAAACTATAAAAAAATTAAGCTTAAAAAATGTAATCGGCCACAAACATTATTTAACAAACATTAAATAACAAACGCTGGGTTTTCAGCCACAAGATATGAAACGTAAGCCCATATATATCACAATGAAATGAATGGAAATCCATAAAACGTATTCAATTGATAAGTTACGGCTACAAAAAGAATCCCCTACGAGAACATCATGAACTATTAGGCGTTATCTTTGCCTCAGAATTATTCATAAATAGATCGTGAATCTCTTCAAATGTTGCCAAACATCAACTCTTGAAGTATGCAAGAGTGATCTCATCAGATGCTAGGACCGGTTTAAAAACAGTTGGTTGGAGATGCCTTTTGGTTATGCTCTGTTGAATTCCCAATGCGATATTTGTTTGGAAAATTTTTTCAAGCATTGCGTAGTTTATTATTGAAAGCTTAATGTTTCATTTTCTATGTCCGGCTTATAATATCAAGAGACAAATTGAGTATGACGAGTTCCATATGACTTTTTAAAATAATTTATACACCATCAGACGTGATTCACTGTCCAGCAGCGCACATAGAGAGCCCGCAATATACGTGATCCGCTATGCGATGTTACTGTGATTTATCAATACTTACCCGATGACATAATGCGAGACTCATACTGTAAATAGCTCCAGTGATGCCAATATTTCTTTACCTGAATGCTACTCGACGCTTATTCTTAACGCTACTTTCAAAAACCTAATTTGCTCCGCTCGTGACTGATTTCAGACAAAGTATCACGAAGTTCTGCGTTATTCCTTGCAGAAAGAGTGCGGAAAGCAGGATATGCATGTTTACACTCACTGTGGAACTGACTAACATTTTTACCACTCTTTGAGTTATCATCTAGAACAGGTCAAGGTATAGTCTCCATATATTGGAGTTTTTACTCTGAATACGGCTGAATAAGTCTCAGACATAAAAGAGTATGGGGCGAACTCAATCGCAATAAGTGTAGAAGCTTATGGAAGAATAACACACTCTTTAGTTAAGAGAAATTCAAAGCAAAACTTTAAAGAGTGAAAGTAACTATTTAGTGAATGAGAAAGATGTTCTATAAAACAATTATGCTATAAAATATTAAAATTTTCTGGCAAAATAATTATTAAATATCGAGATACCAATCAAAACGTATATCAAAGGGTTTATTTATGCGACTCTCAACTCCGAATGAAATAATTGATTTGAAAATAAATTTTGAGGTACATGTAGCCTTAAAACACCAGTCCATTAAAATAATTGAGTATTGCGATTTTGTAACTAAAATTTTTAGAAAATACAGTGATTGCGATCACACATATATCATTTTAGATAAGCGCATCACAAATTTTAGCATCATCGGAAGAAGTGAAATAAAAAGGAAAATGGCGGAATATTGGCAAATATTAATGCCAACTCTTAACAATGTCGTCAACTCCATTAGTCTTCTATCACTAAGTCATGTCCATGCTCTTGTAATACAAAACAAAAATTTGTCGTAAAACATCCCTGAAGATGACTGATATTTTCTTAAAGTGGAAAACATTCAATCTTCCTAAGTAGATGAGAGAATTCAAGCGATGACTCCTTTTAATGGAGCCCCTACAGACTCGGAGGCTATATGCTAGTCTTTGATTGCTTGAGAAATTCAGAACTGGTTTGTTTCAGAGCGACATAGAGAATAATATCATGACGCCTGACTACATCTCTAGGTCTGACAGAAGCGATAAAATGAGGAATGACGAACAAAAACTCGTTATTTCCGCGCACACTTAGCCACCATACTAAAAACTGAGCTACAGTAAAAACACTCCCATAATACACGTCACCAATTTACCTTCCAAAACCTTTATACGGCTGGTGTCCTAACATCCACTGCCACACGACCATGCGTGGGCCCGCAGGATTGTATGTAGATGTTTGACAAAGGAACGCAGAAAGTTAACGAACAGTAGCGCATGGATTACTATACAATTGCTAGGCGTATAGCCCTTCATTTTGGGTCGTTTTCCGCGTAACAGAGTCTATCATATTTTTTTATTTATTTGTCTCTCGAATAGAAAGAAAAGTTCCTCGTTGAGATTGAAAAAAGCAAGCATAGAGAAAATATAATATACAATTATAACAGTAATTTGGATAATTTCTAATGTAATGTATAGTTAGCCATAGAAGTGGCATTAATAAGATCAACAAAATTTTCGCAGATTATCTTTTTTTTCTTTCTGCAAGTCGGAGAATCATCTATAAAATCAGTTGATGTGATGCAACTCCAGCAAAGGTATTCTTGGTGCTGTGTCATGAAGCTACACAAATCTAGGCCAGAAAACATATTATTGTATAGGCAAACAAAAATTAGAACATTTCAAAAATAAAGTTTAAAAATTAACAATGAGAATGAACGAATCAAGAGACAGTAATCGGATATAAAGATAAATTATTTTCTACCACATTATGTAGAAGATGATGCATATATAACACCATTTGTCTGGTCAATTGCATTAAATGAGTGAAAAAATCTCTCAATTTTGGTCTCGGTAACAATTCTTTTAACCATTCGTGCCGTCACCGATGCTCATCAAATGGCCTTCCGCCTTTCAGGAGAACTTTAAAACGTCGCAGAGGAAATCGTGACAAGGGTTAGGCAGAAAAATCACGTTTTCTCAGACGCGGGACTTGACTTTAACGCGAAGCCGTGGTTGAAAAGCTTTACGTGGATGAGTGCCTGTCTCTGGGGACAAGGTCACGGGAAATATTAGGAAGAAGGACTCTTTCTGAAGTGATGCCTCTCAAATGTACCCGCCAACTACCTCGAAATGCAATTCCTCAACAATGCTTGGGCTTGAGAGATGAAAAACTACTCCTGTAATAGCTTTAAGCGACGTCTTTAGCAAGAAATCTCAACGGGACTCAGGCTGAAAGTTTTGCATTTAATAAACTCTTAGGTCTCTGGGAAAAAGTTACAAGTTGAAAAAAAAACAAACGAGACTGCAGATTTTTTCGTCATCCTTTTAATGGCAATAAAGAGGTTTGTTAAATGTGTTTCCAAAATTTGTCACTTAAAATGTTTATGCAGTTTGTCAAAATCAATATTCCTATATCGTTCAATTTTTCGATAACGCACGACCTTTATGTAAAATTAAAGAGGTTAATGATGACCGCTAATTTCATGGAAGTTTTCCCGGAATATGTCATTAACATAGAACTAGAATAATTACAAATAATTTTTACATTGAAAATTAATGTGAAATAGCTTGAGGAACAATAAGCGTAGTAATGACAAGTCTCAGAAATACACACGACAAGGTATGATACAGATGAATGCGTCACAACATTAATATTTTGTACTTTTGAGTCTTATATCAACGTTTCAATGTTACACACGCCAATGTTACTAAAATATCAGTCCTTGGAAAATATTTTTCCTATAAGTAATCGAATACAAGAGAAAAAAATCGCCATTTGTTGAAAATAGACTAAACTGCGCATATAAAAAGAAATGTGTTTTCAGTATCTGTGGGTGATATAATAAGAACCGGATTTTTACCACCGTAATACTGTGGTAATTGACCTCGATTTACATTCCATATGGCCATTTCTACACAGAGAATAACTTATATTAATATAATTCAATTTCAGGCACAATAAATCCAATTATCAAAGACCAACATTCAACACGTGTCATGTTTCATGTGTAAAACAGGACTTAAAATGTAAGAATCAAACAAATAAGCATGAGCTTTCACATAAAAAATAATAAAACTTATCATTCAAAACTATAAACCTATACCATCAATTTTCAGTTAAAATAAAAAAAGAGGCACTCCGGGAGTGCCGACAGAAGTGAAAACTTGAAATAACGTGAGCATTTTTGAATGTAGGGAATCATTTCTAATGAAGTGTTTTATTAATCAGTAGAAAGTAGTTTCATGTATATAATAAATTAAATATTCATTTATTGCGCTATTGTACACAATTATTTTACATCAAAATTGTACACTTCAGAATAATCAACTTTCTTCCATTATTTCAACAACTCTTTCATCATCACCGCCATCATCATCGGCAATATCTAAAACTGATACAATAGGCTTATGGTAACTAAAGTAAGAAACGAATAATTTTGATTCGAATTTGCTTAAATGTCTTGTAAATACTGCATCAATAGTAGTTTTATATTTCGTTGTGCCAAGGTTGCGATCATTAGACATCGTTAAAGCAAACATACTATTTAAAGATTCAATCAATGGTAGATTTTTATCGTCTGCAAAGTTTATGTTGAAATCTCCGCTTAAAATCATTGGCAAATCATCAAATCTTTTCCCAATTTTTTGTTAAAGCAATGCAGATGCATCATGAGAATAAATGAATAATTTTTCATACAAGAAGTCTCGTATCGCCCTCAATGACTTATCCGGAGAAATATAAATGGCAACCATAATAATGAACTGATTATTCTCAGAGTGGCAACGACATATACACATATCGCCAATATCAGAAGAAGTAGTATTAAACATGCTGGTGAATTTTGCATGCACATCCATATAATTTGAGCAATAATGAACTGTGTTCATATTTTGATAAATAGCTACTCCTCCTGCTGGACGATTATTTCTTCTGAAACTTGCAACAAAGTTAAAATTTGGAATGTCAATTATTTCATCATTACCCATATGAGTTTCTGATAAAATTAGCACATTCATCTTCTTAACAAGAGAGTCTATTGCTAGATCATTTACATGTGTATGTAAATTTGACAATTGAATGAAAAATTAACCTGACTATGTACAATTAAAGATATTAAAAACAATTTTTCTGCGCGTATAATTTGAAAATTTAACTTTATTTTATAAAATTATAATAAAGTCATTTTTGAATTTACCGCGTAAATTTAAAAAAATTAACAAATGTATTTTTGGAATATTTCAAATTTACCGCATAATACAAATTTTTCTATGTATCGTAATACAAAATTAACAATTTTAAAAAATTCCAATAAAAACATACATTTTGAATTTACCGCGCATAATTTGTTCTGTGTTTCTGGATTTGAAAGCACAGAAGGCGCGCATACGCTACATAACAGTTCACGAGACAGCTGTCTACATGTATATGTAAACACTAGCGATAAAAAATTTTTCTCCACGTGTTTCCTTTTTTATATTTCTACAATATATAATTGTAAACATTTCACATTTATAAATTAATTTTACGGCACAACATTCGAATAAGCTACTCAAATTGAACGTATTAAAAGAAATTGAGTTATATTGTACTAACCTTCACTATTCTTGTATCGAGTACACTCTCCTGCACGAGTATGGACTATTTTATTATCCGGCACAATATTTGTAGCAACCCAAATTGAATGAACTAAACCGTATATTAGATATATATAATGTAATATGAATATAGTTTATTTGACGGTGACGGTGACGCGAGTCCAATGGTTTTTACCCATCCACAAGTACTGTGTATATAGCGAGTATACTGTGTATATACAGAATATACAATTATACATATATTTAGCAGCAGTGACGGTGACGGTGACGCGAGTCCAATGGCTTTTACCCATCCACAAAAGTGTATATACAGAATATACAATTACACATATATTTAGTAGCGGTGATGGTGACGGTGACGGTGATGCGAGCCCAATGGTTTGTACCCATCCACAAGTACTGTGTATATAGCGAGTATACTGTATATATACAGTATATACATAATTATACATATATGTAGTAGCAGTGACGGTGACGGTGACGCGAGTCCAATGTCTTTTACCCATCTACAAAAGTGCTCAACGCGACATAAGAAGTTTTCACTTCAAAAATAAAGTGCCATCTCTCTAGATATCATCACATAAAGGTATCATCATCCACACTTATAGGTAAAGACAACACACGTCTGCGAAATGTAATGTTTTGGAATATTAGGCGTTAGGTTTACTAGCACACGCCATGCTAATCTAAAAGTAGAGAGGAACTAATACCTGCTCACAAATGATTATTCAATTTAGTTTTACGGATAATCTTGCAGATTTTAATGAGAGTGAAACTACAAGTGGGGCCTAGAAAGCGGAAAGTAAAGTGGAAATGAGGCGAAATTGCAGTTATTTCTTTAGGGCTGCACGAAAAATAGACCCTTCAAGACCGAAGGTCGCGGGAAAACCGCTCCACCCGAGAACTCTTTAGAGTAATAGGATGATTTTCTACGTGAATGTGCCTCATCAGTGCCCACATTCCCGAAATCACCGTTGTACTGCCGCAAATGCTAGACGATGGAAGTCACATCGACGTAATAAGGTGAATGAGTTCGCGCGTTGGGTGAAAGAAAATTAGTTTCCGAAACGCTTTGAGAAACGTGTCCCAGACAATTGGCAGAAATTATCATCACCTCATGACTGAATCACGGAGGAATCGCTTCCGCTAGCGAGTCGTGATCGTATTAAATTCATCTTTCGTGAGTCGTTTAAATCCTCCAGGAGGATATCAGATATGAAACATTTCGGGAGTCGAAACGCGTTTCCCTTTAAGGATAAGTCGAGGGGGGGAGGTTCAGTATATGCGGGTGTCTCACGCGAATTTATTTTATACTTTTGTAGGCCATCAGCAGGGAGAAAGGAAAAGTGAGTAGGGGCCACTCCTATTCCCGGAAGTAATCTATATAAATTCCTGCCAATTGAGAGATAAGATGAATGCTCGCGACGCATGGCTTCGTACCCTGCGCTAAAGGAGAGATGGCGGGGAGGAGGTGAGTTCAGACGGGCGAGATGGGGAGAAGGATGTTTGAGAGAAAATCGTTCGAATTTATGCGACGTGGAATCGGGAATGCCTTGAGGAATGGCTCTTTCGAAGGAGAAATATGCCATTTCCTCCGCTCCTTACTTTCAATTTTTGCGGAGAAAAATGTAAAGTAATACCCCGGGAAACTTAATCTTCCTTTCGAGCTACATTTACGATTTTTACGAGAGTCATTCATTTACTCTTCAATTTCAGCATGATTAATGATGATTAATGAGGACGAGTAATTTCGCAGCAAATTCCCAAAAAGCGACAAAAATAATTAAGTTCTCGATGAAAATAAGTATTTTCATTCACTGTCAGCAAATTAAACATTTATTCACTTCGTCAATGTAATCATTTGTATTGCCACCTTTTTCCATCCCTAGCTCTCCCTATCGGCAAGAGATTATTTTTTGGACGTTCGTTGAATGGATCCTTCGTGCTAAAGGGAAATATTGATAACTTCAACGGTTGATTATTGAATTGTGAATTAATCGAACAGGAAAACAAATGAATTAACGTCATAGTTTTAAATTCAACGATTTTATAATTTTTGTATGTATAATATGCTGAAGGTAATGAAAGTCATTGAGGTCATTATTTGCTCTGAATACTTTCGGAGAAATATATTTAACTGCAACGGTGGCACATCTTCCAGTAATTAAATTTATTTGTTATAATCGCTTGAATCAACATTCAGTGGGCCTTGCACACAATCACTTATTAATTATTTTGTACATAATTATATTCCAATCAATGTGCGTGACTGTTAGAAACGATGGATTGGCTTTGAGGGCATTGCATTTATCAAATAAAGCCTAGGAGCAGCTTTTTCTCGAGTATCAATTGTTTTGTCGTTGCCATGATTCATCGGTAAACAGAGGACTCAGTGAATAGTAATCGGGTGCCTTATTGCATTAGACGTGAATTAGCCATATAGAAATAAATAGGTTAATATTTAAATACAATGGTGACTTTCGTCGAAGTTGGTGATTACGGTAAGAGGTAACGGATATGCAAATGCACAGACATTCTCATATTTAATTGCGCAAATTGTCAGTGGATCATTCTACATTACTACATTTCAGTTTATCACCCAAAGACTGCGTAAGTTTAAACAATTGCGAGGGTTACAGAGTCCAATATAATGATCTGACAATTAAGTAAATAACTTTTAATATACAAGAAGAGAGCCTAACATATCTCATCTAAATAACCTCTTAAATTTTTGGAAGGTTTTACAACTTGGTATTAAAGGGCACACTCATTATTTTGGTCTCGTTTGTGCAATGAAATGATTCAAAATACAAAATTCCACTATTAGCACAGAGTGATTCCAAAAATAGCATCATTAGATATGGGTCTATTAGTAAACATCCAGGCACCAACAGTATCAAAAGAACATCATGTGAATAATACGAGACTAAAAGAAGTGTCCGTTGCCAAAGCTCAATTTTTATAGTTTGTTGTGCAACTCCGATACACCTGTTCCATCTGTCAGCCAAAATAATATTTAAAAACTCATATCAGAGTCTCCCTATCTCTTTGCCACTCTATACATTCTAACTCTAAACTGCTACTCTTAAAACCTAATACTAGTCACACGAATGCTTAGAGTTAAACACAAAACACATCGCAGACAGTTTAATCACCATTTCCAATATTGGATCCTTACTTCCAGCGACTACAACAGGAACTAGGGATATCTTGTATCAGTCACCCTGACAGGATAAAAATTATTAAGAAACTGGTGGCCAAAAAAAAGGAACAATTAAAGGAGTGATTTTTAGCGATTCTTTCGATAAACATCTCCACTTCACGACGAGCCAGAGAGGTCTTGCTGGTTATCAAAATTAACCGCATTGACTGCATATATAATCGCAGCCAATAAATAGAAATAGATCGGACTCCTTCCAATACAATTAAATAGCCGTGAGAAGACATCGGCCGTGACCGGGAGTCGAACCACGGACCATTGGCTTTCCGGCCCAATGCACAGGCCACTAAGCTTCCCAAGCTTTCTAATCCTCATGGAATTTTACAGGGATACGAATGAACTAGATGATTTTAATTATTTAAAATTTAATTAACCATCAAATGACGAAAATGGCGAGTAATCTCGTCATAAGAAGTATAGCACACCCGAATGGCAATGCCAAACGAATTTCCAGTGTCAATCAATAGTTTCCGGTATTTTTCCTAGTAAACGATTTTTGAAATGCAGTATGAACAAAGACTTCTATAAATTACTTATATCTCTATCTTAACAATACTATGCCCAAGACTAGTCCCGTAATAAATGGGCAATTATGAAAAAAATAATCTTAAAATGACAAAGATAGTGATTTATCTCACCATAAGTAATCCAACACATACGACGAGATATTAGCTGTAGAAGAAAAAATCAGTTCGCAGAATAATAGATGTTTTAATTATATACCAACAAAATGAACTTGTTTTCCCATCCAAAAAAATCCTCACGAAATATTTCACCTCAATTCATAAAGAATATGTAATTCTAAGGCAATGCAGGAAAACATAATGGATAAAAAATTATGAGTCTGTCCTCTAAGCTATTGAACTATGTTCTACAAAGGTGAAGTATTAGGCCGGATTGTTTCTTAATTCAGTAAAGAAAACAACGTTTAAGCCTTCGAGTTTCATAATTACCGAGAGATATGTGAGGATATGAACCTACTTATGCCTTTCTGGTAGGTAGTGAGAACAAAACCTTGTGGCCAAAGAAAGGTCTTTAATTACAACTATTTATTGCGAAGTCAATATTAAATAATAATAGCTTTTAGGAACCTGTAATGCCTGATTTTTTTTAAAAAATTGCCTTGATTTAATGAAACCATAGAAATTGTTTTAAAAGGTGACCTTAATGTATCTTCGTAGAGTGATAACGGAAATCTTATCACGGCTCCAGCGGGCATGATTAAATGTTAGAAATGATTGCGGCGTTAGAAGTTGGGGGAAGAAAGGAACAAGTTGTTTAGAATAGAACGAAAGCATAATATCAACGAGAGGTACTAATTAGGGAAAGGAGACGAATTTACCTACTGGTCGATTAATGCGGAAAACAGCTCTATAAACCTTATGAAGGTATAGTTACCTAACGATTTGCGACAACCAGGCACTAGCCATGGATTGATAAGTAGAGTAAAATTCTTAAAGCATGTTATACACTACAAGCCTCTGTAAACAACTTACACGACTGTAGTGAAATGTAGAAGGCAGCTGGAAACCATGTTCAGGATTTTCTTGTATTTTTAACCAAATAAAACAATGTTGAATTTATGTATGTGAAAGTATGATTATGCCTTGTAATTGCTAAAAAAAATACTAAAGAGGAATTGAGACCCTGGTAAAATAATTATTTAGAATTTAACGTAAAAAATTTCCCTCTTGAATGAGTTTTCAATATATATATGATTCAGTTAAACACTACTAATTTTGTAAGACTAATTTCTACAAAGAATTATATCAAATCAAATCTCATGAATTATAAAGGAGAAAAGTTTTGTTGTAGAATTAGCAGTCAACTGATAAAACAGGCAATTACGAAACATCACGGAATCATAAAAATACACGCTGAACCCATTACCTTATAAATTCAGGAGAGGTGTATTTAATGATTGCTTACGCATGCAATATTCCTATTTCCAAAAGAATCATCGTCACCGCACAGAGCAACGTCTTCATTCCAGCATTGTGTGGAAATCAAGCCAATTACATTCTGTTTTATAAGCGTGGACTATGGGTGATTAGTAATAAACAAACACTATATGCCTATTAAATTTAAGCATTTAAATATTTACGAACCCTTTTGATTCAATGCATGGAGCATAATTAAACGTACATGGAAGATGAAGTAGGTATTTTTACTGGGATCGTACGGCA
The DNA here is from genome assembly GCA_963169105.1 of Ceriagrion tenellum. NCBI lineage: Eukaryota > Metazoa > Arthropoda > Insecta > Odonata > Coenagrionidae > Ceriagrion > Ceriagrion tenellum. The sequence goes on along the minus strand of OY720641.1, from coordinate 87,368,177 downwards.
TCACCATAGAAGATGAAATCAAAAGGAATTACTCCACTGCAATGAAAAGAGCGACGCCGAATGAATCTTTAAATAGCTTCTTCCCACTGCATATGTAACTAAGCCTACGGATATTCCTCGCCGAGTTCATTTGAAAAATAAGGAAAAATATAGGTGTATATTTAAGAGGGAAGGACTCATATGAGGCGCATTGCATACCGCTATTGCACCACCAAATATCACAAAAGGCGGTGAGCTAGATGTGGATGATATTAACAAGGATTTGAAATAGAGATAACTGAGAAAGAATGGTACTCATTCTCGCAACTAGAAGTACCGTTCATTTTTTTTTTCAATTTTGTAATGAAAACGAGTCAACAGCACAGCCTTCATCATGCGGAATGGAGTACGTGGAATGGTAACTGGTATCCCTAAAGTTCGGTGCTTCCCGGAATACGACATCTTTTCGGGTGACGCTGTAACGCCTCATTCACATGCACCACATTTGAGTTTTCGTTACCATAACTAAGAGATGTAGGATTTTGCGTCTATGTTACAAATAGCTATGCATTTCATTACGAGGTTATTACCTAATAATCGCTCAGAGATTAGAGTAGAGCCCAGAACAAACTTACGACAATGGAAAATATGGCTAATGGCAGCCGATACGGCAAATAATGACGCCAGAACTTTAATTACCTTCAGCCTATTATGCAAACGAAAATGATAAAATTTTTGCATTTAAAACTATTCTGTTAATTGGTTTTCCTGCCCGATTAGTTCCCAATTTATTTATTAACCGTTGCAGTTACCGATATTTACCTTATGCACGAAGCATTCATTCAACGGTCGGCAGTACGTCGGGTACTGTAGATGATAAACACACTTAAGCTGTATCCCAACTCGTTGGGCATTAGGGTGCATGCGATTAGCTGCCCAAATATTTGGCTACCTTGGGCAAAGTGAGCTCGAGTTGGGACAACCTTCGCAAGTAACGCCATCTACTGAGCTAGGAAGAAATGAGAAACAAAGGAATTATGAAAAGGATCTGAAGTAAATAAACATGATACCCGTGATATATATAATCGCGGATAGTAGAAGTATTCTCGATGGTCCCTGTTTATGATGATATTTATAATACTATAGGCCCCTTCGGCTAATTTTGGCTGCAATTTGGGACTAATCTTGGTAATTATTTTCCTAGTTTTGAGAATCTTAAGTTATCATTGCTAGTGTAGGTTTGCTGAGTGATAAATTCATATTTTTTAAACTAAAGGCATAGGTTTTGTCATTTGCTTGGGGAAAAATACCATTTAAAACGAGAAGTTATTTCGGTCGTGTAATAGTTGCTGTTAAAAAACCTAGAAGATATTGTTCAAGACAGATTGGTAGGCATTTCAAGCATCAAATATCACCATTATTAGTTAGCATTTTCAGCAGTAACTACTTTAAGTTTATTAGTTCTGGGGAATTCTTAGTTGTTAGCTATTAAAATCTGAATTGTGTTTTGTATAGTTTACTACTGACTTCTTAGTGGTAAGCTAAATTTGGTATTTTTATATACTAGGCTGATTGGACACAGAAAGTGTTGAAATCCAGGAGTTTCTCTGACTTTCAACAAACCTTTTCACCGGTAGAATACTTAAAAAGGAATTGTCGTGGTGTGTAGGAGTTCCTCAGTTTGTATGAGTGGTCTAGTTTTCATTTATTAATCAATTTTTATCACATATGCATGCTATTTACCCACTTGGTGCCATGTATCTCCCTTCAAATTCCAATAGTTCTGCTTGTGAGAATCATTGCAATACAATTGAAGCTATCAAAACTGTATATCAATACAAAGATGTTCTATTACTTAGTGATTATAATATTCCTGATTTTAACTGTAATTGCCCATTCATTTATAAATATTTACTTATTATAATAAGTCAGCTAAAATCATCCCACAGCAAATTATTACTTGAAACAGTCAATTATCTTGAGTTATTTCAAATTAACAAATCCTCTTACTCCATGCATGAAATTGGACCTGACTTTCTGTGACAAAACAGAGGTAACCTCTTGCATTGATGTCAATCCACTTCTACCTGCTGATATTTAGCATTCAGCCCTTAATTTTATCATTACTCAAAAGGTTTGTTCTTTTTATAAAAATACAGATAGGTAACACTGATTATGACTAGGGGAAGTGTGCTTTTAGCTCCATTATTTCCTTGATCGGAAACGCAAATTGGCCGGGGCTGCTGAGCAATATCTGGTGAGTTTTTATCAGGCATACATGCTAATTACTCAATTATTTGTAATAATTTTTTTAAATAGTAGATAGCGACTCGTTTAAGTATTCGTAAAAGGTTTGACAGCTTTTTGTATTTTCTCTTCATGGTTATCATTTTATAAATTATTTATTTACGTATTAACATTTGGAGTGAGGCACATGTATTCATATTATAACAAGCCAGGTGGGTGGTGTATGATAGTTCGCCTGAGTTTTGCTATACGTCGACATTTTCAAATTGAAGTGTAGGTAACTTTTTCTCTTGGATCACACAACAGTCATGTGTTGTTTTTGTAGAAGGGGGAGGAAATGGTTACGACGAACGTTTTCTCTAGCGCATGTAGCTCTTTGCATTTTGAGAAATTCAATATGGAGGCACATTTAGGATAAACTCCATCTACCTTAAATCCGACGCCCGAAAAAGCTAGCTATTTCCGCTCCCTCTTGATGCCTAACGAGTTGGGACGCACTTCAAGATGGCATCCTCCCTAAATCTGCCGAGTTATCTGCCTAAATGGCGAGTTGGGATACAGCTGTACGCCTATTTTCCGGGGCAAGTGGGGAACTGGGGGTTTTGCGACGTGGGCAGTCAAATTATCGACGAAAACTTGGACGAAGCGAGGATGAATATCGTGTGGAAGTCAGAGTAATGAGAAATGTGAAAATGATTCCATGTCATCTATCAACTAATCAATAAAAATATACACATAAAAATATATTTTCCTATTTATATTTCTGGTCACGCGATGCCCAAATACATAACTGGTCAAAATTTTCATGAAAATATTGGGCCATTAACATCGGTTTTACTCATGATGTTAGGACCTAGATGTTAGCTTTTGTTCCATGAATTCAGTTAACTTCTTTTATTAAACACATATATTGTTTTCATAGTATAGAATATTTCACCCCCTTGTTAACACTATCTAATCCCAACAATCATTCCTGGCTTCAACAATATATTCACTGTATGTAATCACTCACACTTTCCACTACCTCCTATTTTCGACAATACAATCATCGCTGTTGTCATACGTAACATTTTAATATCTTCCACTTGCATGTTCGTATTAGTTTTCCTTCATTATTCTTATCTAAATCGCAAACCTCCAAAATACATTCCGTTTATATCCAGGAGGCCAAGTCTCTGACACAACACACAAGATTTATATTCCATTGTTATTTTAATACGATATTTTTAAAGCGACCTTTGTGCAGACTGATTGACTCTCCTCCAAATTCTAAATTTAACATGCACGGGTAAGAGTGTGATCGCAGGTAGGCAAAGCATTGATTGCTTTTAAAAAGCGCCGGGGAATAATTTTTCCTGAAAATTTGCTTAGAAATGAAAAGCTATATTGCATCAGACGCAAACACCTAATATTTTCATCTGCTATCCTTCTGATACTGAACTAAATTCATATAGTGCAATAATAACTCTTGACAAACGTCCAGGAGTACATTTTACAGGATATAAAGCACCGGGACTATATGCTAAACAATGAAAAAGCGGAAAGTCTATAGGAGAAGTCCCCCTGACTATTAAGGAGCTAAAAGATTCGTAATGTATCAACACTGCATCAGCAAGGTCAGTGTAGGTTGTTCTAGCACCGACTCAGTGGGTGGATAAAACTTGCAATGAAAAGCCGATGAACACAAATAATTTTAATGTGCTTTGCCACCGTGCTGTTATTATTGATGAATGATAGGTTGTTGCGATATTAGTCTACAGCTGTAGCATTTAATTTCTTTTGTACATTTTCAGAGGTCTTACATGTAAATCCGTTTTTTGTCGGTCAAGAAATGATGACCTTTGATCCGCCGTGTAACTGTTGAATGCAAACTCGTCTGGCTTTATTGAATCATGTAACTATAATTCTGCAATAGAGTTAATTTTAATGCCGTTGAAAGATGAGCACATTTTTTCAACATTCCCAGAGTTTTTATCAAACTATTGTCCTTCCTTAGATCGAGGTTAAATTAGTGAATTAAATCTAGCCGTTTTTGGTCCAAAATATTCGTGACGCTCTCAAAATTAAGTCTCGCCACACCTAAAAGCAATGTGTCGGGAAAATATTAAATATTTTTGCATTCTGAGAAAATTCCACGCAAAGTTAAGAGGGTATGTGCGGAACGGAAAAATATGTGCCTCGGCAAAAAAAGTGGGGAAGGCTAGCGATAAGCAATAGTTAACCCCCATTGGGTCCGCTACAGTTTCCCCGAACCCTCGTCGCATACCCTCTCTCCCAACTTAGCACTAAATGTCCACAGTGCTCCAGGCAAGCCACTCCAACTCTCCTCTCAATGAGCAGCAATCGATAGGCAGTGATGGATATCGCTGGCGGAGAGGGTTGGCAAGAGGGAAATTGATCGCGTCAAATCGTAAAGCATGACGGGAGGAACACAAAGGCAATTTTCTATCCCCTCAGTAGACCAGAGGCACGCAGACCTTACCCTTGATTCGCAATCCACCGAAGATATATCCACGCCTATGCCCTACACAAGTCTACCCTAAAAGCACCTAAATTTGCGTTTAGCATGGTTTCGACTGAGTACCAGCCTTTATAGAAAAACGAAAAAGTGAGACCTTTGTAAGTATAAAACTCTAACACGGTTAGGTATCGACGTAACTGTTATTATTTATCGCCCTAATTTCTTATTCTTCGAAACTGGCTCCAAGAGCCAATATCGTTAAATTATGCAACCAAAATTGGCCATCCATGCTCAACACTGAAATGATACCCAACATTTTTCAATTTGACATTCCCCAAATTGTGTGGAATTCACAATAAAAATCATTCGCCTAGACTGGGATTCGAACCAAGACCCCTGGATTTCGCGCCTAGTGCTCTAACAAATTAAACTACCCAGGCGTCCTTTTCCACTTTGAATCTCATGGGGATCGAGGGATCTGGGTTAGATTCCCAGTCATGGTGAATGATTTTTCCACTGTGAATTTCACACAATTGTGTGATCACTAGCGGGTGACTCTGTTGAAGTTATTGCGCGGCTAGTTCCGCGGTTATTTGAAAATCACTTTTTCTGTTGAATAACTCTCCTCTTTTAACATAACCATTCTTGTATGAAGCTAGTGCTTAGCTCAAGTAATACGTTTTACAAATCATTATGTTCTACTAGCGGCTTCATCTAATTGATCACTTTCCTCAATAGGTCCCAAATATTTTCCTTACGGGTATTTGAAAACCACATTTCAGATGGAATAAGATTCATATCATAAAAGAAATGATTGTGCCTTAGAAAGGAAAAGGAATGTTGATGCTGCATCATCAAAGTTGGCAGCTAATGAGATATTTTAAAGTGACTTTTTTTATACACAAATACTCTCCCACCGTATATATAATCAATGGCAACTTATCATACGGAGTCAGATTTCTATAAACTGATTTACACAATCCACATTTAGACTGCAACCATCCCAAAACACATCAGGCCCGGGTCCGTATGACAAGGGACAAGGCCTACCAAAATTTAGGATCCCAAATATAGCTAAATAGAAATAGGTATTATGAATGAAAATCAACTGATAGAGAGATAGCAATATGTATGAGAATAAAGGAATAAAATGAGTAGCATAACAAAGCCGCTGTAAATACTCTAACCCTGCAGAACTGTGGTGTCGAAACGGGATAATTGGTGATGACAATTAGAATAATGAGACAGCTATTGAGAAAGTAGTAAAACTTAATATAGGTAAGTGAGGTTCCATGCTCTATCACGTGTTTCCATGTCTGCAATACCTACCAGAAAGGTAATTAGTTCTTTCTAAGTGCAACGATCAAATCTGCGCGGAAAGAGGCGAGGCTAGGTTGGTAAGAATATCAATTCAAAATACAATACATTAATGAAATGGACGCCTCATTGCAACAGGCGACAATACACCGCGTAACAAATTTCATCAAAGGGCGGAGAAATTCCGAAATTAATTTAATATACATTATGACAGCTTTCGAGAACCTTTAAGGCAGCAGCAAGTTGATGACACAGGAGGGCGGGCCCTTCCATGTGGCCACGAATGGAGCGCGATCTTTTGTGACAATTACACCGAGGAGTGAAGATGTAGCTTGGTCACTTATGCTATCAATCCGTTTACATAAAATTTACTGTTGGATTAAAAAATAAGGAATTATGATGAAATTAAAGGGTTAGCTGCTGAGAGAATTGAGAGGAAAGCTATAGCAAAACAGTCTACATTGGATGGTTGCAAACGATAATTAATGTGTTCAAGATTTGTAATGTACAACGAAGGTCAATTATGATATTGGAATAAATAATCATCCGTAAAACACATTGGCACACCCTTTCACGGCAAAAATTAGGAATAGAGTTACTCATGATGCTCCGATGTCTGCGATTTTGCCCATCGCGAAATAGGGTGCGGGAATCAGGGGTGGTAGGTACTTTGCTTGGTAATCGGCCCGAACTATTCAGCGCACATCCGGGCGGAACTCATCGAACAAATGAATGACGGCCATGGGGGAGTTTGAGTGCTGGAATTTCTACACCGTGTATCAGTCCATTGTTGCCGGTGAGGGCTCACAAAATGGTTCGGGGAGGGGGGTGCGGGTTTCAGATCACCCTAACCCACCCACTCTCAAGGGTTGTTCCGACGCGACCGAAAGGATTTCGATGACCCCGCCCCTCCTTTCCTCATCAAATGGTTGACCACGACGCTACGGAGACAATGGCGAACTACGACCATTCACCCGGAGTACACCCCTCTACTAGTAGCGCCGCCGCTCCCGGGCGCAGCGCAGCGTTCTCTGCCGCACTTCGGCTCACGGCGCGGTGCTATTGTCAGCGGCGCTCTGAGTAGGCTCTGAAAATGCAATCCGCCGATCTGCAAGTGTCGAATCTTTCCGAATGCACAAGTGGCATTTTCAGTTTCGAGTCCAGGCTCATGTCATACAAAAAATCGCAACCGACGCCATGGATTTTTGGGGAACAAGTTGGCGTGTTGGCTCGAGAGCCGATTCCGTGAGCCTAAGTTTGTACCTCAGTAGTGGGGGAGGTTTTGCGAAGTTATCCCGATCGCATTTGAAGAAGAGCACTTCAAGAAAATACACTTTTCATCGAATGGAACAGGCAAATGAGCAGGCTAATGGCGTCGCTGGGTTTTCCCCTATCCCTCACAAATCTCCACCCATAGTGATCAACGAAGTAACAAGTATATCGCTTCAGTTTTGGCTACTCATGCAGTACGCGTATTTCACCGAGTTCTCGGTGACATCTAAATTAAAATACATCCTATAAAGTAAATGATATATATACATTTATCTTCATTAATTTCTGCAGGAATTAATATTATATCTGCGAAATCTTATCATATTTTATTATTGAATTAACAAAAATAGTACTTGAGAGGAGATATTTCTGATAGTGGCTTCTGGACACAATGGCTGTCCCTTCATCATATGAAGTTGAAAACAATACCGCAATGCAGTTAAATGAAACACGAAATATACGCTCCATTTTCACTGAAACCTTGTTTATTGAGCGAAATCGGCGAGAATGAGAAAATATGCAATGCTCTGCAATTCACTTGACCCCTGATAAAACTCCTATTGTATGACTCAAAAGTTCGAATAATATTTCTGAAATACAAAGAACAGATAAAACTAATACATTACTCAAAATATCTCCTTACGCACGAATAATAAAAGAAATAACGTCTTTTTCCAAGACATTTGTCATGGGCCATTTAATTGATTAATAATTATGCATGCAGCACTCAACGCAAACTTGGTAAGCAAAAAATGGTGTACGCAGCTAGTATACGAGACCCTGACTAAGTAGGAGTAGTTTCAGATTTAAGTCGAGTACAGCGGAGAGCAGCCAGATTTTTAAAAATTTGTTACAATAAACATAGCAGTGTTACTAAATTGTTGAGGGAATTAGGGTGGGAACCTCTTTTCAATCGAAGGGAAAAAATAGATTAAACCTTTTAGGAAAGTTTAATGTGGACTCTTTTTTTCCGGACGTCAAACATATTTTACGCCAAACTTTTTGGATAAAAACTATCACAAGCATAATATTAAGGAAATTGTCCGCCGATAGATTTAAAATGTCATTTTTACCACACACAATAAGGGACCGCAATAGTCGCGATATATCAGTTCTTGGTTATTCTTTCCATTTCTTTCGGGATTCGGCCGCGTCGTTGTTTTTCCGACAATGTTTCTCTTCCCCTCCTGGAGGCGTCTTCATGTCTCGCCGCGGGAACCTTAAACAGAACTTCAGTTCTAGGATACTTTGTCTCATAAAGTAACATAGGTATTTGCACTTGTGCTAAATATCATAATATCATTATTAGTTACTAATCTCGCATGTAATTTCCGGCATGATATACCCCTTGTGTAATTCAGTACCTTGTAGTGCTAAATATCTGTCGCATTAATAATACTAACCAGTAGTTGTATCTTAAGTAGTGTACTGCATGGTAGCATGCTCTTGTACGTAGCACTTTCCTAGTTTCTGGTGTACGGCACACTGTTGTCCTGTTGTCGGCCTGCGCCTGGTATGAGGGGGAACGTGCGAAGCTCTTATATCAGCTGGGATAAGGGATCCATGCCTGGTATGGAGTCACCCCGTGCCAAACAATCTAGCGGTGGCTTTTTACGTTATTTCGTAGATGAAGTTATAGATAAAAATAATGAGGATGTAGTGCATGTTAAAGAGGCGTTTGCTAGCATTACCTTTCCTGTTTATAAAATAATAATATTGAGGTGTTAAAATACCCCCATTTCCTTCATTCCATTTTTTTATTTTTCTCGTAAATGGAATGCCAATTCTGAAATTATTCTGGAATAGATTTTATCGATCTCACCCTCAAATCTCTAGCCATTCAAAATGTCCAATAAAGGGGACAATTTCTCCAAAAGTTACATGGTGACTTACACAATATTTTCTGAACATTAATAATGATTGAAGACCTTGGAGTAGGATCACAACTCAGCTTTTGCATGAAATTGTAAAGGTAAAGGAAATCTTAACGCTCGCTCTTAGCCCTCGAATACGCCCTGAGTTTTTGGGGGCCTGGCCATCAAGTTTTAAACAAAAAATAAAAGATTTTAAAAAGAGTTTCACAACTTTTAGAGGGATTAAGATTGGTATACACTCGGAGGCTACATGCTAGGCTCAGCTTACTCGAGAAATTCACTGATGGTCAGAAACTGGTGTGTTTTATTGCGACACAGAGAATATTTTCATGACGCCTCACTACATCTCTAGGTCTGACGGAAGCGATGAAATATGAGAGATACACTACCCAACAGATATGTACAATAACTCGTTCTTTCCACGCACAATACGTGACTACAACAAAAACTGAGCTCCACTTAATTCACTCCCTTAATTCACGTCACCATTTCACCTCCCAAAACCATAGCCCTGAGATCCTTACACCGTTGGTGTCCTAACATCCCCTGATACACGCCCACGCGGTGGCTCGCAGGCAGTAGGCAGTATGTAAGAAAACAATGGATAAGTTATAAAAACTTTTACAAAAACCACAGAGATATCTGTGGTTTTAGTTAACGTTTTTATTACTTATCCATTGTTTTTATTAAATATGGAATACCACAAAGTAACCAAAGACAACATTTTATTTATTGTAGTATGTAAGAATTGATTTTCGTAATTTACTAATTTTTTCTACTTCTCCATTTCCAAGTTTTTTCGAATTTTTTCCACTAAAAGGGGATTTTTTTCAAATCACAATTAAGTAAAAATTGCAAGCAGGTAAAATCAGAGTTAATCCTTATTTTTGCCAGAGACTAATTAGTTCCCCGATTATTTTTACTTGGGTATAGATAATCGTCATAGGGTGGGGTAGTCAAGTGCCATGTTTACCGTGAATTTTCCAGTCGTCTCCTTAAAAAGATGTACTGAAAATATTATAAATGCTACCATAGATGTCACTATTAAATGTGATGGAAAAAATAATGAACCACTATCACTTAATCACTCAGGTCTTGCCCGTGTTCGCAACATGACCCCGCTGGCAAACGCGAAATCCGCCGGAAACGAGCCCATTCAACGCAGCGTAAAGAGTCGGGTGATAAAACTTGTCCCATTGCCAACAACGAAACCGCCACCATCGACCTGAGAACAATAAAAGGTTTTCATAACTTATCGGGCTTTGTAAAATACGGCGCCCGGCCGATGGTCGACCCGGCGGATGAATTGAATCGCATTGGAGTGTGCCCTGCATTACGGGCTTGATCGAGAATGAGCTGGGGAGTTGGGGGAGGGTTAAGAGTTTTGGACAATTGCAATGAGGAGGATTGGCAATGGAACAGAACGAGTTTTCGGTCACACTTTGACGTCTGTGTGCCCTCGTGTGTCCCGCAACAGGCTGGTCACACAACTATTGTAAGCCTGTTGAATACGGGAACCAAAAGGCGAATGGGGTTCAGAGCCCATTAAGTTCCCAGCAAACTTATTACTCATTTCGATTACGACCTTACCCTCACAGGTTCCCTATCACGCGATTGGATTACCAAACAAATGTACTGCACGGCATTTATGGTGGTGGAAATGTTCTTTGTCACGGAGAAATTATTATTGCTTCGTCAAGGGATAATCTTTCCAGAATATATATAACTCTTTACTGGAACGACCTAGGAACCTGGTAGAACAGTCTCGGTATTAACACTGGCACCCTGAATCGATAAAGGTTTTGATGGTTGAAAATACAGCACGATAGTTTTCACTCACAGATACTCACTCACTCACTCTCTGCGGAAGACATGCACGTAATCAGGAAAATTGAGGCACCTATTAAGTGTTTATGAATTCAACGGTCATGTACATCGATATAATAATTAATGTAATAAATATCTTGCTTGTATGACTTACTCACTCAATATGATATCCAACAGATTATTTCTACGATATTTAAAGCATGGCATCACATAACTTACATACCAATGAATTCGTTTAAATTTTAGGGGTTAACATTTAAGGTAGTTTCAGCGAAATAACATTTCACGTAAAATCAATGAAAATGGTCTCGTTTTAAAGAAAATTACCTTATCCTTCCGATGATGTCAAAATATCAACCCCTTACCCCACTAATTTCCGAGATACTTGAAAACAATACGAGCCGTTTTACATGGGAAATGGTAATTGTATGCACTTCAGAGAGACATTATTTAAAAAAATGAGAAATTCCTCACAACTAGATGTCGTAAAAAACTGACTATGTGTAAATTTTATATTTTCAAAACTATTTGTTAAAATAAATCGTACTGTCACAGCCGAAATTTTTTCAGGATCACAAGAAACCTTCCGTAGTGATGGAGTTTCAAATGAGTCAAGTTAAAGACAAGAGTGGTAATTATGATTATTTAGAATTTCAGCCATATAAAATTATTTAGAATTTCAGCCATATTAAAGTTGACTATTGCGCAATTAATAATTTAATAATTTACTCATGCTTCCTACAGCTGCAGAAATTAAAAACGTATAATTTGAATATGGTTTCCATTATGATTAAGGTTCTATCTCGCTCAAACTAACTTCAAAGACAAAAAAAATAAGTTTCTAGTAGGTACACGATAAAAAATTATTATATTCGGATGATCACTGAAATTCACTGCTTGGTGCAACATTTAAGGTTATAATTTAATATTATAGCTAAGTTAAACAGTAAAGATGATATATTTAGGTAGAATTTTCACTGTAATTCCTCGACCCTCGAGTCTCAAATTTCGATAACATAATACCAAAAAAAGCTTTTTCATTCCGAAGTTCGTCAATGATAACAATAGGTAGAAACGGATACCTTCCCAATACAAGTACAGGCCTGGATATAAAAGATAAAGATGCGTCACATTGTTTCATTCACGCTTTTGATTTATTTGTACTATTTGGCAGCCTATCTCATGAATTCTTCCACGTATGAAAATGATAATCTCCACCATTTGCCCCACATTGCCAGGCCTCCCTTCGGAACCCTACCCTTCCGAAATATCTGGCAACAGCAGCAAGTAAGTCCAAAATCGGGGGATGATCTAAAATTCTTTTGGTCCTGTCACATGAACATATCTCCCAGCATTAGTGTGTATGGGTTCCTCAGCGACCCACCCTTTCCCCTGGCAAGGCCCACCTCGGCTGCGGATGCTCCTGACTTTAAATATTACTGTGCTTTGGGTCTATTCCACTCGGTTTCATCTCCATCCATCAAAGGGTGAAATAAATTCGGCGAGGGAAAGGAAAGGGCTAAGGAGAACGGATGGCATTCGTCTTATCCATACTGCACACACCACTCAACCCGCAAGGAAGCGAGGGTGATAGAAGGCAATGCATAAACCTCTGCACAATTTATCACCTCATTTATGAACTTTCGAATCTCGTTACTGATTCCGGATCAGGTACATATCAACCGCAGCTTTGTGGGAATGTGATTTCCACCGTTTAGGCCGGGCAAATATTCAGTCTTTAAGAAGGTTTTGTCGTAGAAGTTGAAATGAATGGATGTTTCGTATCATTTTCAAGTGCGTTATGCGAAACCAAATCAGAAACCTCACAAACCAAAAAGTTAGATTTCTTCAATTAATATTTCACACATTGAACTTATAATTACATGACATTTAGCGCGATTATTAAAAAAATGTGGGATCTTAATATGAATTAACATGCATAATAATCTACACAGACCACAAGATAAAAATAACTGGAAAAAGATACGTACGATTACAAGTACATGGGTTATCCGGACCGATGAATAGTTGCGTTCTTTTTAACAACAATAGCGCTGCTTTTTAAAGAAGAAGTAATTATTAAAGGAACGTCAACCAATCAACATTTCAATTAATTATTTCTGTATTATTATGTATTCTGTATTTATATGTTCTCCATACTGTTACGTCTTGTATTACCCGTAAAGTATGCTAGGACTATGACTCTAATAAATCTTACTCACCAAATTTTGAAAAATTTCTGTCTTATCTCGTTCGCAAGCTCAGGTCTCATATACGACTTCAATAGCTTCATAGCGGGAAGCTATACGCATTGATAAAATTAATGTCGGTTGAAGAATGTGATTTCACATCTCCACACAGATCAAAGGATAATTTGTAATAAAAATATTATATAATCATATGATCTACACCCTATCTCATTAAATAACATTTTCATAGTTCAATAATGTATCATTTAAATTCTCAATAATGTAATCAAATTTATAAGAGACCAAATTACTCTTCAAATACATGCCAGAACCTCCATAAAAAGTAAATCAAGAGAATTATGCGAAGTAACAAATCTTCCAAAAAAAATATTAATGTCCGGTAGGTACCTTTTTTTCATTTAAAACTGTTGTGGTGGCAATTTTAATGTGGAACGAAAAATTGTACCACAGATTTATCGAAAGAGTAAATGCAAACCACGGATGACCAAATAACCTTGAAAATCAAACCTTGTATTTCCTCATATGAGGGAGAAGGTCTTAAATGGCGTTTTATTTTATTGATCTTGGTATTCCATGATAAAGGTAGTCAATACTTTTAAGTAAAGAGAAGAACCGGAGATAATCACGGTCTTGAGTTTCCGCTTACTCGCATCATTTGTCTACGAATTATTCTGATGCACTGAAAAGAAAACATAAACAGCTTTCTGCCTAATATAAAGCGTGAAGCTGAATGGGTGGGGGGCTTGGTCATTGAGAAGGGAGGATGTACGTAGACTTGAGGCGTCTGAGATGTTGGTTTGGAGAAGGATGAAGAGAGTGAGCCGGGTGACGAGCAAGACGGACGAGAAGGTATTGGAAAAGCTAGAAGGGGAGAAGTGGATGGAGTTCGGTGGAGATGAGGATAAACGAGTAGATTTTGGATATGGCTGAAGAGGAGATTAGCTTGTTGAGGAGGTTCGGAGAAAGCAGAAATGGCTGATGTATAACGTTTTTGAAGGAGAAGGAATGCTGAAGAAGAAGAAGAAAGAGGATAGGAATTCTGATGAAGTTTCTACTAATCAGCACCATTAGTCGAAGTATTATCCTGATACCCTTAAATGAGGAACATTTCGAACGTCCTGCCAAATATGGATCGTGGCGCTGTAGAAGTCTGAGACTTGGTCATTCAGAAGGGAGGAAGTACGTAGACTTGAGATAAATGTACGTGGAGAAGGATGGAGATGATGGGCTGGGTGGCGAGAAGGACGAACGAGGAGGTATTGGACATGGTTAACAAGGAGGTAAGTGGTTAGTATTAGTGAAGAAGCTAGTGGCGGAGATGATTGGAGGACTTACTGAAAAGAGGGAGTGTTGAAGAGGGTAATAGAGGGGAGAACACTGGGGAAGCGTGGAAATGGAATGAGGAAGATAGTAATTCTGGACGAATTTAGAGGAAGACTCAATGAAGAACTGAAGAAGGATATAAAGGCAGAACACATTTAGGAGGGAAAACAGAACGATATGCCGGAAATAAGGACTCTAGGATTACAATTATCCACAAACTAACGAATCAGCTGGTAGAATACTTAAATGCAAGAACATTCCATTGAATAAATGAGATACCAGCGGAAAGGAAAAACTAGTTCGCTTGATTTTAAGAAAGACAATTGGCAAGACACACAACTGCGAGGAAGTAGGTTGAGTGCAAAGCGGTAGGTATAATTTTAATGAGGCATTGATATTTGAAGTAACCTCCGTGCTTTATTCTTCAAGGCAACTAGCAAAGGGATAATTTTTATTCCATCTTGGAATATGTACACATCACCCACCGAACCTCTCGTACCTTTCCGTTGGCATATTTAAAGAAACTCAATTACTTGGGGAAATCGCAGCTCAGTAGGTATGATGGAAAAGTCAAAGGTACGTAAAATTAAGTTCGCACGTTCCTCCAAAGTAGGTAATTATGCACATGACCTTATTGCAATACCGTTGTTAGAACTGTTCACGACATTTAAAAAAACTCAAAGAAGCAAAAATCTGATGGGAAACACAAAGTTATGACAATATTATTTTCTTTCCCGTTGGAAACATGTAATATGCATCCCTGTTGCCGTTACGCAAATTAATGCTAGAGTAGGATTTCATGAAATCCAAACAAAGGTTATAAATTATATTTAACAAAGAAGACGGCCGGCCGTCAAACGCTTACGGGCGAGCGTAAGGCCACCCAAGCAGGCGGTGCGCCCACCAAACTCCGAGGAACCAACGCGATCGCCAACCTGTTCGCCAACGTTTTCATCCCAAGTCGGTTTCCTCAGGATCGTGAGTTTTCGTATCAGTTTTTACCGCGATCAATCGTGTATTTCTTTTACAAAATCTTTATTAAAAAAAACACCTGGATAAAAAAATGCAACAAAATATTTTTGCGATCAAGCAGAACATTTACTTACAAATCATTGTGACGATGGAAGCTATGTAAAGCAAAACGATTTCACATAATTAATAAAAATTACTTCAAATTAAATCAACGAAAAGGAAGAGAAAACGAGATAGTGCATGGAAATGTTATTTCACATACTAATTCATCGAGTTACAAAATTATGCCGCTATATATGGCAAAATAATACGAATGTCACCTATTTAGAGCATGAATTCGTATTCTATTTAAATTTACCATCTATTTAAATCTTTTCTTAGTATTAGTGTCAGTTCACTCTCAGCTATTTTGACTTCGTTAAAATTAAAACAATGATTACTAGAAAGATTGGGATCAGCCAGGGCCCAGAAATCCAATAAGCATTTTGTTAATGAATATATAAGATGATTTTTTTAACTCCCCTCACGCTAGCTCAAGTGGAGTTAACAAAGTCGCTTTATTTAGTCCATAATGGATAACCATCACAAAGTAAAGCCGGCACCCATCCTTGGAAGAATTTTATATTTATAAGACCCTGGTTTTGTTTATTATATTTTATTTCAATGTGTTTATGAAGTATTTTATTCCAATGTGTGGCTAATAAAACGGAAAGGACTGTTTTTATTACATTATTTCAGTTAACTATTTCTATTTGCCCCCTCATTTTAATATTTGTGGTAAAAGACAATCAGAGATTCTCATGTAAAGATAGAGGGGCAGGAGAGGGAGAAGGGTGCAAATTATGGATGATATGAAATAAAAATACATCCAATACACGACTGCAAAGCAATAGACTAATAAAGTATAAGTAGGAGGGAATGACGGTAACTGGCCTGGCTAGATTAGGTAGAGATAGGTATATGGCAACAATTTCACACTGATCCACTAATTAAAACCCTCCAAAAATGAGTAAAATGTTTATACAATCTATAGCGGAAAGAAATAATATTAAACATAAGAAACCTTAAGGCTAACAACATAAATTTTGGCGGAGGACATGTATTTTCTACATCTACATCAACATAATACCCCGCGAGTCGCCGCATGGGCGTGTGGCAGGGGTTGTTTGGCCACCAGTCGTGTAAAGATGTAAGTTTTTGGGAGATTAAATGGTGACATTTGTTATAGGAGGGTATTTAACGGAGCTCAATTTTTATTGTGGTCGCTTATTATGCGCGGAAAAAAACGAATTTTTGTACCTATTTTTTCGGCAGTGTGTCTCTCTTATTTAATCGCTTCTGTAAGACTTAGAGATGTAGTGAGGAGTGAGGAGATAATATTCTCTGTATCGCTCTGAAAAATGTGAGCTCTGAATTTCTCAAGCATCCTACGCCTAGCGTGTAACCTCCCACCTTAATCCCTTTAAAAGTTGTGATACACAATATGTACGCTCGTAGCAGTTTAATTTTTACGTTTCTAAGAAATCCGTTGCAATTAAATGGCCGGACTCTAAAGTTAACTATGCTTTCTATTCTCTGGGCCCAGCCAACCTATCCATAAAAATGCTAGGATAAATGTAGGTATGACAATTTCTTAGCATCGAGAAGTAATATGGCAAATAATGACACTGGAAATAATTACAATTTGTCATGAGTCTGTGTGCCAAAATTACGATAATTACCTAAAATGCCCTTTATTTTACATTATATTCACATGCACTCCTCACATTCTCGGGAACCACTAATTCTGCAACATCCCACTGTTTTTCTCTCATTTATAACATATCTTTCTAGCAACCTATTTATTCCTCCTAAAGCTTTAAAACAAAGGTTTTCATCAAGAATTTCCGAGTTAATTCCACTTCAAATCACAATTTTAACTCCGGATTTCGTTAAGCGTATTTTATGCATCCTTTCACAAAAGAACCTTTCCCATGAAGAAAAATTCCCCATAAAAAAAAACAAGAGATTCTCGGAATGACGCGTTTTCTACTTTCATCACAATATATGGCCAAAATTTCCCATTAAACCGTCAAAAGTTAAGCCCGAGTAAAACGCCATCATATCCTGGATTATTTAGTCATTATATTCAATTTTAACTTTATGTTATAAAGTAAAATATTATTCCATATTCGCGACACTCGCATCTCAAACGCTGTCTACTGATGTCATCGTTATCACATCCATTTTCTCAAAAAAAATATTGTCTAAATGTGGAAAATAGTAGTCATGCGATATTTCTCAAAAGGGGGAAGAGGTAAACATATGATGGATTACACTGTATCAAGGCAGCACAAATTACTATGTATTAATGTATTTACACTTAAAGTGGGCAATTTAGTTGACCAGAAATATTTTGAAAAGTTGACCCATTTCTAACCTCTACGTCCAAAAGGGAACTATTTCGCGTTCCCAGAGATAAAGGGAACATAATGGGCAGATTACATGGCACCATGTGTTTGATCCTCTTACTTCCCCCATCGATCCGATAATGCTCTTGGAAATGTCTACAAATCCTAGGCTGAACGGATAAAAACCCCTCAGTAGGGAATAGACACCGCGGCAAAGAAGTAGTGAAACCATTCCGGGGACAGGGAAATTGATAGCGCTAACACTCTCGAATGATGCCTCTCGCCACAGGCAACGATCCTTTTATGGAGTGAAATAGGTTTTCTCAATTTGCCGTCCTGACGCAGGGCAACGTGACGGAATCCCCTCCATTGAGTTATCTTCTACCCGGCCGAGCGGACAAGCCGCCCGACACCGGTCGATCACCGGCCGCCATAGTGCTCCACAGCCGAACCCCCCCCCCCCCACCCCCTACCCACCGAATTTTTGACCAAGTTGATAATGCGATCATCAAATCATGAAAATAACAAATCCATATAGTAGGAAGCTGATGGTTGCGTCGCGGGTGGGGGGATGGTCCAGGGTTGAGGTCGTATTTCATTTTAGCGAGGGACAAATCCATCTGTCAACTGACGCGTGGAAGAGGGAATTTCGGGTAAGGGTTTCAGGTAAAGGCTCCCAATATTTGCGGCAGTTTATTAAAGAGACTAGAACGCCATTCGTTTGGTCTTTACATTGCTTCTTCCTTTGAAGGAACTTAGACCTATTCTTAGTAAATGCGCTCCAGATACATACTTATTATAGAATACAACACAACACCCTTACCTGTATCATGAGGGTATTATACAGAAGTAGATAATGAAATAATTCCAATGTCCAGAAAACGCTGAATATTCTGATCTGCCGTGGTATACATATTTTATACATCTTTTGCAACCGAAAAATAGTTTTTTGTATTTATCTTGGGAAATGTAGAGCCGTCGTTGGCAAAACAATTGAAAAAGGGATGTTACATTTCTCTAGATATACAACATAACGATAATTAATGAGTGACCCTCTCCTGATATGTTCGATAACGTGAAAAAAGATACAGATTAATGCCTTTTACTGTAGATTAAAAATATTCGGAAGACTTACAAATGGGCGTTACAAAGATATGATTCCAAAACAAATACCAGGAAGGTCCTTGAATGAAGGAGCAGAAGATATGTAGAAATTACTTCACCCGATTAAGGCTACTGCTCAAGTACGACACATGATTTTTAGTCCCGGTCAATAATGGTTTAATGCACGAAATAAGCAAAGTACAAAGTGAAGCCGTACTCTTCCAAGAATAACAACGACCGAATACTAGTAATGAATATGATTACTGAGTGAATAAGACTGCAACACTGCCAAAGAAGTAGAAAGTCAGGGGGCCGCTGGTGACTCCAAAGCCACACGTAAGGCAATGAATAGGAACCAAGACGCAACATTCATGATTTTCTTCATTAATAACAGTCTACGTAAGATTAGGTCAATTCATCTGTTCCTCTTCAGGTCGGATACTGGTCCTTAGATAGCTTCTTCGAATGCCTGCATTATCTTTTTCCATTTGGTATGTAGTTTGGAAGTCTGGGATAATGTGTGGCTCAACAACCTCAAGTTCCGCACAGATATGATGTACCGATTCATGCTGGAAAATTATTAACGACATAGTATTAAATTTAATAATTAAAGTTGATAATGCGATCATCAAATCATGAAAATAACGGATCCATTTAGAAGGACGCGTATGGTGGTGTTTTCCATATATACAGAATAATGTGACAATTTGTTACACGATATTTTTTCAATCATTTCAGTATTCACCGAAATGTTTAGCTCTGAGCAGTTGTCTACATATTGTAAATGGTGTAGTGTGTTCATTCAGCGAAGAGTTATAAAAATTTCATTTCAGTAGATTTTCACCCTTCTGTTTTGGATGTAAATGTCCAAAAAACTGGACTCCATTAAAATTCCATAATTTACTTGTGTCCTTCCGTCATCCAGTTTCTGTTCCTTATGATATTCCAATTTTTTTTGGCTAGCAAGTACGCGTATGTAGATAAGGGCGTTGGAGAGTGCAGGAATGCGGCAAGGACAAGACGGTCGAGCGAAAAGGGAAGAGGAAATGGAATGAATTGAGAAAAAAATGACCGAGGAATAGTGCGTTCGCTGCCTGGAGCTCCGTTTCCGTACTCCCGTAAAAAAAGCGGAATGCAATTAAACAGAAGCCAGGCGCGGCGGCACTTGAACAATAATTCGCTGAGAAATTCACATAGTTTCCTTCATGTGGGCGACTATGAAGTTTCCCTCGTCCGTCGTCGGTCAGAGAATAAAGGAAACAAACAGGTATCAAAAATCCTTCTGTCAGTGCAATCACCGGCGTTGCATCACTACCAGACTGCACTCGTTCCGGAAATAACTAAGGATTGCATTCAATTTCGCGCGATAAAAATACGAAAGCGCGTCATGGAACTGACGCAAATACACATTGATGAGCCCAGTTAACTCGGGAGAAAATTATGGTGTCCAGCAATCTCCGCTCCAGGCTCGAAATCTCTTCACAAGCGATTGTAAAAAAACTGTATGTTAATGCTCGGGATAAATTAATTTGAATTAATAACAGGGAGAAAAAAGCAAACAGTATAAAATGGAGGAAAGGACTCAGTTGTGAGGGCTTTGTTACTCGTGGAATTTTGCATCACGCTAAATAAGTCTAATTGATATCAAAGAAGAGAGCGCCATCCGCCTGGATTCAGTTAAACTAAGCAGTGACTGCAGTAAGAGGATCCATCAAAACCATGACAAAGTCAATTACGCGTTAGAGTGGAGAATGGATTTAGCTTTGCGTAAACAGCAATTACAAAATTGAAAGTTACTACTAATGGTAATTAATATACAGCATGAAAGTTTTTACAACGACAAATTTGTTCCTCTAACGTCAAATTAATCTATAATGAAACATACATTATTTTTGAAATAGTTAAACATGCATATACTGCTAAATTCTTAAATTCTCAAAGTGCCTATTCAGTTTAATGCAAAATTTTCTTTTACTTTGCCGTTATGTAAAAAAAATGTATTTATATCATACTATCCATAGTTATTTTAAGCACTATTTTATTATGAGTATTAGAATGATATTTAGAAGTTGATAACAGGTTGCTCAGTAGATGTCCAAAAATATTTCAAATAAATGGCTAAAACTTGAGAATTTATCTTTCCAAAGAAAAATGCAAAGAAAGGTTTTAGAGCTTATTAAATTTCAGCAAAAGACTTGCATATTAAGTTTGCCATTATCCATGACAACTACGTAATTAAAGATATACTTAAATAACGAAAATAGCAGAGATTTCTTTATGAACAATTTTATGGAAGTAAACAACTTGTTACAAGGTTCTGCTTCAGCATATGCATTTAAAAAAGATTGCTCCGTATGTCTCATGTTGAAAACTTGAGAAGTTTTTGAAAAAATAGCGTTCAAAGTTTAGCTACCGTTTTCTGAGCGCCAAAAACCGTACCTTTTTTCATACAAGCCAAATAAAAAAATTGTTGATAGGGTGAAGAATCGCTGATGGTAGTTATAAAACGTAGAAATAAATTTTCTTCTATTTTCGGTTTATTTCATTGCAATCGATGAATAAGTTATTGAGATAGAACACTTCAAACTCGAGTATCTCGACCTTTTGCATTGACAGTAGGTTTTGTTAAGCGTGTAATAGGAATGCCCTCGGATGATAAAGCAAAAGAGAGATACTACTTCGCTCTGATTATGCCACACCTCGAATACGGCGCGAGCATTTGGGAACCTGGTCATAAAGATTTAAGGTAGTTCGAGCGAAAAATCATTTTACCAAGAAATCATTGCATTTGGCATTTTTGCACTGCATTTGGTCTCATTTCAAGAAAAATATATCAATTTTCCATTTGCACCTAATATTCAACCCCTTACCGCATTACTTTCCGAGATATTCGCCAGAAAACGCCAGCCCGTCTATATGGGAAGTGGTACGTGTATAAACTCCAGAGAGACCTTATTTAACAAATGAGAAATTTCTAACACCTAGGTCTCGTCAAAAAATTAAGTTGTAGTCTATGTGTTTTCTCAACTATTTTCGAAAATTAATAATATTTTCACCGCAGTAAACTCTTCCGACTCATAATAAACCTTCCGTTTTGATGGAGTTTCAAACGCACCGCGTGAAAAAAATGAGTAAAGTGAAAGACTTATTCAGATATTTTCATTTGATTACTCACAATTTCTGTCATGTCAAACTATATTATTGCACCATTAATAATGAAGTATTTAATTCGTGTGTCTAACCGCTGGCGATATTAAAACTAATAATTCGAATATGGTCTCTATTATGATTAGGGAACTATCGCGCTCCCACTACCTTAACCAAAAAAATAATTAATTAGATACAAAGGAAAGTACCGCGCTTCGTTAAAAACTGCTATGAGCGTACATTTGGTGTCTCACAACTTTTAGAGAGATTAAGGTGGGAGCTCCGAGAGATTCGGAGGCTACACGGTTGGCTTAGGCTGCTTGAGAAATTCAGAACTGATGTGTTCCAGAACACCACAATTTCTAATGACGCTTCACTACATCTCCAGGGCTGACAGAAGCGATGAAATAAGAGAGATACGTTGCCGAAGAGATATACACAAAAACTCGTTCTTTCTGCGCACAATAAGCCACCACAGTAAAAACTTAACTCCACGAAATACACTGCCATAATACATGTCAACATTCACCTCCCAAATCTTACATCTTTAGACGGCAGGTGGTGTAACACCCCCTGCCGCACGTCAATGCGGCGGCTCGCAGGGTATTATGTAGATGTAAATGTATATGTTTTCTGCTTAAGTCATCGATCTTAAATATAGACTTCTAGTCGAGGTCAGAGCACAGGGCAGATTGTGGCAACATTGCCAAGAGGAACAACTGCTGTTTACCCTGTTTACCAAATCAATATCTCAATTCATACAGACATTTAGCGTTTAAATTTTCATTAAGTCTAAACATAATTAAACCATTTCATCAGTAGGTTTTTCAAGTTTAAGCCCAGCTGGCCACTTCCTCGTTAAGTAAAGTAAATCTAAAATTCATACTATTGTTTACCAATACTTGAAAATAAGCACTAGTTCAATTTCCACAATTTTAATTTTCAGAGCGAGGATTTTTTGAAAATCGGTTTTTCTCAGTATTAATGATGAGAGAGACAAATGAATGCTGCTAAGAATCTTGCATGTTATTTCAAATACAGATCAAATACTGCAGAGTGCAGCAAGACTGCTGAAAAATTGTTGCAACAATCATAAAAGGGTTACTGAATTTAAAATATTCATTAATAATGAATTTCACCGCTGAAAAAAAATGCTATCCTTTCGAAATAGCTTTGGAGGCTGGATCAGTTTAATTACCGGTTTTCGTGACGTGGTAAAAGCTTCGGTTTAAAGTCCCATATGAATTTACCCGAAGGAGAATGTACATACCATTAAAAAATATGACAGGCATAAAATTACTCATTATAGAAAATTTTGTAAATATTAAGGAAAGAATACATCGACGCGCAGTTCCCTCCTTCATAAAAATTCTTTACCAGGCTTTAGTCGTGATGATAAACATGGTAAACGTTTCTATGACTAAGACTTTCAGAAAAATTGAACAGATGTATAAAAAAAATGTCAAAAAATATTAATTAATGGAACCTAATATAATCATGAGTCCAAAAAATGTCTCTCATTTCTTGAAATACATTCAAAAAAGCTGCAATCAAGTGAGTAAACACGGCTATATCAGGGGAATATCTCCGATTTGACAATTCTGCGTGACTAACGAGTGACAAAATCCATGAATATGATCAACTTATCCAGTTCTAAAAATATTGCACGCGTAACGATTTTTCAGCAACGTACCACCCCGAATTTAAAGATCACTTTACATGGTATATTTAATTGTACAGAGAATGAATGAACACTTACATGAGGAAAATTGTTCCATGTAAAGTGGCAAATTGTATGATCGTCTGAATGACAACGGGAAATAGAACCAGCTCATATTCAATTCATTTTCTTATACAATGTCTGATATATCTTGCTAACAATAAAAGGTACCGTACAAAGCGGCATTAAGCGCTAAGGTATATCAACAAGCCTGTCAATTATGAATTAGATTTAATAGCTTTACGTTGAACTACGAGTAAATGATAATTTTAATAGTAAAATACGACCTACATTCGTTAGTACCTTTCTAATACATTAAAAGTAAGTAATGGCCGAATACTATTCCACTACCTTCTCATTTACAAAATCTTTAAACGACTTGAGCTTTTAGCTCAGCATACATTCTACTTCTCTTTTTGCATCAACTCAAAAGCGTAGTCTCCACTTCCTAATGCAAGGATACGTAGTATCATTCCAGCTTTTGCGGCCAAAAAAATTCCAAGCATCTTATTACTCCACTCCATCCTTCAGTTTTCTCCTCTAAATATATGCCTCTTCAAATTATTTGCCTCCCTTGAAATTAGCACCAATACCATCTGCCCTTCTTCCTGCCTATTTTACATGGTCTACGTCTCTCCAAAGCTGCGCTCAAACAGCAATCACTATTTCTTATTTCTACAGGTAGAAAACCATTTACATTACTTTGCAAATGGTGAATATCAAGCTTTATCTAGGGTCACTGAGTTACCATGGATACTGTTATCTTCCATTATTTCCGAACATATACACTTGCATATGCCCTATTTGTGTAAGGTGTGTAAGGTGAATGAAACCCAAAGTTTACGACTGGTTTATCTCATACAAAACCGGCTTGATTAATCTATTCAACAGGAACGTCCTTGTCCAATCACGTACCTAGTGCAAAAGAATGTATCATAGTTGAATTATCTTTACCACCGAGGTACATACAGAGAGCCCCATCCATTGTGGCCATTACTTGGAACAGTAACGTTGGCGTGGCATATCAGCCATCTTTGTCAACCCCGGATTAACTTGAGCGCTTAAGGGCTGATGTATTAATTTTGCAATTTAACGATATTTTCCTCCGATAACTTATATGTCTGGGGAAACAGTTTGTGAAACAGTATGTGAAAACAAACAAAAACAGTGTGTGGAAACACTCATGTTTAGCGTGGCATTCTATGGATCGTAGGCACGGGCCATTGAAAAAGCAGACCAGAACAGACTAAAAGCCTTAGAAACCTGGTGCTGGTGGAGTATGCTAATGATAAAATTGAAGGACAAAATTAGAAATGATGAAGTGTACAAAAGAGTAGAAGAGGAGAGGACCATATGGAACACCATACAGAAAAGAAGAACCAGATGGCTTGGACACACAGCACCTTAATTACTTGTAGCACAACATTACAAATAGAAATAACATCCAATCAAACCAGAGATTAATAATTAAATGTATATCATTAAATTGTATATGATACTTCAGTTGTTTAGCTTAACAATAAAAGTAAAAAAATTCTAAAACCAACTTTAAAGATTAAAAAGTAAACAATCCCAGCTGTACTCGTTAAAAAATACTACATTATAGAATCAAGTAAATTGAAACAGGATGAAAAATTTCATGTACATCATCAGTGACCAGACTCGCGTTAAGTACACGATGAATGAATAAAGGCACCAAAGGTTTTTTTCTCCGATGAAAATGTAATGAGAGAGACAACAAATTGCTAAAAATAGTCAAATAGACTACCTTGGGCATTCTAACTTCAAACGTGTAATCAGAGGAAATGGTAAAGGAAGGTTTGGAAGGTTTGAGAAGATGAAAAACGGATAAAAGGTAGGAGAAGATCTGATCTACATCTACATGACCTGCGAGCCGCCGCATGGGCGTGTGGCAGGGGGAGTTAGGACACCAGCCGTGGAAAGATGTAAGGTTTCGGAGGGTGAAATGGTGACATATAATGGGAGTGTATTTAGTGGAGCTCAGTTTTTACTGTGGTCGTTTATTGTGTGCAGAAAGAACAAGGTTTTGCTCCTATCTGTTAGGAAATATATCTCTCTTATTTTATATTTTCTGTCAGACCTAGAGATGTAGTGAGGCGTCGTGATAATATTCTATGTGCCGCTCTAAAACACACCAGTTCTGAATTTCTCAAGCAAGCTAAGCCTAGCGTGCAGCCTCCGAGTCTCTAGGGGCTCCCACCACCTAGGGGCCGATAAAGACAATGAGATGTGCAGATGATCAAGCATTAGTTTGTAAGTAAGCCAAGGGCAGTCAATGTTCTATTTGTTTGAGGTGCAGTGCGAGAGATATCGGATGACGATAAACCACCAGAAGATGAAAGCAAGTCAATTCATTAGAAGGAAGAGGCCGGATATGAATGTAAGCGTGGAAGCGCAAATGGAGCAAGCCGAGCAGTTAACGTATCTGGGTAGTTTTTTGGAGAAGCATTGGTTTAGTGGTATAGCCATACGATGTGGTATTGCCCTGGCTAAAGCACCATTTCCAAAGACGAGGGAAGTAATGAGGGAGAATCTAAGAAGAGGCATTAATAAATGCTAGTGAAAACTCTTATACTGAGCGTGGCGCTGTATTGGTCGGACACTTGGCCAATACAAATGGACGATTATCCAAAGACTTGTTGATTTGACCAAGGTTGGAGAGGATGAGCTGAGTGGCCTGAAAGACGAACGAGGAGGTAATGGATATGATTGGAGAAGAAACTGGTGGCTGAGGTGCGGAGGAGGGAGGCGAGAGACGGGAGGAAGACGTTTTGTAAGAAGACGGAATGTATTAGAGGGTATAAAAAGGTTAGAATACAGGGGAAGAGGGGAAGGGGAAAATGAGAACAGGAATTTCGGACGAAATAAGAAGAGGGACACGAACGATGAATTCAATCTGGTAAAAAGGAACAAAGTTAGAGAAACTGGGGCGCTAAGATAAGAGCTGCCCAAAAACCGTCTTAAAATTTAACAGGGCAAAAATCAGAATTAGTGAATCTCAATCAATCTCACTATCATGCTAAGGATGAAGCTGAAGAGAGAGAATACTCACTCAATAAATAAGAAAGTCAATACGATTATATGACAACTATTGCGCTTTGATTTAAGATATGAAAATGATTTTTAAAATCTTGCGAAAAATTAGGAGAAAAATCTAATCCACTGAGGGCATGGAAAAAATTGAATGGTGTCCGACGGATGAGTCGCGACAGTCATGATGAAAGAAGGGGGCTCCTTTAGCCGTGTTTACGTTCAAGTGATCTCTAAGCTTTGCGTAACAAGAAGATAGAACTTAGGAAACCAAATAGGTGCATTTGTCTGATCACAGCTTAAGCTGTGGCAACACCGCAAGTAGGAGCTTATATGTATACATGAGCAGGTATTATTTAGTCCTTTACAATTAGACGTTCCAGGCGGAAAACAGAACTTTACAATCGGATTAGCATCCATTCGCTCAACATCACACAAGGTACTTCATTTAATAAGAGGTACGCCATTTAATACGGACATCCTTTTACAAGACTCGGAGACGAGCTTATCGGCTCCTCCCGCACTCGGTTTCCAAGCAATAGGTAACTTGGACCCATGCTGACGGGCGGTAGCGGCAACATAGGCAACCTCTCTCTCCTTAGGACGACTTCCCCCTATTAGCGAAGCAGTGTCTACCGAGCGAGAACGCGATAGGAGGAGAGGGATTAGTCTTCAGCCCCATCTTCACCCATTGAGATAAAGTGAACTAATAAAAGTGGGCGAAGGAAAGATATGAAAAACTAAATACACTCTCCAGAATTCGCATAAATATATTTACCGCACTGCATCGCAAGTACTTCAGAATAATACCCATAAGAAAATTATAAATAAGCTCAATCATCTAACACACAGTCTATTGAACACTCTTCAGCAACCATGACGTCGTGGATGGGATTTATATTCAACGACGGAAATGAATCTCAAAAATTATATTTTTCCGCCAATACCTTGGTCAAAGAGTTGAATCTAAGGGCGAAAAAAAATACTAAAAGCGAGAGCTTTCTAACCCTTAAAAACTATTTTTTTACATGAAACTGAATTATCAGGTATAAATAAAATTATTATTATTTAGTTACGATTCCTTGTCATTGGCTCGTAGGATTTAACCCATCATCAACAGTTGATAATGGCCATATACATAATTTGAAGTACACTAATACACTTGTTTAAGAAACAGAAAATCATTTTCATGGGACAGAACCCATTTTAAGCTGTATATTTTAGGATTCTTCAATCGAAATGATGTTTTATAATGCTTATTCTTGGTTTGGGCACAATAGGATTCAGTTTATTTCGCAAGTAATACTGTCCTTTGTTTCGATACCCGTCATACTTATTCTTTAGATATAATACGAGTAGATTTGCCCTCTTAAAAATTAACAATCAAAGTGGTAGAAATGAAAGAGGATTCAGGAACGCTGTTTTTCTGTGTATTTTTGTGTCCACGACCATGTGAGGAAACTTCATATTAATGGTGTTTCTTTACAACGTAAAAATGGTCTCGGACATTAAATACAATGTGAATAATTGAAGTGTTTTTGTTTCAATTTTTATTCACAGCATTAAAAAAATGCAATATCAAGATTACTGATCAACTAAGTAATGGCCTTCTCAGACTATTACCACTCGTAAGGATTATGCTAGCGCGCATTCCAACCCAATCAGGGAGCACATAGTGGACTGTATCATCTTCCACGGTGGTCGTATGCGACTACGCGCCTCGTTGACCGCATGGGGAATGACGGGAGGTGGTGTTGCCTTGACGGGGAGAGAGGTCATTGAGGGGAGGGCGGGGTCAAGAAAAGAAGCAGAGGAAGAAGTGGGGGAAGTAGGGACGGCCCTGAAGAAAGGAACGCCTGGCCACTTCCGGTCACAGGAAGCGAAGGGGTAATGGCGAGTGAGCGGAGAGCGAAAATGGAAGTTGGCGAATGGCAGGCGGACGGCGGGGAGCGAAAGAGAGTGCGACAAACAATGGAAAGGGGACGTTGGGACGAGAACCGACGCCCGACCGAACGATTACTGGAGAAATGGGCAAAAATGGCGGCGGAGCACCGTGGCGTCGTCGATCGAACTTGGGTCTGAGAGAGGGAGGGGCTAAGAAGAGAAAACCTCCACGGGGCTGCCCCAAGGGCTTGCGGGGGCCACTATGTCTTACGGGCCCCGGGCTGTTATGCCTTGTGGGGCCTCAGACAACCATGCCTTGTGTTGCCAAGGGCAGCTATGATTTACGAGCTCATAAAGTATAAATATTCCAGCCTAAAATATTAAATTCCAATCTTAGTCTGATTCCTTATAATTCTCAAAATATTCATTAATTTTATATTTACCATTCCTTAAAATATCTACATCTACTTATTATCCTGCAAGCCACCACAAGGGTTTACGGCATGGGATGACTTATTACCAACATAAACTACAGTGAAGAAATTTACTTTCACCAATATGTACCACAATGGGTATGTTACAGAAACCACTAAAATTACCTATAATGTAACTACGTAAGCGTGACACGACAGTCATACAGGTAAAATGCAAAAAATGGTTTTAGCACTACTCGGCAGGTTCAAAAACATTAATTAGGGTGCATATGAACTAATCATCTACACTACCTGTCAATTAACCAACTTATAAGTGCAAACGGAGCCAATTTGGTCTCTTATTGTATCGATCGCGGGAAAAATGAAATCTGAAACCTCTGTATTCTACAATCCATTTCCTTTATTTAATTTTCATAATCTGATTGACCGTAGTAAGTTGCAGTTTGTAAATTATTAAAAATTTCGACGGAAAACAAATTGGTTTTGATTTTATATAAAATATTGTGACTAATTTTCAATCGACAGTCTGAAAGTGATTCACATCCAAGATTTTGAAAAAGGTCTGTAACACAAATGAGACTATCAAAACGACCTTTCACATATCTTGCTTATCTTCTCAGCACACGTTCTCACTCTGTATTTAAGCCTACCTCATGATGATCCCTAACAGTGGCAATGTATTCTAAGTGGGATCTAACAAGGGAGAAGTAGCTGATTTATCTAACTTTATCGTCGCACTATTCAAGTAATCTTTTAACAACTCCCAATTGACGATTAGCTTTATCAGTTATTTCCCGAATATGTTTTCTCCACGAGAGATGATTTTTAAGTTTAACTCCGAGATCTTTTACAGATTATTTAGTTTCTAATTGGGTATTTTGTGCCTAATAACTGTACTGAGGGGATTTTTTTCTTTTCTAGAGGTGCATTACAATACATTTTTTCAAATTTTATTTTAGCTACCACGCGTCGCACCATGCTCGTATTGCCTTGAGGTCCTTAGTCAACGCTTCCTTATCTTTATTGTTACGGATTTCTCCGTACACATCGTCTTGCATGTTCAAGCCTCGGTTCATGAATATAATAATGTTAATATAAACTTGTTCATTTAATTCCAAATATAGATAATGTCTTTAGCAGCTCGCAAATTTCGGTGACTGGAAAAAAAGAACAACGATTAAAAGGAGAAGTAAAACAGGACGATTCTCTCATACTTTCGACATAACCTCCTTTTTACGATATAGTAGATGATTTATAAAAATCTATATCAGAAACATAAATACGGCAGTCACACCAGATTTTTGTAGTTTGTGCTGATTTTGTGAATCGCTCGGATGAGTTAATTTTAATTGTATAAAGAGCCAAGGGTTCAAAGAAGAGAAGACGAATAGAACAAGCTGGACGAAGGCATATCGACAACTTGATTTCAATCTCCAAAGCTATGAGGCGTAAGTCCGCTTTTCATTATTTCATATTCAGCGCGAGAAGGTGTGCCGGTGACAAGTGTGGGGTTTTTTATGCGTTTCAACGTCGGCACATGGTTTTCTGTCCCATCGTACGGCATCTCACATCACAATTAGTGCGCAAGAGTGTTACGCGGGCATATCTTAAAAAACTGAAGGACGCCAAAGTAAAGTGCACTGTTTATAATAGAGAATTTACTACAACGGGAGCACTGCAACTCACATCGCTCACTCGAGGGCCGAGTGCAAGATTGTTTTTTAAACTTATAACACAGTCAACGACAGAAAGATAACTCGTGCGAGCACCGAGGGTCCCCTTCAGGCAGACTAATAGAAAAAAATAATCCGGACTAACGTACCGAATAGTCGACTTCCAAAGTCGTAGTGTCTAATGTCTAGGTCGAAGTCGAAAGTACAGTCTTTCCGAACGATTCCAATCCCTAGGTGTATGTGGAGGAAGAAGCTCTAAAGAGGAGTAAGGTAAGTAAGGGTGTAAGGAGTAGTATTAGGGGAATGTACCAATAAAAGAGAGTATGATAAGTGAAAAACGGAAGGAAGAATAGGACAAAGAGAAAAAAATTCACAGAAAGCGAGTTTTCTAGGTATAACAGCAATACATAGGTTCTTTGACTTCGCCCACATCGAAAAGGAATGGCGTGTTGAGCAAGTATGTTTGACATGTCAAAGTTCGTTGACAGTATGGAGTCCTAAGAAGAATCGCTTCGTGTGTTTATCTCCATTGAAAAACGTGCGATATTGCGATTGCGGATGGCAGCAGGAAAATTTACTTTTTTTCGCGCAGGATAAGAATTGCACATCTAGGACGTCATTCAATATAAAATTTCATACTCACTAAGGAAAATTGTTTAAATTTATGAATGAATTGGAAATGACGGCCAACCGGGCGATATGGCAATCCAATGGAGCGCTATTTGGCAACAGCGCACTTATAACTGTCAACAAAAACTGGAAAGTTGTTTGTCGAAGAAATATAAATGTAAATACTGCATTTGAACAATGAACTCCGTATTTTCGCGAATAGGAGTTGATCGAATACAAAATGATGATCTCAACCATATCATTCATAGCCGAAGAGTCCCAACAAAATGTATCAAGGTGATCTTCATACATCTACGGATAGTTAAACAAAAGCAGAAGCATAGTCTAAGATAACTAGTCACATAGCAATTAGAACAGGTTGCAGGCAATGTATTTCACTTGTCCCTTGTACATTAATTAGAAAAATCAGTTAAAATGCTCCAGAAAAAATAACAGAGTCATGACATTGTCAGCATAACCGCTTGGATGAACCTTGCAAATAAGTGGTAAGGTCATACATATCATTCGGAAGAGATCGATCCTATGGAGGAAGCAGTTAGAAATCAAGTGATAAGGCGAATAAAATAGTGGGCTGACTAAATTAGGAACTCTAGAATAATAAGTTTATAAGAGACGAGACAGAGGCAAGAATACAATAAGTAAAAATGAGACCAATATGGCAGACACACGACCGAGGGGAGATAAAACTAAAAGATTTCTAGTAACCGTAAAAATGAAAATCCAATAGAAAAGTATCTTGGAGAAAATCTTACTGGGTGGTATTATATTTGAACATATCAGAATAGACTGCCATGAAGAGAAAAATGACTCGGGGTTTACCCGTTTGTTAATTTTCTCCGCATGGCGGACGGAGAAATGGAACGGACACCTTGAGAAATGGAAACGAAATAATACTTAGGACTGCCGGAGATAAGATTCCAGGTGAAGAGAGTGGTGTGGGCAGACCAAAAAAAAGATGGTGTGACAATCAGGAGATGGAATAATCCGAGCTTGTACTAAAGGAAACTAGAGCCATCGAGGGAAGAAATAGGAAAGAGGTAAAATAATTACAACCTCTGATTTTGTTAAACAACAAAATATTCAGTGAATTAACTCAAAATCAGATGATATCACACAGAGTAAATATAAAATTAAAATGAGAAACTATACTGTAGGCATTTTAGTTATATTCCTAATGAACCATGACTTAGGCTTCACAGCTCTACATGCTGAGTACAATCTGTGACAAAATTTACCATGCATCTTCTAGAAGTTTCGTTCGCAGAGAATGGTTTTTACTTTCGCAAAGATATAGTGGAGTAGTTCCAGTAATATCGACTAAAATCAAATCCTAGTTGCTAAAAATTATGAATAGGAGGATTTTAGATGCATAAAATATGAAGGAGGCGACTAATGATAATTAAGTCTTGGAATATGCGGATTAAATGCTAAAATCAATGTTGATCATGGCGCTAAGTATAAAGGAGTTAGATTGGACGAGAGAGAGGAATATTTTCACCAGATAAATCATTTTATGATAGATGCTAGCATTATTTCAGAAGATAATGTATGTATATTAAGGTGGTTCTTATTTTTCGAAATTTAGGGAAAAATGCCACATTAACACAAGTTTCCACCCCTAAAAGTTTATGAAGTCGAATGAAATTACGACGAAACTAAATATGCGTGTTAATATACAGAGCAAAATAAATATAACAAGTTTTTTCTCTTATTCCCATCACATTATCTAAGTATCTTTTAAAGAAATCCTATTTCATACTGGATTGTCAGCATATTTCCAGTGCATACCTCCACAAGAAACGCCCTTGGAAATGGGTATACTAAGAACTTTATCAAGAATATTGATAGTAAGAGGAAGAACAGAGCAATCTCGATAATTTCAATCACGTAACAAGAAGAATGGTTTCTAGGATAACTGCTCCATGGACCGAAGTAGAAGTTTTGATAAGGAGAAGGTAAATAATTATTGTACGATGAAGTAATTGAAAAATAAGACAACTTCGAGTATCTAAGCCGAATTTCAGCGGCCATTGAAGTAGATGTAGAGGGAGTTAGCTGTGGTTTCTAATGCTACAAGCTGTAATGTGGGCGTGATCTGTCCGCCATCTATAATGACCTCAATTTTCTATCAGCTCTTGCGGGATTACACACTGTATTTTGAAATTTTATGACGTTTTCGAGCGATAACTTGATAAATATCGGCATGAATTTACTTCTTTCATGTGGATTCTCCTTACAAATATTATGTAACTTACTAAACTTAATAATAATGCATTCTAGGAGAAAACTTTTGTAAAATGGAGTAGAATCCATAGAGCTAAGCAACCAATGAATGTATCACGGGTCAGTTGCCTAATGCAGATGGTGGATAATCTTGCATTTTATCGACTCATATGTCGATACCCTCGTTCCATCCAAAGAGAAGTAAGGAAAAACAGAGATAACAAGTATGGTTGTTATTTCGGTTGTCAGGCAAAATTTTGATGAAGAATTGCCCACTAATTTACTTCAATGTTTGCGAAAGGTGGATGGATAGATATACTGGCTATAAGGAGTGAGAATGCTGGAAGAAAAGTTGCAGGTAGTATGTAGTAAGAATGAGTTTTTGTAAAGAGAAGCGAAAATTACTATGCACCCAATGGTTTTCCTACCAAAGTTATCATATAGCAGCAAAACCTAGGTATACCAAGAGATTGAGAATAACAGTAGACTAAAAATGTGAGAATGGGGTGCCTCAAAAGCTTTTGCGCGAAAAGCAGGACGGATAGGGTTAGGAATGGGTGGATTATGAAAAAAATGAGAAAGGGATTCTCCAGAAACGGATATTTATGGATTAAGTGTGCTTCTCAGGATTTAGGATACATAAAGAATGGATGATAGTTAAATGGGGAAACAGATTTATAATAGTAAAGGATGGCAGACAAATGAGTAAACCGCGAAAGTCATGGTAAATTCGATACAAGAGATTCGAAGGCGGAGAAGAATTAGAAACCGCAAGTGTATAAGAGCATGGATGAAGCAATGCATGAGCGTAAAATAAGCGATAGGGGTTCGTAAACATACGGTATTAAGGAGCGAGTTGATTAAAGGTGGCCAGCTTACAGGAGCTAATAGCAATAACTAATTTATGCGATTTTACCTACCCCAACGTGATAACGTATATGGGAATGAAATGAAGTGAATGGAATTATATCTATGCAAGTATTAATTTTTCAAGCTATGCATGATTAATTTTAGGTCTAATTTATGAAGATCTTTTCTATAACAGATTCACTGCAAAGGACATTCCTGACAGATTCACTGCAAACGCCTCTGTTATGTACATGGTTGTCAGCGAAGTGGCAATTCTAGTCTTGTTACTACGTAATAGATTTCATACACAATCAAAAGAACAGAAGATAGGAATAAAAACCAGGTAACACTATGCGGACATTCGTGTGGAGCGTACCAATCTATGGATCGGAACCATGTACCATTGGAAAAGCTGACCAAAGCAGACTAGAAGCCTTCGAAACCTGGTACTAAAGGAGGATTCTGAAGATCAAATGGACGGACAAAATAAGAAATGGTGAAGTATACATAAGAGGAGAAGAGGAAAGTGCCTTCTGGAACACCGTACAGAAAAGAAGAACAAGATGGATTGGACACACCCTGAGGCACAATGGATTCGTGAAGAACGTAATTGAAGGCAAATTTATGCTCATTCTTTTGAGAACTACTGTTGTACCCAAGGTTGAGAAATTTCAATGCAAAAATTCATCTAAAAATTACGAATATAAAAAAATTCCAATCAATGTATGTCATATATTTTTCCACAAGCGTCACTCTACATCTTCACAAAACAACAACTTGTTTATTCACGAGATGATGCTGAGTATTCCACATGAAAGTGACAGTTCTTCATCACTTCGAGTATAATTATACGGTAGTATCTTAGCCATACAACTCTAAAACGTACCGTGGAATCGCAGTTTTGATTTGAAGTTCTGACAAAGCGATTACAACGACGAGGACAAAATATCGATTCATATGGTCACCACCTCGGTATTCATAAAATACGTCACAGGTCGATACATCTGAGTATCGGACAGCGCGACCTGACCCGGTGGTCCGCAGTCGTTAATTGACGGTGGGCGGTGGGAGGAGAGGATACGTGGAAGGGGTGACGAGAGTGATGAGTGGGCAGATGAGGCTGAGGGAGGAGAGGGGTGAGGCGGGGAAAGGGACAGAGGGCAGAGAGAGAGAGAGAGTACCCAAATCGAACATGAGTAATGCGCACAAAATGAAACGTGGGAGGGTGGAGGTCCCACGAGTGCGCCTGGGCGTGAAGAGTACGAAATGGGAGTTTTGGAGGCGAAAATGGCAATCATATTCGCACGGACAGGGATGTGAGTCCAATTAACGTCGTGTTTGAATTGGAAAACGTCGTCCATACTGGGTTAAAACATTTCCATAACACTCCGAACGAGAGGCAGAGCGACACGGGAAAGGATACTCACGTATTCACGAATAGTGACGGACGTACGCAAACGCATACAAAGAGAAGGAGAGGTAGTATTTTGGGGGGAAAAAATAACTCGAAACCGAAACTTGCTTTCACTCCACTGCTGCGAGTGAGCGAGCTCCGTTCGTTTCTCCTATTGACAGACTTTGCCGGCTTTAGGCACTTGGAGCGCAAAAACTCCGCACAGTTGGACGGTAACTTAGGCAAACTAGTACACGGTATCTCTATGGAACTCGGCTGTTAAATGGGGGATGGGCGGAGTCTCCTGACACTTTGCACCCGCGCAGGCATTGCGTTCCGTGACCCTCGTCACGTGCGTGCTACCTTATTTTCCCTCCGCGGGAGCACGGTAATTGCCCTACGTGACGGATTATGCACCAGCGGAGACCCATTACCCGGGACATGTACCTTGTCGCTGAGGCGTTAAGGGGAAACATTTCACTTTCGTCGCCGCTGCCAGAAGGATTAATTCAAGAAGGGACGTTGCGCGCGCACGTGAAGGGGATGGGATTTAATCAAAATGTCCGCTAAACTGCAAACGTGGAGTGGGCGTGGGTTAGGGGGAGGTGATTGGTTCGTCAATGGACCGGAAATCGCATCCTTGAGGTCACGAACGAACTGAAGTCCCTCCCTCCGCGATCGCTGAGTCGCGACGCCGATTACACGCGGTTCCGGCCAACCGCTCAGGAATTCATGTATTATGCTGTATAAGCGCTCCTAATCGATTAAGAGAAATGCTTCCAAATCCTCGATGTCTTCGGATCCCTCGGGATCTAAAGACTGGGATATCGTATTTCCTTACGATTCCCGATGTTATACTGTTCATTTTAACTACATGCGTTGACTGTGATACAGGAAATACTATGCTATTAGGAAATACTCAAAAATACTTGATTTTTAAGGGAATTTGAGAAAGATAGTTCCCTAGTCATAATAGGGATTAAATTCGAATAATACGTTTTAGTTCCACCAGCTGTAGGACACATAAATCGAATATTGTATATTGTATATTCGATTTATTAAGGAAATACGATATCCCAGTCTTTAGATCCCAAGGGTTCCGAAAACAACGAGGCTTTGGAAGCATTTCTCGATCGAATATTGTATCTTCGATTTATGTGTCCTACGAATCGAATACTGTACTATAATACTGGTTCAGTATTATAGTACAGTATAGAATAGTATATGACAAAAATCTTAAGTAATTACATTAAAATATTTAAAGACGTCTTCAACTTTAATCATTTTATTAGCGCGGTACGTTTGAAACTCCTCCTAAATGGAAGGTTTTATTTGTGATCCCGAAGAATTTATGTCAGTGATAACATGAATAATTTTCATAAATAGTAGATAAAAATACAAACTACATGCTGTTAATATTTTGACAAGATTTAAGCGTTATAAATTCCTATTTTTTTAAGTAATTTCAATCTGGAGTTTCTTTGGCAAATATCTCGGAAAGTAGTTCGATAAGTGGCAGATATTCTGGTATTTTGGAAGGGTGAGATATATTCATTAAGATGATACCAAAATCATTGACTTCTGGGTTGAATTATATTTTGCTCAAACTACCTTAGCTTGCTAAATAGTCCTAAAAGCATGCCTTATAATTCTTCATTCAACTAAATTGTGTCTCACACTTTATGTAATTGCCAAATCTTTACTGCTTTCAAAAATATTGAGATTACCTAAACGTGTAAGTGAAACTTTGCATCCCGACGGTCATTTTCGGATTCTTGCAGAACTGTCAAATCTCTAAATTTTTTACTGCCATGAATTCAGCATCGCACTTTGCTAAAAATCACCCCGTGACATACACCCTTGAGGCTCTTGGGAGGGCTTTAGATTGACGTAAAAAAATCCGATCAGTAAAATAATGATTGTAGTAACTACTCCCTAAGAGCAATATTCATAACTGGGATGAAAGTTTTGTATTTTTTGACAAATTTTTAAATTTGCATGATGCCCACTTTCGGCATTTATGAGAATTCTACCGGTTAATACAGGTATTGCTGTATGTCAAAGAATCACCTCCCGGTTATCAATATTTTCCGGGACCTCTGTATCACCACTATATCCATTTTCATTATCAGAAACTTAAAAGTCAGTATTTAAATTTTTTCTTGCTTTATATCCTACACATGGGAATGATATTCAAAAGATTTTGATAAGATTGAGCAAGAAAGTGGCCTGTGTGACGGTGGATTGAGAGCTGAGGGTTAAGAAAGGCTATAATTGATCTGACAAGTGTTTCCAATTTGCCGAATTTCGCAACTGTTGGAATTTTGATACTGTTAAGTCGTAGTTTCCGAAATTTCTCGAAATCATTCTTTAAGTTAATAGATACGAGGGTTGCCAAAAAAGTAATGACCCTCATGTTGACTCTGCATATAGACAGAAATCAGTGAGTTGAAACGAAAATCGAGAGATGTATCTACATTGGTAGTATATCCTCATCAGGTTGTGACGATCGTATCTCACATATGTCTACTCCTACGGATTCTGTGACCTCCACTGTAAATACCAGTCAAGCACAAACTAGAGACAATTAAAGAAAGTAAATTGGTTTGTAAATTCTCCTCTTTTTGAATATTAGTTGAATAATGACGATAAGTATTTTTCCACATTACCGCGTAAGACGACGAATTGGTAACGAGTTGGACGAATAGGTAACCACAGGGTGGACTAGTGCCGACACAGCACACACGCCCGTATGAATCACTGGAGGAAGACTATGGAAAATGAAATAGTGAGGGTCAAAGTTTTTTAGGCATCTCTCGTAGATCATTTATAATATATCAAAAGAGGAATGGTTTACGTATCACCAACAGCTTTGGTAGACCCTAATCAAATCATTTGTATTTGAAAAAGACACAGCTGGTTTCAATCCCATCAATATGAAAGAAATAAAGTTTACAATCGCG
This sequence comes from Ceriagrion tenellum, assembly GCA_963169105.1. Classification (NCBI taxonomy): domain Eukaryota; kingdom Metazoa; phylum Arthropoda; class Insecta; order Odonata; family Coenagrionidae; genus Ceriagrion; species Ceriagrion tenellum. The sequence continues at coordinate 87,329,234 of OY720641.1, read as the reverse complement.
ATAGCATTATCTCTCGAAAAGTTTCTGTAAATGCCTTGAAAATTCCGATTAATGGACATTTACCAAAGTAATTTCCGCATTCTTAAAGGCTAACGAAATAAGTCAAAACTTTTATAGGTATTTGCTAAGCAAATTCTATTAACAAAGTTAACGGTAAAATCAAGATAAACAATGCAAACATTTCCAGTCTTATTCCTGGAAGAACAAGCGGAATTTCGATGTTTGCCTAATTTCGATAATGTTAACACTAATAATACAGGAGCGTACAGAATTAGCAATAAGGCGTGGATAATTAGTAACTGACAATACGAGAGCGAATAGAAAGCTTTGTAGACACACAGCCTTCGTAAATTACGGAAAGGAATTCGGCATGGAGAGAAAACGAGGATACCGAATTTATTTAACTAAAGTCATTGAATCTCTCTCTATAAATACATGAGTTCTAATTAATACTGGAAAAAACAAAAGCTCAATACACGAATACAAAACAAACTATAGTGTCAGTCAAGAATGAGCTTTATTGCGTTCATAATAGAATATGTTCACTCCTGACCGTACACGAGAATGGAAGAAATTTACATCTTCAGCAATGAGGGAATGCAAATTTTTAAGTTCAAAGCTTTTTGCCAATGACCAAATCATAATTAAATAAAATTAAGACCATTTACAATTGGCCGTTTGTAAACTAAAACTGATACCAAATGATTGTTACTTGAAAATATCTGTACAAAACAATGGCGTTTCTGGGAAAATACCAGACTCGAACTATTATGGTCAATAAAGATAAAATCTAAGAACAGGTACCATACTTTACATATTTGGCATACGATATCATTTACAACAAGGAGAAAGACACTTTACATAAAATGACCACACACCAAAGAAATTGAGAGACTACAAGAAGAACACTGAAAGGAAGAACTGCGAAGGAAAAAAATAAAATTTCAAAGATAATGGCTGACCCCACTAATGACGCTATAAGGATAAAAAGCTAAGACACCAAAAGAAAGAGACTACAGATAATTGGAACATCAGAAATGAAATTCCTACGATCTGTTTAAGCTGGTAGAGTGTACATGAAAGTACCACGTAAAACAATGAAGACGTACGGCTAGAATAACGTACAATCAGAGAGAAATAGAACCTAATTATAAGAAAAATGATAGATATTGGTGCACATACCTCAAGGAAGTATCCCTAGAATTATTTTAGAGAATAAGCCTTTGCGGAGAAGAAGTATTGGCAGACCGAGACCACGATGGTGAAGAAGTAGTAGGCAACTTTACTAAACCTGGAAAGCAAGAAAAAGAAGATGAATTAGTTCATAGATCATTATTAAAATAAGCACTACTTGAAAATCAGACTAACAACATTTACAACAAAAAATATTTGTCTTTTAAAGTTTTCCTTATTTGCTTTTAAAGAGATCTCAAACATATCTCAGTTGTGCATTAAAACTTTCTTTTAATACTGTTACTTATTTTCATAGTAGCTAATTTCCAGAAAAGAACTCGAATATCGCACATCGAGATATATGCTTAGAGATTCGCGACACCATATCTATTTTTTTATTTCCTATGCTGGTTGGATATTTGGGATGGCGATGGACGACTGAGGTAATTTTCGCCATTGAAGACAGCTCGGTAGATAGGCAAGGGAAACCCGCAATCGACACTACACATATTTTAGAGGGAAAGCGCCGAGGGGACAAGAGTTTAACGTCCCATACAACAGACTTTGTGCTGCAGTGAAAATGCTCTTCACACAGCCAACAGATATGGATATCCACACTCATATCCGCCGCAATTAGAGATAAACTGTGCGCAGTGATGTCATGCACTAGTAATGCACTAAACTGTGTAAAATTTTAATAAATTATGCTTAAGGTGATCAATATTTGTCAAATACTCGCGCGTAATTTAAGTGTTGCCTCGTGCAATAATTAAGTTGTCGTCCGCACAGTGCAATAATGGGCTACTTATACCACGAATAAGCGTGACATTAAATTTTAAATGAGTGCGAATTTAAGCCATGCACTGCTATAAAGCTACATTATTTAAAGCTTAAAAAATTCTAACGCAAACAGTAGTGGTACATGAGTTTTACTCTGTATTAAATAGTAAGTGAGCAGAGATAGGCAGAAGGTTAACCTATCACAAGCCACTGAAATGAATACTCATAAATCCAAAATGTTTCTTTTTATATTTTCAATACAATGTATAAGTTGACGCAATTGAGAACTCTCTTCTTCCAGTGCCTCATAGCATATACCATTGAGTGTTCTCAGGAAAATTTCTGCGGGGAGTCAAAAATTGAAGGAAAGTACAAGTGAAAGTGAGCTTTTAATTAGTAATCTACATGTAACTTGTCGCACCTTAAACATAAAAAATTGATATGTATTAACATGTTTAACATCATATTCAAATTTTAATTCTCTTTAATGCCTGTCACTAGGTACATGTGATATTGAACTTTATTTAGTAATCAGCAAGCTGTTTATCTTATTTAATTCAGAAATTGATTCTAGCGTAATGAAATTATTTTCAGACTTAAATGTGCTTAACGGCCCAAATACTAAGACTTTATGCCTACATTGCATGGTTAAACTGATGGTAGCCTCATAACGGGTGCACATTATGGGCCATATAAATGCTTCATCTCTTGTTTTTATTCTTCAATTATGGTACTGAAAAATGCTTTTGAAAATTAAATTCATTTATAAAAATTTATTTTTGTATCACGTGCTCTTGCTCTATTTTTTGGTAATTTACGCTACAGCGAAACAAATGCTATCTGAATACGTCCAACAATTCCGAAAGTTGCACTGCCACATACATAAAAATTCGTCTCTCTGATGAAACTATAATTGGAGCAGTACGTCGTAAGAAGACTATACCTGAAATCCGATACATAAACACAGCAAACTTTTCATTCAGCACAGGATCAGGAGTGAATTATCTCTTATAGAGGGATTACCCGTGACATGTTGTCAGTTTTTCAGTCCGTGTATCATGTTCCCTACTTCGACTGAAAGAACCGACTACCTCTTGATTTCAGGATAAAATCACAGAGTCACACGTTTCATCCAAAACAATTCATTACAAATTTCGGCGGCATCCCCGAGGATATTTGACGCTGAAATTGTTTCAAGCCGATAACTGAAACTGGCAGAATAATGAGCGAGGCTTCTGTAATGTTCGTATCCCATAAAACTCTCTTCTGAGACTCTTTTTTTGACACTCTTTCTGCTCATTCTTCATCGTTGATGACACCAGGTACAATATAACTATTTTTTACATAAAAACAAAGCGGAATAAATTTAGTCGTAATAAACTATCCAAAAGAGGGCCGAAGTCTTATCCAAATAGAAGTGTCATGATATTAACTCGGATTCCAAAATTATTCTTTCTTAAAGAATATTCGCAGGTTTGTGATAGAAATTCATGATTTTTTCTTGAATGAATGTGGGTTAAATGCTCCAGTAATGGACGTGTATGAAAGGAGTGTGCTTCGTTGGTTTGGCCATGTTGAGAGAATGGATGAGAGTCGAATAACGAAACAGATATATGAGAGTAGAATGAATGGTGTGAATGATGGTAGGCCGAGAAAGTTGTGGTTGAATGTGGTTGAGGAAATTCTAAGGGGGAGGAATATTACGAGTTTAAAAAACAGGACGGCGTGTAAGAAACAGTGTATGGAGGTAAATGAGGCAAAAGAGGTTTGCAAGGATAAGGTCAGTATGGAGGAAATTATTGAAGCAGAGTTAGGTGTACAATAATGTGTTAATGAGTGTAAAATGTTGACTGTGCCGACCCCGAAAGGGAAAGGCTTGATGGGTATGTATATGTATGTATGCATGTATGTGATAGAAATTGAGCGACTACCATTTTACTTTTCTAAGCTTATGAAAAGATAAGTAGATTTTCCGAAGTCATGGACGATAATTTATTATAATGAGGCCATTCAGAGCCGTGCCCTGATTTTATGGCTACTTAATGAGTTATCGTTTCCACCAAAATATTGAAAAAATTTTTGTTCAACTACATCGTATAAATATTAATGTAAATTTGTCCCACTAAGTGTAACTACACCATGAGATAACTTCAATTCGAGAGAAGCATGAAAGCGTATTGGCGCTTAGAAATTTATTTAGTAAACGGTTTAAGTTTCTTCTAATAGGATTAAATAAGAACATTTATTTTATGAGATATCACTACAAAACTAACTAAAAATATCTTCTCAGCAAAACAAAAGCAATGAATATATTTTTGACACAAATACGTCATATTTTTAGCAAGACTGATGAACACCTTATGGGGCGAGCACAGCAAAATATTCAGCACAAAAAACATCCGAGTGATATGGACTCATTCATGACCATTGCTCATTCGGTCAAATTGCTGAACGCAGAAACTCGCGTTTCAGGAAATGAAAACTCCTTTGCGCCATGTATTCAAGGACAATGCAGTATACAGCCAACTTCTTACCAGCTGTCCGACAAAACACGGCAACTTAACAATCCTATGAGTTACTCTGGCATGTACTGTTATATTGTATCTGATTGTGAGAGACAGGTGAGTGAATGATAGTCAGCTACTAGATCATCTATCGCCGTGGATATTTGCCGAAAAAACACGATTTCAGAATAAAGGCTATTATTTTGACATAACTATGGAACGTATTGAGCTTGGAAACGGAAACAGCACCGATCGTATCGTCCCATCGACAGCTTCTACTGTATATGATATATCGAATGAATATATGGTTTTTCTCACAAAATTTACGAAATTAAGAAATGTATTGAGTTAGTAGGAGAAAAATATCATTTCACCGAACAACCAATGAATTTTAATGGTCTCATTTTAAAGAAAATATTTAACTACTTTTAAAGATTTTTGACAAATAATACCAACCCCATTAGACGGGAAAGGGTAGAATAAGCTCTACAGAGAGACCTTATTTAAAATATGAGGCATTTATAACACCAATCGTCAAAAAATTAACAGGGTGTAGTTGTATGTTTTCTTGACTATTTTTAAAAATAAATCAAATTTTCAGCGCTGTTATTTTGAGAATCGCAAAAAACCTTCCCTAATGAAGGAATTTTATGGTATCTCGTAATAAATAGCCAAATTTGAGACATTGTGGTTATTTTTGATTGATCACCTAGAGTTTTAGTAATATAAAAGCACCCTACAGCTGCTAAAATTAAAACGTATAATTCGAATATGATCTCTATAATGACTAGAGAACTATCTCCCTAAAACTTAGGTGAATTCCAAAACTTAAGCTGAAGATCAAATTTCAAAATTACACATTGTCTATGACGGAGTAAACTATTTTGAAGGAATGAAGCTACTTACCCAAGATCTTTCATTACACCGGGATCAAAAGGTCAAGAATGAATGTCACATTGCCGGAAAAGTGTTCGCCCACAAGATCAAAAACTTTTTTAACCTCTTTTTTGCCTTCGGAATTTTCGCCCATAAATTCCCGTAACCTCCACCCAACCTGCCTCGACTGCACTCCCCGATCCGCGCATTTTTCTTCCACCTATTTTCTTCCCTCGTACTCTCCCCTTTTTTTTGGTTCTCCCTCTACACACTTTCCCATCTCCGCCCGCGGAAGTTACCCCATCCCCCAAGATTCTGAACAGCCAAAACCACCCCTATTTCACCTCCCTCCCACCTTTCTCTCCCCCCTCACCCCGAAGCTGGTTTCCATAGGGACAACGTGACTCGAATATGCGAGACGCCCCAGGGTGTGGGGAAGGTGGCGGCGGTCGGCGGATCGGGAGGAATGGCTTCGTGCGAGCGAGGGGCGGTTGGGAGATTGGGGGGCGGAGGGGGTTGAGGAATTTCCGGGGATGGGAGAAGGCCGTGGAGTTGGTGTGGCAAAAGACTCCAGCTTCCCACGCGGTTTTGGGTCCTGTGGGAAACGGACGGAAGGAGCCGCTACCGTCGGTGGTGGGGAGGGGGGTTCCATGTGCCAACCCTCGTAGAGGTGGAGAGGCACCCCTAGTTGGAGAAGGGCATAAGGGATAAAGGGAGGTAAGGAGGGGGCAGTATGCTTGGGGGCAGGTCACGAGGGACTCCGAGGAAGACTTCACTTTCTCCTGATGGAGAACCGCACCCGAGTAATGAGGTAACTTGCACGGTGGGTGCATGGGAAAGACGGCGGGCCATATAAGGGTGTTGGAACGGGGTAAGGCCGACCTGACCCAATCCTAAGCGTGGCGGCGGTCGTGGCTTGCGTATAACGGGGGTAGTAGTTTGACCCGCCCACCTCTTAACCCTAAAAGAACCATTTGACCCTCGCAAAAATACCCCATAGCTTGCTCCCGACCAACCAAAACCGCCCACCAAAACCCACCTTCTCTCCAATGGTATGTAGCCATTTCACTCATTCCTTCAGACGGTCCTTGTTCCTCCCTTCGGCCAGGACGCTTCTTCTCCCTTCCAACTCCTCTCCTCCTAATATCTTATCCTTACTGTTCTCATCGTTCCTAGCAATTTGTAAAACACGCTCCTCTCTGATTTCCAGCCTCACTCATTTCCCTGTCGACCACTTTAGCGATATTGCTCGAGACTCATTCCCTTCCTCCGGCTAAAACTGCAAGAGCTAGCGGCGGAACCCAGAGGATCCTTCAACTTGGATGAGCAACAACTTTTCAAATTAGGATTACTAGGTGCTCGCATCCCGTGCCGCGGTTTAGCTTCCAAGGTGTGTGCTCCTCAGTTCTCCTCGCTCATTCACTAGACGATTTTCTCCACTTCGCCCGAGAGGAAGAATTCTTTCAGCACTTTAGCTGGCGGCATTGTGAGATCACCGCGAATCAACATGTTCCGATGCATCAAAGAAACAATTGGCACTAATGGCGTAGCAAACATTTTTATGCTGTACCACCGGATATCATATATTGCACACAGTAATCCTTCCAAATATCTATTGCATTACTATCTTAAACTCTCCAATGAAATTCGTGGGCTATTCTATTTTTTGCATTAACCCTTTCGCTGCGGTCAAACTGCAGAGACGTTCCAGCCCCTGTGCGGTGAAAAAGTGAACGGCGCCTATCCTACGTCGGCACAAAGTATGCCTCTCGTTGCACCTGCAACTCAATAGTCACTCAAGATCCCGGGATGGGATTAGTACAATGTATAACAATGAACTTGGTGAATGGCATTCGCGGAAAAAAAGAAAGTTCAGTAGCAAGGGTAGGAACAACCACTTGCCAACGGAACGTATGAGCTACGTTCACAGCAGTCAACCGAGCGAACGTAGCTACTACGTTCACAGCAGCGAAAGGGTTAACAATAGCTTCATCTATACTTTTGAAAGGGCATGCATTTGACTCGAAAAAATATTGACCAAAATTAAACAATGTTTTGTACACGTCTTCGGTTATAAGCGGTTACTATTGTCTTAATTTAGAAATGGAAAATATCACGACACAATAGTTTTTCCAAGAGCGCATATGCTTGTAAATTATGCATGCTGTATCGCTCCTTTTACCAAATTCATTATATAGCTGCTTCTTACTCAGAATGCAATGGAAATAAGTTATTAAGCTGAATGTTATATCCCAATCATTTTATAAAGTTAAATGGTACCAATAATACCACACAGAAACAACAACAATCTCTGGATTGATGTAAATTCAAGAAGTCATACAAATAACGAAAGGTGAATCATTTCTCAAAAAGTGTATCAGAAAAATATCACTATTTCTCCTCTACATTTCTTTACAATTCATATGAACTCCACATCTCTACTAAAGCATTCCAAAATTGAAGAATGGCAATAAAGTGTCAATACTTTGAGGATACTAAGTCTGGACAACAAATTCGGGCAAAACACGCAGTTTACTGACTAATTGGAGCAATCACAGTAGCTGTTATATGCAATTATAGAGAGAAAATTGGTTTATTGAGTTCGCCGCACATTGAGTAGCACGGCACATAAATGAAATTATTACACAAGTGAGCCTTTTGCGAAGATCGTAAATTTTCAATTATCAATTTAGCCCCAAAACGTCAGTTCCTATTCAACAGTGGAAAAACGGAACTAAATAGCAATGTGCTTCCTTTTGAGGGATTATAATGGAATTTCATTTCTTAGATTTAAGTGAAATCAACTGGGTTCTAGTTTAAAAGGATCAAAACGACCCCAAGCAACTTCGCCTTCAACTGACACTAAATGATTCCGGTAATAAAAAAACAATTTGAACCATATACGCCAAGTAAATGAATGCATTTCAAAATTAGGATGGTAAGTGTATCATAAATATTTGGAGTTATATTGATTCACTAAAAATAAATTAAGTGCGAACTGTATTACATGCCGAAACTTTTGTAAACCGGTCAAGAAACTCACTGAACCTCAACATGTATGACTTTCTCGAATAAATAACTGAGAAATAATAAAATATAATAAAGAATAAATAACTGCAGATGTAAATATGAAACTTTTTATTATAATTCTCGTTGACTAATAGAAATAAAACTACGCAACAGAACTGGTGATCTCCTTCTGAAGAAGTTTTCATATTTTTACAGAATATAAAGTAAAATCTACATTCTTAAAGACAATACATATATTTTCAATAGAGTAATATGAGACCCGGAAGTTTATTTTATAAGTACTGATATTCCTTAATTAATATATCCCTAAATGATTTGTATAATCCTTACTGTTCTTTTCCTTGGTTCACTTTATAATGACAATGTTAGTCAAAGCCATAGTCCAAAATCAATACTTGTGGAATATACGACGTAAATATCCATCAAACAAAATGACGATTACCAATTACTTAGTTTCGCCGAAAATCATAGCATTTTAATAAACATTCGTCTGATACTGATAATAACACTGATTTACTAAAGCTATTTTAAATACGACAAGGGCTGCAGCGTATATAAGTATAAGATATTTTAAGAAAAGATTGAGGAGATATGAGACATCAATGTGAAGGAAAAAGGTTGAAATTAGAGGGAGGATAAGATATAAAAGGGCAAAAGAAACTGTACATATGTTGAGCCATTTTGTGGTATTTGGTAGAATGAGGAAGACCGGTTAATTGGAACTGGTTAATATGGAGATGAGATTACTATGACCGGGATTTTGGGTGTGAAAAACAGATAAAGGGGATAGATCCATGTATAGCACCAAAGATGGTAAGAAATTAAATTATCTATGATATAATTATTTGAGAAGGAAGATACCGAGGTATTAGGTCAGCTAAATCTTGTGGCACTCCCTTGTACAAAATGACCTAAGTGAGAAGAGAGCATGTAAGAGAAGGTGAATAAAGATACTTATATTCTTTCGGAAGGTCCCTTACTGATCCCTTCGGTAACAACTCCTTCTCATGAGCATATTACCTGCCCTCAGTATCCTCAAACTCCAGGCTAGCGTGTGCTACTAAGTTTTGATATGCCCATTTTCAGTAAACCGTACCATGTCCTTCTTACATAAATTGAAAAAGTTTGATAACACTGGTAGCGAGACTCCTTAGTGGGTTTTTATGGCATTTTTTTATTTTGTCCGAAAAAGAAGGCGTATAACAAATACAGTCAATATTTTGTACGCCTTATATCTTAAGTGCCTAATGGACGGAAAAATGATCCATGTTTCAGAATGATCAAATGAGAATAGAGCAATTAACCCCCATTAAAATGCACTCAGTACCAAAATGCTTTTTCCTCAAGCTATCAAAAGTCAAAGTTTCCGTGAAGTTGGTCAGTACTTTTGAAAGTTTTTCAGGAAATATAAAACTAAGACTAAATTTTTATTACTTCTCAGGGAATCACGGCCTGTAGGCGACTTTATAAAATGTCACAATACAGAAGGTCGCTTAACTGGTAATTTCAGGAGTTCATAAAAACACAAAACACAAAACCAAGAAAGTAAAATGAAACAGAAGTAACATTTCATTATATTAAACTGAGGCCCAGGTATAGGAATTGCATTTAATGACACCTATTATTAAAATATATTTCACTTGGAGAGGGATAATTTGGAACTTTAAACTTAAATTAAATTATTCCAGAAAAATTATAAATTCCACATAATCGTCGGTTTGATATTTTCTGAAGGTTATATTATTTATCGAATACATCAGAGAGATTTAATATTTGAACTGACCTGGACGAAAACCCGGAATCCCCGCTCGCCGGTCAGGTATGTCGGATGGCGTAATTTGTTATCCTGTCGCATAGGTGATTAAAGAGATATTAAGGTTATTTGTGATTGTTATTTTCCCGCATTTTGACTAAGAAAACTATGGTCGGAGGAAATAAAGTATATGAACAATTGTCAGCACAGACAATATATTTTAGCAGTAATCTGAACTCTTTATTGCCAAAGTAATATAATATTTTGATCAAATTGAGGAGATATACACATGATAGAAAAAACGAAATATTGGTGTAATCAGTTAGTTGTTGACTTATAATAATGAACGTCATTCGATTTTGCTCTTCACAGGTTTTAATTGGAATAGCTATGCGAGTTGACATTTACCAAAATTTAAAAAAAGTGAAAAATTATCAAAATGAAAGGAAATACAACTACAAGGAAGCGGTTATAACCTGACGTGGCGAGAGTTATCCATCGGGGGAAAATAACAGTATTTCTTTTAAAACTTTTATTTAAATAAAAATTCTGTATATTTTCCAAATTTATATTCTTCCGCGATGGGAATCAAACTAACAGTATATTCACTCCAGTCTTTTAAATATGAGGCCTTCGAATAGGTTCTTGTAAAACGAATATATTCGACCAAGATGCCCTAAAATAAAGTTAGAATCTTCGCTTACAAGTATAAACTTTTTAAAGTTGATCGAGAGACTTGCTCTGATGCTCATCATCACGTAAGCATACCTGAAATATTAATACAACATACCTGATATATTAAAAATCCCGTTCATTTATAACGGTAAGGTAATTAATTAAGTGTTGCTCTTATATTTTTACCAGAGATATCATGAATTATGATGCCTTTCGACACATAACATTGAGAAAATATAAGCAAGTTATTAAATAAGGCCGCTATAGGGCAGAATATCAAAGATATAAAGAATTAAAAAGCTATATTTTATTGGAATCTGCTAATGGAATATTGAGTAGTAAATAGTGTGACACAGAAAGAAATAAATCCCATAGCGAACAGTCATAGGTTTTTTGCGCCGGCTGCTAAGAACAGAACTTTCTTTGACTACACGAACACCAACGAAATATACGCCTGGGCACATAATTAAAGGAAAATAAAAACCGAAAGAGCTAACGGTACACTATGAAGTACCTAAATTTTATTCCTTGGAAGTTGGATCACGCACAACGCCCATAAACCATAACGATAATCTGGCGTAGCGCGTTCAGCTACACAGGTAAGCAAGAAACCTCACTGGGTCCTTAAAATGAGTGGTGCGTAAAAAAACTTCGCATTCACCGCTACCAGAACATTTCCTCAGAAAATACAAAATGACAATGCACGTGGGATTGCACCAGAAAATGCCACACATATAAACCATTCCCTGTGGATTGTATATTCAAACAGTATGGCGTCAGACCCTAAAGTTTTTAACCGTTCCGTGCCAAATGGATTGAAGCATTGATGATGCTACCCCGGCTTAAATATACGATAAGCAAGTGATTTGGAGAAACCCACATCCACGTAACGATTTGATGAGGTTGAGTTGTGGAACATAATGAGAGTGCTTCCTAGGGATTCCTGACTTCTAATGTTACGAACATTTTTGGACTGAAGTACTATGCTGTTTCTAGACTCGACATTCTTCTTTGGAAAGAATGTTTTCATAAATTACTTCTTGGCCGTATTTATGCTATCTAAGTCTTAGCAACACAAATATTATGTTGATCCGAGAAATACATATTTGCATCCTTGCCAAAGTATCATTCCCTCCATTTCTGGTTAGTTATTCCACGGCAGATTAGAGTTCTTGTTATGATCACCATTTTCTAAGACTTTCCACGGCTCTTCTCCAATCCAGTTCATAACTCAAGATCATTGGATTTCATTTATTCCTTCTACGCGCGCCTTACATTTTATCTCCATTCAATTTGTAACATTTTCAACAGCCAAATCGGACGCCAGTTCGAGTCCCGTCTGGGTGGGATTTTGAACACTTAAGTCAGGAATGTTTATGTCACGTAAAATGTTTAAGATTTAAAGGTAAGAGAAGAGTGAATACCTAATTTTGCCCAAGTAATACACCATGTATTTACTTTTAATTTATGTACATGTTATTTTCCGTGTGTGGGTATTGGCAGGAACCATATTTTCTGCCGCAGAACCTTCTTCCGGGGACCTCCGAATCAGCTGCTTCAATTTGATCCCAGGAAAAGTACACAATTGCGACAAGAGCACCGGTATGTTTACTTGAATTTTAGTAGTGTAGCATTCACTTCGCCCCGTCGTGATGTCATTTTTTAAAAGTCCTTAAAATACAATTGGAAATCTGCATGGAAACACGCGACTCATTTTTTAATTTCTGATGACTCTAGATTTTTAGTTTCTGAGTCTAGATCTATACGTTTCACCTTTACGCGGATAAACTACCCTCCCGCTAGCACCTATGAAGCTCCACGTAAATCGAAAAGTTTAACCACGGTTTCCGCCAACCCAAACCCTTTCCCCCAGGAATAGCATAAAAGAGAAATAAACCTTTTCCTGCGACGACGGCGACTTTTTTTCTTCGCAGAGACGGAAGAGACAAAATGGCAAATACTCAAATTTTATCTCTCAACTTCTTCGAAACGAGGTCCTTCATTCGAACGAAAATTGAACTGCTTCGCCCCCTTCGCGATGATGATGATGGAGTCCGTGCTTTTGGAGAAGGATCGAAAACGGACCCGGACATATCAAGGGCGTGGCAGATTGGAGGGTGTAAGTGGACGTAAGGGAGGGGGAGAGAGTGGCGAGATAGCGAGGCCATCTCGTAGGATAAATTCGCACTAAGAAATCCGGTCACGCTCATGGTGGGGATAGAGAGGAGGTCTCCCGTGCTTCCCTCTTTACCTCCCTCCGGAAGCTTTGGCGGGAGTATTTAGAGGGAGGTGGGAAAAAGGTGGGGAGGGCAGCAGTTTAATGTAGATTTCGGGGAGAAATGGCTTAGAAAGACACCCGACGGGGCGTGGAGAGCGAATAAAGAGGAGGAGGGAGAGAGGAAAAGACGCACGTTGTATCCCAGGAGAGGAGGGAGGTGCCAGGAGAAAATGCAGCTATTGGCGGAAAGGATTACTCCGAAGGGAGGGAGGGCAATGAGGTACTTCACGGGATGTGCCGAGCGAGCGGCCTTTAATGGCCTATTTAGAGAATAAAATGATGACAATGCAAATTCTCCATGCCTTTTATCCATGATGGCTTTGAAGAACGGTTTGACTTGATGTGCACGCCTTTTGCGAGGCGGAATTTAAGGAAACGTCAGAAGAAACGGAAGTGGAGAGCTAGCAGGTGGTGTTTCGAAATCGTATTCAGCCGTGAAGAAACAAGTTGCTACATGTATAGATTTAAATAGATGTTTTGAGCATTTTCTTCAATTATTAACATTTCAATAGAATTACTGAGAATGCATAAGGGTCATTCCACCCAAATTCGACCAGAAAATTGGCAAAATTGACCCTTGAAGAGATAGATTAAAACCAAATTTGGAAAATCGTCTTCATTTGATTACAAAACTAAAATCCCAAAGCCATTTTGTAAAAAATGCAACGGTTTACGAGATATCGCAATGTTGTAAAACTAGAATTTTACAAAAGCGTCTTCGCATTTGAGGGCATATCTCCGGAAATAATTAAGATAAATATACGTGCAATAACTCGTTTTGAAGGTCTTAAATTAAATTGAGAAAGAATATTAATAGAATATCCTATGAAATTTTAACAACTGACTAAAGTTTATAACAATTCAAATTTTCAAATCGATTTTGGACGATGTAGCTTTGACTTCGATATTTCTCCTTTTTTTGTATGTTTTAGATACAACCCTCCTCTACAAGTTAAAAAAATTGGTAGGGGTAATATTTCATTTAAGAATGAAAATAATTTTGAGTGAAGGCGTAACGCTGGCCTCCCGCCGCGGCGGCGTCAGGCTCTCGCGCCAAACGCTCAGTAGTCGGTTCTCCAGATCTCATCAGCGCACTTCCTTTTCCATCTTCTTTTCACCAATTTTAATTGTATACCGACCCTTTGACTCCCTTAACCCATGCCATTCGCCATTTGCTTCCCACCGAAGTAACCACCGCTTTAGAATCCAGGATTAGCGAAAACATGCTTAACAGCGGGGGCGACCAGCGGCCGTGCTCGGAGAACAATAGAAAAACCTCGCCCCGTCTTAGACCTCCAATGCTACTTTCCTCTCTTCCCCTATCCCATTTTCCTCGCATACCCTTTATTATATCCTGAGAAGCATCTTTACAAGCATTGCGCCCAGTCACATGCGCACATCGTCAAAAATCGACTTGAAAAATTTAATTGTTATAAACTTTAGTCAGTTGTTAAAATTTCATAAGATAATCTATTAATATTCTTTCTCAATTTAATTTAAGACCTTCAAAACGAGTTATTGCACGTATTTTTATCTTACTTATTTCCGGAGATATGCCGTCAAATGCGAAGACGCTTTTGTAAAATTCTAGTTTTACAACATTGCAATATCTCGTAAACCGTTGCATGTATTACAAAATGGCTTTGGAGTTTTCGTTTTGTAATCAAATGAAGACGATTTTCCAAATTTAGTCAAAATCGGTTACCCCAAGGGCAATCACCTGGTCGAATTCGGATGGAATAACCCATAAGGATTAAATCATAAAGGAATTAATTAATTATCCAATAAAAGGAGAAACTCAAGTAGGTACATACGACCAATGTTTGAGATGGAACAAGCGATGGAAAACATACACACGGCCATTCAAATTTTAAGTAACGTTATTGATTAACATTCTCAAACGTCCAAAACTATAAGACAGCTGCAAAAATGCCTGATTTATAAGGGATTGATGCCATTGAGTGATTAACGTCCAGTAATTTATCCATAATATTTTACTTCATATTAATGGCTTTCTAAGCTCAGCAAGCGAGAAATTTCAATTAGGATTAACATATTCGAGTTTAACAAATTTTCTAATGAATGAGTATTTGAGAGGGTTTATATATCAAATAATTTATAAAGAACTATATAAGAGCATACAGCAAGCATTTCAACAGGTTATTTACCAGGATAATGGAAGAATTAAAGAATTTACCGCTGGATAATTTTCACACCGATGATAAAAATAATATTGATCATACGGAGTTATAGTGATTAAGTTACTACATTACGTAATCTGTACTAAAGTTACTCAAAAATGCTACACGATTGAACAAAAATATTTAACGTTGACAAGTAGTGACTGAAGCCGGATAGAAATAAATTATTCGAATAAAATAGTGCAAAAGGGGGATAACTTATTTGAAGCAAAAGTTTTGAATATGCTTTATGTATATGTAATAATACCGTAAAATATTTACTATTCGACCATTTGAAGAAGCATTCTAATCTGTATTTCGTCATAAACAGTAGGTTTGGGTGCTTTGGTTGTCATCTTAGTGGCTTCCTAACCTAACGGCCTGGATTTCCGTGTCAGAATTAATAGAGATATAATTTGGGGCGATAAACATTCATACTTGTGCGATATAAAGTGGCGATATTTGGGGATATTATAAATTTCTGAATTCTGTTGTAGCACCCCTTCAATCGGATGGAACACTAAGCTGTAATACCCTAGGCGCTCCTCGTTAAGAGTAGGGAAACGCAATGAGCTTCTATCCACCCTTTCTGCATTTCCAAGAAAATACTTTCTTAATCTGCATCTACATAATATCCTGCGATCCGCCGCATGGGCAAGGGAGGGGGGTTTAGGATACCAGGATGTAAGGGATAAGGTTTTGGGAGGTGAAATGGTGTGTTATGGTAGTGTATTTCGTTGACTCAGTAGTTATTGTGGTTGCTTACCGTGCGCGGAAAGAACGAGTTTTTGTGCCTATCTGTTCTGTAATGTATCTCTCTTATTTCACCACTTCTACCAGACCTAGAGATGTAGTGAGACGTCATGATAATATTCTCTGTGTCGCTCTGAAACACACCTCTTCTAAATTTCTCATGCAAATGATCCTACCTTACTCACCTCAATAGTTGAAGGTACCTCAGCTTTCTACTGATTCTTTTAATAAACTTACCATTCATAGAAGTAAATAATAACGTACCACACACCGCACAGCAACTCAAACTAAAAATGTAACTCTTGCGAATTTGTACTTACAATTTAATTGTTCTCATTGAATAAATGGTTCTCATAAAATAGTTCCTAAGCTATGAGTTGAGGAGTACGATAAGGAGACTTAAGAGCAGAAGACAAAAAGAAGATAATGGGATGTATCTTCAGAGAAATGAGTAAAGAAGATACGAGCGATGAGATTCTTGGTGGACAACATATTTTGGAAAAATAAAAAGTAATTTTGAAAATGAATAGCATGCGAAACATCCGAGGTGTTCTATTCTGTGGCATAAATGTAAGTCTGTTAGCAGCGATAGGTTAAGATTATTTTAATACGCAATAATGACCTTCTTCTACTGTAAAAAAGTCACTGACTGTATACTTTTACAAAAAATTCCTGTGTAAGTTTAGATATTTCCGTATTAACCTCGTTTTATACTCAGCCATTATTTATAAGTTTGATTAATAAATTTGACTGGTGAAGCCCATGCATATTTGTGTTCCGCATATAGAATTGATATGACCAACTAGTACGCTAAAAATATTTCCACATTATCATTGCCTTCGAAAACTTAAGGATTAACCAAATGTTTACAGAGAATGTTTTGAACCAAACATGTGATATGGGACTGTTTGAAGTTACTGCAAACCAAAACTCTTCAACTTTGTGAAATACATGAATTTATTTATTTACCTTATTACACAATTTCAAACGACACATTAGTCTGATGCTTAAAACCTTACTTTATAAAGCACGGATAAAACTGAAAAAAGTCCTCAAAATAGTGTACGTTTCACCTCAAAATTTTGATAAAATGACCAAATCATGTGATTTATTTCGCTTTGTTGCTAATTGTGATTTGCTGATATACTGCCGTTCAATGGTATCACTTAAAAGAAAACATATGAATTTATATTCATTCCACATGGTACACATGCCTTTCGCATTAAAGCGGCTGATGATGAACACCTGGGATGTAAAATTCCCAAATAGCAAGCCTTCTATCCAGGATGTATCATAGTCCTTAATTATTTAATTTGCCTTTACTGGCCGTTGTCTGACAATTTATAATTAGGTACTGTTTCAAAAGCAAGTTTGAAACAACTTGAAAGCAATAGAGTTTCAATTGTTTTCTACATTTCTGTAAATACTATACCAGGCATATGGTCAGGACAATAGATAACTATAATTTAATTTGTGATGGAAAAATTACATTTTACACTTATGGCAAAATAAGTAATTGATTTCCTTACTCCGTTTACCTGAACCTTATTCTTAATTCCGTTAACCTTAATTCCGTTTCGATTCAATATGATATACGTAAATATGACAATTATCACTATTAAAATACTGCTTAAATGAGGGCCACAGTTATAACGGAGATCTCAGCATTACGATAAGTAATACAATTAACACAGTATTTCTCGAGTAATTATAACATAAGACTTCATTTCACAGAAGAAGGTCATATTTGTTTCATTAGTTATAATTAAAAACTGTGGAAAACTAAGAACAATAAACAAAAAAATGTACAAAATATATTATAAAAGAAGAATCAGCATCAGAAAACGCATGTGCTGAAGACCATTGAAATTATCTATGTAAGGGAACTCATTTAAACCATGACAATGGATGTAATAATGTAAAAAACAATAATATTGAAACTTTTTGCTAGGGAAATGATAACGCAAATATTTTAGCCAACAAATTTCTGAATCTTATTAAAATTTGGTAAGCCTTTTTATGTGAGAACGTGGGGGTCACGTACTCCCGGCGAAGCAAAGTTTTAAAGTTCATCACCATAAATATATCCTTATTTTAGCCAAAAAATTAAACAAACCACTAGAAGAGACCTGGAAATGGAAAAAATAACGGAAAATAATAGTTGTTGGGACATAAAAATGACAGCCAAACCCCCTGAAAATGGCGGAAAACTCACCGTAACCCGGCATCCTCGTAAACCCGGCTTTCAAACTCTGTAAGTAAGACTCGACGTTACTTCGCTTTATATGCGTTTTGAGAGATGGGGAGGAGGGTTGGAACGAGAGCGAGAACTCTTTAAGAGAGGTTAAACCAACTCGGACGCTAACAGTTCGGGTTTAATTTGTGACACGGCAAACCGACTGGGGGAGGACTTCGTTTGCGGACCACATTAGACCCTGGAGAGATGCCAGGCAACGGAGAATCAACCTACTCCGCCAGGAAAGTGGCGCATACGCGAAGATATTAGGCGAGAATTCAGCAAAGGAGGAAAAGGAGGAGTAGCATTGGCGGGAGCGGGGGGAGGCCGGTGGAGACGCCGGCGAAAGACTCCGTCCCCAGCCGCCAAAACCTCCACTCCATCCGCCCTGCTCATCCTACCCTTTGCTTTCCCGGGCCAGATTATTACGCAAGGGAAAGGAGGGAGATGGGAAAGGCTGTGTGGGGAGGGGTGAGGGTACAGAAGAAACGCTGAAGTTTATGGATATAGGGAAACACAACGGGATGGAATTGGTGTTGGAGAACGAGATGAGAGGTTTCAAGAGGGAGGGCGGGGGGTTGTTCGCCCTGTTGGGATGTGGGTATGAAGCGGGCAAACAGGG
Organism: Ceriagrion tenellum; assembly: GCA_963169105.1. Classification (NCBI taxonomy): domain Eukaryota; kingdom Metazoa; phylum Arthropoda; class Insecta; order Odonata; family Coenagrionidae; genus Ceriagrion; species Ceriagrion tenellum. The sequence goes on along the minus strand of OY720641.1, from coordinate 87,310,374 downwards.
GGAGAAGGGAAACAAAGTGTACGGAACTAATGAAAGGCCATGTTGAAACTTTACATTCGGAAGAATGTGAAGGCAAATATGAATAATATTTATATGTTTCTCTCACTGTCTCTCGATTTCTCTCGCTTAGTCTTCAGTCAGCGCCGGAGAGTTGGCAAGTTCTTAATTGGGAATGAACAACTGTATAGAATTAGCATATACTAAGGAAGGGAGTCGAGGGGTAGTTGGGAATATACGTCGCGAGCAGAAATATTCCTTAAATTCGTGGGATCAATGAGTTTCCACTGAAAACGGCTCAGAGGAAAGCGAGAGGAGAGGAGATGAATACTTCGCGACCAACGTGTTGTACGTGAGAAATGAAAATGCAGGCAAATACTAATATGCCCGAGAGTAAAAAAACAAGGAACATGAAGAGAAAACTGCACATCTTGAGCAACACAAGAAAATTACGAGTAGTATTATATGGAACAAGAAACGGAGGTAGGTGATTATAAGGTTCAGCAACATAAATACATAAAAAAGCAAGACAGAAAAACTGATAATGTGCAAACTGAAATGTGATAACTGAAATGTTGGGAAACTGAGCACTAATGTGAAAGTGTGTGTAACAAGTGAAGGCAATGGAAGTGGTATAGCTGTTTGGGAACGAAGAAAATCCAAACTATTTTAAATGAGGTATATTTCAGCATTTAAGTTTCATTTTCAAGTCCCAAGTCAGCCAGTCTGCTAATATTACTCTGTTGAGGGAGTTAAAATGGGTCCGATAATATAAAAGTACTGCAAAGAAGCACTCCTCAACCCTAGAATTATACCTCGTAATTTACATTCATAAGGATAATTATGAAACAAAATTCAATGCTCAAAGAAGTGATAGGGTCAAAATAATCCACAGCAAAATTAGTTTCAAAATGTAGATTCTCGAAGTGTAAGCATAATATTACAGACATTAGGAGAGCAGCTCTTTCCAATGGAATCACATATTTATTACTATGTATACATAGAGTCATATTGTACTACAGTTAATGTGCGCTCATTTGCCTAAATTGAATTTATTTTCCAAGCCAAATATTTTAAATATGCATTGTGAAGTACATCGCAGATTTGAAAGAACGCCAATTCTTATAGCACTTATTCGAGAACGGATACACTCTAAATGAATTTATAAATTGCCAAACACTGAAGGAGTATACTATTATTTCATTCTTGACTGAACATAACTTGACATACACACAGCAGAGGTATCAAAAACATTATCTGATTTAATTCAAGTAAATAAACCACCCAACAGAACTTAAATGTTAACTAAAGGTACGAGTAGTGTAATAGGACTTAAGAGATTTAAAAACTATGACAGATGAAAAATCCCTTTCTTATGAAGAGTTTAAGTATTTTCAATCCTTTCTCCATATACTGTAAACATTATTTTTGATATTGTGTGAAGTACCAACGCATCGAAGACAACAGCAGTGTTTCATTAATTCCAAACTTAAATTATTTAACATTTTCTATGAAAGGAAAAAACAGTAAATTTCAATGCCAAATGACAAAAGTAGGCTTTTAGGCATGGCATTGTTTTTTTTACACTGGAGTATTAGCTACTAAACTATTTTTTACACGCATACTTGTTATCATTTCCTCATTTCCATTATAATTTCGACAAAAATAAAAAGTTCCAAAGGAATCGGCTCCATCAGGATTGCCATTTAATCGATGACACCTTTGAGATAACCAAGACAGTGCGGATTGGCTTTTTTCTCCTCCATGCCACCAGAATAAAAAATATAACGAGTTTATCTTAGGAGAGTATGTTATCGTAGTTAGGTAGTGAGACTAGATACAATCCGTAGCTACGAATTATGGATGTTGGGAGTTCGACGGGCAGACGGAGACCAGTAGTATTTACGTACCACCCTGCGAGCCGCCCCGGGGCGTGTGGCAGGGGGTGTTAGGACACAGCTATAAAATAGGAGGGAAATGAGGATAGAAGATAGGAGAGGAAATAGGTAAATTTTATATTAACGATGTGCCTCAGTTTAGTGACACGCTGAATTTGTTTTATATTTTTTTTCGAGGAAAGAAAATAAATTTATACCAATCAATATGGCGATGTTTTTCTCCATACGTATTATGATAACTTTGTAAGATTTCCCCATTATTAAATCGACGATTTCACAATCTGGAGCCTCATTCTTCTATTATCCGTCTGTATTAATGTAAAACAAGTACGGAAAGTCTCGTAAGGCCTGATGACAGGACGTATAAACCTCAGAGGATTGGAGTTATCCTTATTTGTATGTGAAATTTATTTCGTGAATTTCTCCACGGATACCCCAGAAATTTGTTATTGAATTAGAAAATGAATTGGGTAATAGATTATTGTAAATGTTTGACGGAAAGAGGAGCGGCATCACACATTATGTGAGGAAAATTCGCCAATTTCCAAGATACGGCCCCTAGAATAAGCGCATGCTTACCAAGTCGCCGGGCGCGCCCTCTCGCGTCAACGCGAAGATCTACAACCTCCACAGCCACGTGTCATGTTTTGTCAAATTTCCAGATAGTAAAAATTACTAAACCCTTATACTTTATCACCACCATATTTTGATCAAAACTATCCAAAACTTTAGAATTACTCTTGTGCCGGAGCTACATCATTAAACTTTTGATTTCGTCACACATTGACGTGTACGTTATTCGGCGAAAAGTCTATATCTAAAAGGAAAATAAATGTTCTCAGGAGGTATCATCAAGAAGGTACATGGGGCTCTAACATTTACACTATTTAATCCAAACAGGAAGCTACGAAAAATGGTTGTCTTTTTAAAGGCTGCCCTGCTTGTGAGAAAATAGAACTTAAGACCGGATGGATCGTATTTTTGCAGTTCGAGCGCCTGTACAGAGGATTTGCCTTATAATACCACAATTATCTACTCGTATTCCACACGTGCCCGCACCTCGCTAATCCCTGCGTAACCATCTAGACCCTGCTGATGACACTCTAGCTTTCGAGAAAAGAGCTGCTAGGTGATATGGGCATATTCTACCTAATGTCCCGTTGCACTTGAACATTAAGACATGCTTTTTCACTGGGAAAGACCTTTGAGAATTCCCTGTGCTAGATCTAATAATGTTGGTTCCTCTTCGGAATAGCTAATCACTATTCTTCGAGCTAAAATCTACAGAAAGTGTAACTTTAATTTGGCCTGAAAATGTTTCCTTTTCGTAAAATTTTTCCCTCAACTACAGAAAAAGAAACCATGAACTGGAATTCGTGAAGAAACTATAATTCTTTCGTTGAAAACACTATTCGTGGATTGTTCATGTTTTTAGTGTCTTAGGGTGTATGCTTAAATATCGGCCCAAAAAGCTGTTTTGGCACATTAAGGTGAATTATTTTCATAAATCTATTTGAATACAACAAAAACAGCTGCTTAAATAAGTTGATTCGCACTAAAAAATTCTCGAATAATATCGCGGAATGTCGTCCACCAAGTTGCTACAACAGGAAAAAATCTTATGGTGGAAACTTGGGACTGATGAACCATGAGATATTCTGACTAGTAGCTCAAAATTTTGCTTGTACTGATAAAATATATGGACAGCGTTATTTATTACAAAAGCAAAGTAATTTTTTTATCAAGCTTAAAGATTTTCCCCAAACGGTTCAATGTTTAAATTACCACAGAACCTAGTTGAGTGGAGTGGTCGAGAACAAGTAGTCGATAATGATATGGCTAAATTTGAGTCGATACTGAAATATATCGTTCCTAGCGTTAATGAGTGAGAACACGTACCGAGACTTGCGTGTCATGGGCTCACTCCTGGGGCCGTCTCTCGGGAATTATTTGCCAGAAAATTTTGCAATGGCACCTGTCAAAATTATGATGAGCCGTTGAAAATCATTATTATCATTACTATTTCCAGCCACTGGCCGAGTCTGCATTGTTTACAAGCCTTTACACATTTTTTCATCCTCCCACCATTTCTCTTCTCTCAGTTTTCCAATCCTACTGCTGTTTCTCTACGTACTCTTTCACGCATTCAAAATATCTATCCCGGGTCTGTTCCCCTTGAATTTCCATTTTATGTATCTTCTCGGCACTCTGTCAATTTCCATCCTTTATGTATGCCCAAACCATTTCATCCTAGATGTCTCTATTTTTTCCTGAAGCGGTCCCTCCTGGACTAGCTCCCTCATTCTTCCATTCCTAATCCTGTGAAATTTGTTTTTTTCTTCTGCTCTTGTTCTGTGGATTTTCACATCACACGCCAACAATCTTCTTATATCCTTTCTCGATATTGTCCATGTTTCTGACTATTCGTCAGGATGGAGACATAGTATATCCTCTAGATAATCCCTTTGCTCGTTCGAGGGACATCTTTGCTCCGTACCAGGCTCCTGGCACTTTTCAGATATGCTCATGTTTGGCCAACCCTTCTCATTTATTTCTCTACCATTTCTTCCTCGACACTTCCTAGGTATTTCAGACTTTCTAACTCTTCCAGAGGCTCACCTGCAACTATGAACCCAGTAGTTTGCTCCCTTTGTTTCTTGCTGTAATCATGAACTCAATACGTTTCCATTCAACTTCATTCCATATATTTCGGCCACCTCCGTCAACGCATCCGATTGTACCTGCACTACCTCCTCCGTATTGCCCCAAATCCTCAGGTCATCTGCAAAGGCCATCACTCTCATCCATTCTTCCCCATTTTTTCTCCCACCACCCTCGCCATCTCATCTATTACAACAACAAGTGAGGGTGAAACCGCCCTCCCATGTTAGAAACTATCTTTCTGCACTATTCAGCCCTATATTCATGTTCCATTCTTGGCACAGATCATACTTCCTTCGTGCATTTCCTTTACACTATCCATGTAGCACTTCTTGATTCCTTTCCTAGCCAGAGCTCCCGATACTTCGTTCCAGGATATATTGTCATACGCTTTCTCGATATCCTGGAAGACTAGCAGCAGATTTTTTCCATATTCGTAGTGATTTTCTCGTAGGTGCCTTACTGCAAACACAAGATCCACTGTTGATCTCCCTGGTCTGATGCTATGTTGTTCTTCCCTCATTCCAATTTAAAACAAATCTGGGATTCTCCTCCCCCAGGATTTTTTCATATATTCTGCCACAGTGGCACATCAGTATGATTTGCTCGTAGTTTTTTAACTCTTTCCAGGTCCCTTTCATTAAGTCAAGCACAAGTTTCCCTTTCCTCCAATTAACTGGGGTTGTTCACTCTTCCCATACTACCTTCACCACACGATACACCCACTGTATCCCTACCTCTCCTGCGGCTTTTATCATTTCCAAACTTACTTCATCTATTCCAGGAGGCTCCCCATTCTTCATCTAAGCCACTGCCTCTCCTACTTCTGGCCATGTCAGTTTCTAATCCACCTCCAGCTCTCGGTGGTCGGCCTCAACGTCTAGGGGTAATTTTATCTCATCCGTCTAGTCTGGGTTTAATGGAAATAATCCTTCAACATCATTTTCCCTTCCCACATTCCCACTTTTTTTTCTCTTCAAGATTCTTTGCTACTGTTTTTTTATCATCCCCTATATGTATGATTTCCAGAATATTTCCTTTACTTGGTATATTTACCTTCATAACTGTATTTTTCATACATACATGCATACATACTAATCACGCCGTTCCTTTCTGGGGTAGGCAGAGTCACAAAGTTTCACTGCTCCCGTCTGCGGGTGGTGGCACATGTCGGCACCAATGATGCGTCCGAGCCGATGACATTTTGAATTCCTTCAGGGATTTTTAACTCAGAGGTGGAACGCATCCGGAGGGCATCGGGTACCGATTTTTGGCAGTCCATTTGTGGTGTTGTTCCGCGGACCGACCGCGGTATTAATGTTTGAAGCAGGATTGACTGCCTGAATAGGAGGCTGTGGGAATTCTGTGTAGGCATAGCAGCAGAAGTAGATTTTCGGCCGGTGCTCGGATCGTGCCAGGCTCCCCTCAATCGTTCTAGGGTGCATTACTCAGCCCAGGCGTCAGAACGGGTGGCTCGTAGAATTTTCGAGCATGGTAGGTAATTTTTGGCTAGAGATTAGGTCATTCAGTGGGACTCAGAAGTATACACCTGGAAACAGCCTCCGAGTAAATCCGAGTAACGTCATTCATTGCCGAAAAAACTTAGAAGCACAAATGAATATATGTTACCTCCATAGCGAAAATAATTCCAACACGCGCTTTCTAGATGACTGCGATACTTCAAAGAAAATATCGCTTCTCAGCGGCTTCAGAGAACATAAAGAGATAATACACAGAATCGCATAAAACAGCGAACCGACAATCATCAAGCTAAATGCAACATAAATTTAGTAATAGTTAGTTTCCGTAGCGTAAAGAACAAATGGGCCGAAGTTGAGCATATATTTGAAAGCGCAGATATAGTAATTGGACCAGAAAGCTGGCTTTCTGATGATATTAGCGATAGCGAAGTTTCTCCGACGGGATATAAAATCTTTAGACAGGATAGACCAGATAGGACTGGCGGCGAAGTATTTTTAGCAGTTAAATCGCATTTGAATAGTCTCTTTATCTCCTCATCTATCCGTCCATCATTCGTTAACATCTTACCTTAATACACAAAATCATCCACTTGTTCAATTACTTCACCATTCGAACTCATCACACAGTTATTCTTCCCATTCACCTTATCAATAACTACTACTTTAGCCATGCTGGATTTACCATCAATTCCATTCTCTCTGTTCATTCACAAAACTTCTCTAGAAGCTTCAATAATCCCTGTTAGCTCTCTAAGATCAAAACAGCGTCATCCGCATACAGGAGAACTCGCACATTTACATTTACAATTTAAATACCGTCGTTTTCACAACATGATTCTCTAACACATTTATCCATAAATACATTAAACAGCCATGGTGACATTACGCATCCTTGCTTTAGACCCTGTTTTATTGCAAACCAATCACTCAGAACCCCGTTAACTCTGACGCTTGCCTTACTATTGTCATACATCCCCATCAAGACATTCAATAACTACCCATTCACTCCATAGTCCTTCAAAACCTTCCATAACTTATTTCTATTTACCCCGTCATATGTCTTATCTAAATAAACAAACGCACAATACACTTTCTTTCGGACGCCCATACGTTTTTTATCACTTGCTGAAGAGCGAAAATCTGGTCACTACCTCCTATCCCAGGCAGAAAACCCACACTGCACACCCCATATTTTGTCAGAAGTAATATTCCTCACTCAACCCAACCTTTCGATTATAATTTTTCTGAACACTTTTCCCGGAATACTCAATAAACTAATGGCCCGATAATTATTACATTCGGTCTTTCCTCCCTTCCATTTGTACAATGGAACCATGATTGCATTCTCCCAATCCAATGGAACAACAGAAGCCTGTAAGCATAAATTATATAGTTCAAACAGCCGACAAATGAGTAAATTACACCCACGCTCCAGCATCTCACTGGATATCCCATCTACGCCTGCAGCCTTCCCATTTTTCAATATTCTCAATGCCGTTATGACCTCATTCTTACTGATCTCCTTTTCCATCATCACATTCTCTCATACTACTTCGCAAGGCTCATCCTCAGCGTCTGTATCATTATTGTATAATTCTTCAAAATACTCCCTCCAACAGTTCCTGATATTGCTTTCATCCCACTCGATCTCTCCACTTTTGCTCCATACCGCATTTATTCCCCTGCCTTCACCAATCTTAGCCCTTGTTACTCACTTCCAAAAGAACCTTTTATTGCCTTCAAAATCGCTATGCATCTTGCAAGCTTCATCCGCACGCATTCTTTCCTTGCTCTCTTTCACAACGATTTTGCATCCATTCTTTTTCTTTCTGTAAATCTCACATGCCTTAGTACTCTCTTCCTCAGATTTGGCAGCCATCATATTCTTGTACGCATCTTTCTTTTCCCTGACAGCAATTTTCACTTCTTCATTCTACCAAGCATCTTCTTTCATTCTTCCTACCACTCCTTTACCAGATACACTTTCAGCACATTCTACAATCACTCTTTTTAAACACTCCCACGCATCATTCACATTCTCGTTTCTGATATACTCGTCCCATTCTCTCTGCTTCAAGGATAGAGCATCCTCAAGCATGCATCCATACTGCATTCTTACCTCACAGTCTAGCAACCTCTCCACTCTTATTCTCAACTGCTTATGCGCAACATTCTTCCTTGGCACCCACTTTCTGCCCATATTCACTTTGGAGAGTACCTAATGGTGGTCTGTTCCACACTCAGCACCCCTAATCACTCTCAAGTCCCACACTAACTCCCTCAATATCTCATCATACACAACGAAGTCAATCATGTTTTTACAATCGCCCCTTTGCCAAGTATACATGTCTTTTCTCTTATGTTTAAACCATGTATTCCACACAAACAATCCTTTTTCCAAGCACACACTCACCAAGTTTTCACCATTATCATCCACTCGAGGGTCACCAAATGCCCCAACCACTCTCTCAGATGCATCCCGCCTTAAACCAACCCAGCCATTCGTCACCTAGAACAATTATTCTCTCACCAGGGTTACATTTATTCAAATCCTCTCTCAGTTTTTCCCAAAACTCATCTTTCACACTGTCATTCTCTCCATCCACTGGTGCATAGCACGCCACAATCACCACTCTCCTAATACCTACTTTCAAGCGAACCCAGAGCAATCTAGGGGATACTAACTCGTACTTACTTACCAGTAACTTAGCTCTCTCATTAAGAGTGAGTCCTACACCTTGACTAACGTGTACATTATCAACTCCTGACCACAGTGCTAGATCACCGCCATCTATAGTAACAACATCCCGCCCCTTCCGCTTAGGTTTACTTACACACAACATACATTCGTCTCACTTTCATTTCATTCAACAACTCATGCTCTTTTCCATATACTCCTCCCAAATTCCAAGTACCGACAGACCAGGTTGTATTGCTAAGTCCGTAACTTGATGGGCCAACCTTATTCAGTTTCCGCCGCCCATCGTGGCTTCGGCTGTCCGAAGCTACTTCGTGACTCTTAGGAGTAAGTTTTAATAGAGTATGCAAGGTTACCAGCCCATGCAGTATCGGCACCACGTGCAGCATTCCCTACTAACGGTTACGGCGCTCTGCCGGTCAGTTTTGGCACAATTTCGCCAGTATGACGCAAAAGAAACCAATGCATAGTAATACCCTAGGACCGCTTTCACTATTCTACTCAAGCTAGGATCCCTTCTGAAAGAATTACCTTGAGAGTCAGCATACCGTTTCCCGCGACCCACCACTAGGAGGTATATGCGGTGTGTTGACACTCCGGGTCAGAGTAACTGTATTTTATTTTGGGGTGAAGGAGGAAATACAGGAAATAAAATATAACTGTATTTTATTTCCTATATTTCCTCCTTCACCTCATCCCTTTCAACAAATCCGACTTTATTTCTACTTTCGTCTTCATTAACAACCCAGTACAACTTGAAGCCTTATCTAAGCTCACTTTTCCCATGTCCTCTCCTAATCCTCAAATATCCAGCTTTCTTTGTCCCATTCAGTCAACGACTTCCTTCAACTTCCCAGCCAACGAACTTATATTTAGGGTGCCAATTTGTAAACCATTTCCGAAGCCAGGTCTTTTTCCTTTGAATTCCTCCTTTTTTGCGAGACTCGTATATTTGTTGAAAGAAATTTGAACATCAATTGTTGACTTGCTTGGCTTATATCAGCTTCACCAGTGTCTCGTCAGCCATTACTTTTCAGGGTTCCTGTACGGCCATCACGCCTTACAAGTCGGTACCAGGGCTCACTAAGTCCCCAATGCGCATCACCCCATCAGGCCATCCCCTACTTTGTTCAGTTGCCCATTTCCCACCACGTAGAGGAGGGTTGGACTAATGGGAGCCGTTATAAATGAGAAATTAAAAACGCCGAGTGGCTCCGTAATAATCGGGGATGACAGGAAAAAGGCAAAAAATGACGACATTTCAAAACTTTAGTCATCTCATTAAATCAAAGGAAATTGAGCTCTACGGCCTCTCTAGATAGATAAAAATGAAATTCTCCAATAGCCGTAAAAAATGGCACCACTCGTCAAACATGTACCACAAAATTCACTTACTGTGTTGGTTTGCGGGAAAGGGGATTCCACAGCAGGGACCAACCACAGCCTCTCCACCAGAATACCCTCCTGTGATGGTTTACGGGAATGTTACTTCCTCGCCAGTGACCAACACAGACACACACACTCAACCCAGTTTGGGATCCTTTTCGAGGGCTAATGGGACCCTGATAAGGATGCCTGGGTTATAACCTGATATCCTTCATAGGGCTAATGGGACCCTACTAAGGATGCCTGGTTATTACCACAATCACACACACACGCACTCAAATCACTCACTCACAACACACAGACGGGCCCAACTTCTGGGAGAAATCGCTCAAAAAAAGAGCGTGGTCCTCACCCCTTCCCCTGCTTCAACCGTCAGTTTGACTCCCCCCCCCCCTAGTTACAACGGCCACTTACGGTCACTCGCCACTCTCTTCCCTCCCCCCCCCACCTTTCCGTCCTCTTCACCACCCTCCCCCCTTTCTCCACTTTCCACCAATGCCTTTTGCCCTCTTCAACACCCATTGGTTATTGGTTTTCTTCTCCCCCCCCTCCTTCTGTCCCTTCAGTATTTAATCCTGGCTGTCCTCCCCTTTCGTTCACTTACAACCTCGCGTTGCAAGTGCTTTTCCCTTCAGCTCGCTGAAGAGGGCCACCTTGTGGCCGAAATACGCGTATCCGACGCTCACCCTCGTTTGTTTCTGTGTGTTTTTCTTTTGACCACGCTCTTTTTTTGAGCGATTTCTCCCAGAAGTTGGGCCCGTCTGTGTGTTGTGAGTGAGTGATTTGAGTGCGTGTGTGTGTGATTGTGGTAATAACCAGGCATCCTTAGTAGGGTCCCATTAGCCCTATGAAGGATATCAGGTTATAACCCAGGCATCCTTATCAGGGTCCCATTAGCCCTCGAAAAGGATCCCAAACTGGGTTGAGTGTGTGTGTCTGTGTTGGTCACTGGCGAGGAAGTAACATTCCCGTAAACCATCACAGGAGGGTATTCTGGTGGAGAGGCTGTGGTTGGTCCCTGCTGTGGAATCCCCTTTCCCGCAAACCAACACAGTAAGTGAATTTTGTGGTACATGTTTGACGAGTGGTGCCATTTTTTACGGCTATTGGAGAATTTCATTTTTATCTATTTAGTCATCTCGTAAAAATTTACAATTACATTTATAACACTAAATTTCTAACCCAATGGCAAAAATATAGGGAGTGTTCCAAAAAATTCCAATTGTATGTCCATGTATCGAGCATAATGTGAATTCATGAGCATCCGTCTACTGATAGATTTTGACTCTGATTCCCCATTAGGAAAAAGGAACATGTTTCCATTTAAGCTCGTGAAATACATGCTATTGCCCCACTTTATACACTTTCACATAACTTTAATATGAAAATAAAAATATCTTTATTATGAAAATCACACGAAAAACGATACAATATTAAAAAGCAATAAAATGAACCTGGTAAACCCCACAACTCATTATGGATACATTCTTCTATGAACCTTCTACCCTCTACATGCACCCGGAGACGAAATTCATATTAAAATGAGGAAGCAACAAAGTTTATTTTGTTATCATGATGAAAATCGCCAAAAAACTACTGAAAATTTAATATACCGACTCGAGGATTGGTTTTCTGCAGCTCTCGACTTCACTTCCTTTGCCTCTAAACAAGGAACAAACAATAAACAGACATTCAAAAATGCGTGAAGCAATTGGGAATGCGAGTTTGGCGCAGTATATGGAGAGAAAACTGATGTTATGCCGAGAATATCGGCGAAGATGAAACTAACGAAGTGGATATTACTTTCCTGGGTGAATTATGACGGAGAGATGGGAAGAAGGTCGGGTTTAAAGGACAGAGTTTGGTTAGGGATAGAAGGTTAAGGTAGATTCTAAAAGATGCCAGAGACGCCATAATGATTAAGGGGCGAGTTTAAGAAATGGGCCACGGAACCGGGAGAGGTTGGCGGGAATGTGAGGGAACGGGAAGGAGAAATGAGAAAAAAATCATATTTTTTGGGGAAAGAGGAAACATTTTTTTTCCTTACATAAAACTCCCTGAAGACGCGGTGCGGTGGGAGGTGGGAGTGTCTGACGGTCTTTCTTTCGTTTTATATCACATCCAGAGTCCTTTTGTGATGGAGAAAAAGGGTATAAAATATTTTCTTTCGCTCACAAAGTATAAAGGTTTTCCTTTCCCACCTCCGTGTTGGTGGGATTTTTGGCGGTGGAAGGGGGCCAAGGTTTAAGAAATCTGGAGGTTACCCGGGAAGGATGGAGGAGGGAGGAGGAGTTTGGCAGTGGTTGCTCGGAATGATTTTGGAATCGACAAACTAGAATAGAAAGTCAGTTGGTAGATGGGGAATATGAAGAGGGGGATAGCTGTGTATCAGGGGATATTAGTTCGGGATAGGGTGAGAATCAAGGTGATATTTGACAACGGGGGACGATCGGAGAAAACTCCTACGTGCAATTGAACTTCAGGTGGCATACGACGTGCTGTGCCTCTATCAAAGAAGACACATTTTAATGCGGGCAGCAATTATGTTTGCGATTTCAGGGCACTAGGGATTTAATATCCACGGTTGCGTGCTATTAAATTACCGCGTCCTGTTTTCACCGAATGGCTTTAACGTGGCTGGAGCAATTTGCATTTACGTACTAATTAGCGTTAAACCTTGCATCCGTGCACTTTTTAATAATATTTATAGATAAAAACGTAATAAACGCGTTTTACCCTCTTGTTTTCTTATAAATTAAATTCAATTTTGACGCGCAGCTTTGAGACACCATTTCATATTTCGAAATAATTCGATCGCATTGGGACAGATTTCCTCCTAACCACAATAACGTACGTATTTTTATATTATGGTGGTTCCTAATAACCATCAAGGTATAATGCCGAATTAAAGAACACTTTGCATATGATTTTTCACTCGAATTTCGAATTTTTCGCCGAAAATCCAAGTCTCAATTATGATGCAATAAATATGAAAATTTTAATGTTTAATTCTTGCATTATTTATATTTCATCAATTTTGTAATTGTAAGAAGCCACCTTCAAGTATTTAAATTTAAATTTTTTAAGTAGGGCAGGCATATGATCACAATGTTGAAACCAACTTTTATGACGAAATCTATTATTTGTAACGAAATTATATTGTTTTACGAAATTAGTTACCGAAATTGAAAGATTAATTTGATGAAATTTTCAGTTTCTATGCACCATAAATCTTTGCCTCTACGCATCATGCATCGTTCTTTCCAACTTATGAACAGAGAATCTTACGTGAAATGTGATTCAAGAATAATTTTGGCTCACGTAAAAAGTTATTAAAATATGCACACAATGACGGAAGTTTGATGTGGTTTAGCGCTAAAACCATCTTAGAAGATGGGGCTAATGGGACCAAAGTTGGTTGATTAACACCAATCATACTGATAAGGTAATCTCAAGACCACTGCAAAATATAAACTACCAAATTCAGTGGAGCAGTAATCGGCAACGGGGAGCGGGACGTCAACCTACCAATGCCTTTATCCTTAACCATTGAATTCCATCACTTCTTGGGGATCTTGGTTACATAAAATATTTGCAATCGAGATAGATGACTATGATATAATACGCCATCCTCAGACACCTTCTGTTCTCTCTCGCTTGAGCCCCACATTCCACTAAAATCGCTGCTTAGTTTGTGACAGAATTTTAATTACACTTTCGAAAATCATGCATTAACCTCCAGGAAGAGATTTTTATGGTGAAATGCGGTACGAAAATATTGTATCCACATACACGGAGGACTAATTTCCACTAATTTCTTTTTAATTTTTCGATCAAATGCATTCTCTCAAATGAATATTGTACGACCAATGGACGATTCAATTGGTAGAGAAGTACTCTCATTAGCTCAGCTTCTATCTCCAGGGATGGCATCCATTTTATTCCATACCCTCAGTTTCATAACCTCAGTATATTTCCCATTTCACCTCATCCAAAAAGTTTACTCTGTAATTGGCTCAAATACATCTCCAGGGATGGCATCCATTTTATTCCATACCCTCAGTTTCATAACCTCAGTATATTTCCCATTTCACCTCATCCAAAAAGTTTACTCTGTAATTGGCTCAAATACATCCTTCCGTGGCTATTATTGGTTATGCACCCTCACACATGATCATTCAAAATGAATATCCTCTTTTCTATGTATTTATCGCCACTTCATCATTTGCTTAATCTACTAGCACTGCGTTATTTTCACACTATTTTCATCCAGCTTAAAGTTGCAACAGCAATTGTTGTAGTCAGGTTACAAAAAAGTTAACTGTACCGATAAACTTTAAAAAAGAAAGATGGGAAGGGGTGGTGAGGCAATGTTATCACTGTTATTAATGGTGGGAAGAGGAGAGATGTGAGAATAAGCGGTGGTCATTACGTAAAAATATTCCTTAAATGCTATCGTCTTATTAGAAATGATGGCCGATGGCTAGGTTACGAAGTTACCAGTGTATGTACTCTTAAAACATTATCAAGAAAAATTTGATAGAGTTGGAAACAACACTTTTGCAGTGATTCCAGTACTATTCGGGTGTTCACCGCGTTTTTTGTTTCTACTGAGAACAGTTTCACTCTAACTCAAACAGGCAACTTTAAAAAACGGGAAGTATCAGGAATGATATGGTGGATTTACATCATTATGAATAACAGACATGTTAATTTTCCATTTTGATAAAATTTAATACGACAATGGTTACGACGTATCACATCATCATGTATGATAGAGTATATTGTACATAGTGCTTGCCCGCTCCTAGGCATCGTTTGAAAATCAAGGCTGCGTTTTCTTGCAAAATCTGTCTCGAGCGACTGAGTGCAATGGTTTCCGAGTGAATTATCTGTATTACGGTACAATATTTAGTGCTGCCACGGGGCGAACACAGCAACATGTGGACGGTTATGGAGGGTATAAAAAATAGACTGCATCGTCGAAGTTTTGCTTCACCGTACACGTCTACGTTTGGCATTCTAAGCCCAGCTTTGGTTGGCGGAATTTTGGAAGATTCAACAAGAAGAAGTCAGCAAGGTGAATAGCTTCTGCAAACTCTGTCTTCTGAAGTGCGAAGAACACAACGAGGCAAATAGTAGTAAGCCACATTTCGACCGAGATGACCCAGACCCGGAGACCCGGTTTCGGATATATTCCTAACTAGCAAGGATATTATACTATTATCCCTAAGGCTATTATCATATTATCCCTGGTGCATAAAAAAATCAAAACCTGTGCCTTTTTGCCACCTCATTCAGCACTGGGAATCACGTGGAGCATCTGGGTGATGTGCACGGCATCCACCATGGGGTGGAAACAATAATCAGACGTATAACACACGGTCTCTGGCTTTATCGGAGGAACTCCTTCATAATGAATGAAATAACACCTGGTAATGATTCCACAATTTATTTGAAGCAACACGACCCAAGTTTTAAGCATTCAGTTGCTTCCATTCAATAATATGACGTGTTGTTGGCTCCACATTGACACGTTCTATCCTAAGCGTCCTAGGACTGTCCTACCGCAAACCGAAGCTCAAGATAAATGGCTACTACATAAGAGCGCTTTACGCGGCTCTCTATATTGCCGGACGACTATTCCTTTTGATATAGCTGAATATGAGGCAAAATTTTATTTCATAAGGATGAGAAACACTGCATCGTGAACAGAAAGCTGGCGGTTCGTTTTGATAAGTATTACTACCTGAAAATACTCTTCTTCACAGTCCACAGTTCCCTCGTTCTTAAAGCAAAATCATTTTCCAGTTTGTACTCCAAAAAAATTATTGTGGCTGTTGCAAGCTGGACATTGCACTCACTTTAGAAGGAGATGAAGACAAGAGATTTGCGATTTTCGATTTGAACATCGTTCGACTTACGGTTCTGCTCCCTGTCCAACGTGGACGACAACATTGCGTACAAGGTACGCAACAGAGAGTATCTCCGCAATCGAATCAGCGGCATAACGGAGTCTGTCAGGCATACATTAACTTAGAGACCGCGGATGCTATAACCGAAATCTCTTCATCCTTCAGCGCCAAAACAGCGCAACGCCCATTGGAACTCAGTAAGAACCGCTTAATAATCGAGCCGCCAAGGACCAAAGCTGTAGAGAGGAAGTTCCGCCTGTACCTCATCAGCTCCAGCGGACACTGAAAACGACGACTTACTACGGTACCATGGGGACAGGTGACATCAGTATCTGTGGCTGGCAACGACGCCGCGGAAATATCGTATACATGCGTAGGATGGGCAATTTTAACCTTCAACTTTCGACGAACTCCGATGTCGATGATTGGCATCGAAGAATCCATGGTAGTGGTAGTCGATGATACTCAATAGCCAACGGTCGACAATGGTCTTCGATTGTCTATGGTCGTCGAATATCGTTGATCCGTTGATGCACCGCGTCATACGTACGCAAGGTCACAGTGGACGGAGGATACTTGCTGATTTTCCGATCCGGCGGCCAGTTAAAAGAACTCTAATTGAAAGATCATGGACTAGAAAATGTTCTAGACCATTTAGTTGATCATTGATTGACCATCGAGAAACGATTATCTAATGAATTCTTCGACATAGTCGGCTATTAATTGGCATTCGAAAATTAACTGACCAACGGAAATTGATTGACCATAGCTAATCAATTCATGGTCGGGAGCCTATAGACCATAGGAAATCGATCGGTCAATATCAATCAACTGACCATCGACAATCAATTGACACTCGACCATTGAGAATAAATACTCGATGCTAGCAATCGACATCCAAAGTCACCAATGATGGATGGTTTCGATTGATCGAACCATCAAACAAACCTGTTTGTACCAGCCACCAGCAGGCCTCGTTAACGCATATCTATTGATGTGGGACTTTTTCTGATAGCTAAAAAAATCCGCATGAATCTTCTACCTGTAGGAAAACGAGTTTTTATTCCGATAATTCCGATGTATGTAGGTTTCGTCATCCAGTGGTACGCCGTATCCGCAAAAATAATTTATTTATGCGCGCTGCGCACCAAAGACCATTTTCTTCGTTTACGCATTGGTTCAAACTATAGACATTATCGCTGCGATTAAAACTAGTTTCATATACACAAATATATGTTTTCTAATGAAATATCCTCAACAATCAAATGCTAAAAATTGTAAAAATTTACATAGAAGAACTGCATGCTGAAGCCTCTATCTCCTATATTCTCCCTCCTTTTCCAGCACTTCAGTCCTCCATTCACAACCCCATTACCCGTACCCGTCTCTACTTATTCTATGCTCACCCTGCATATAAAAATAATTGTTCCAGTGACCCATGAATCTTATCCCTAACTACGAATTGAACTCTCTTCTTGCCAGTCTCATGAGGACAACATAAAGAGACTTCATAATACTCAAATAATAAAATAAGCGTAAAGATGATGCCATTTAAGTTCAATGTGGCGTGTTGTTAACGTAAGTACTTGCAGCATTTCATGAGTATCCTTTTTTGCCATCATTGTTGGAAAATGCTATCAAAAGTTCTAACACTTATGCATAAATGGAAATTATTCGAAAATACTCACTTTTATGCGACTTCTATTCCTGCGATGAGGATGAGTGATGAGGTATTGCGGAGTAGTGAAAAAGTTTTTACTGTGACGCGGGGGAAGTTCGACTGTTGACCCAGTTAGATGAAAGGATTTTACGGAACCTGGATGAGAGAATATCATATATCACGGATCAAACTTAACAAAACAACTCTACGTTCACCAGACAGCAGTTTAAGCTCAAATCATAAAGATAACGCAAAGCCCAAACCATAATTAAGATAGCCTTCATTAGTCAGCCATACGCTTAAAATTTTATCAAAAATTATAAATCGTGAACTAGAGGACTTCTGGTATTTGAGATAAGTTACTTGCATGTTAGTGAGTATATTCCACTCTCAATGTCAAAGTGGCAGCGTTCACCACAGGCACTGAAATTTGCGGTCCATCCATGCAGTACTTAGGCAGCAGAAGTTAGAAAGGGTATGGGGTGATCGCATTTACTCCCTAATTGATGATTAGAATCGACGCTCAAAGGCATCCTGTATCAAGGTCGATTCTTCATAGATAATTTGGCTATTTACAAAAAATGTTTCTTTGATAACATTTACTTGGTTCCCAAATCCATGGTGCACTTCGCTAACTTCAAAAGGTACATCACAAAGGCAGCTGACTTGATTGCCTTTCGGGTTTTCCAATTTTTGTCAACTCATTATGACTGCTACGTCATTTGCAAAGAGGTTAAGAAGTTCCGGGAAGTTCTTGTTGTATATAATTGACAGCAGGCTGCTAGAACATCTCATAAAAGTATAATTTGTGGAAGTCACTTCCATTAAACCCCTTGTCACATGCATGCATGAAATGATTAATTAACTTTTGAACTATTGAGTATCTTTCACAAAACTAACTACACGAAGATAATTTAAATAAATACTATCAACGGTTCATCATGCATCAACAGATATAAAAGAAGAAGGTATATAGACATACTAAACTATGAGAAAACGTTCAGGATAAGTAGTGATACTCTTGAAGAAAATATTCACTGCAGGAAAACACGTACCTACACATGAAATGGGAGGAAGGAAAAATCTGCACAAAGCCTACACGTAAATAAAGTTATTGTAACTCTATAAAAATTTATGAAATATAAAAGAAAAAAGAAAAGGAAACTAATACACAGACATTTATGTTTAGAAGAAAATAAATAAATATTAAATTTATAAAAAGGAGCCCTAAATAAGGAAAATATAATAAACTATGTTAAATACCATTAAGGTTAAAAATGTGACGTTCTAGAGGAAAAGTATTTCTAATGCCGAATATAATTCCAAAACAGCTACAACTAGAACGGATACCTGTATGCAATAGGAATCAACTTGATTCATATCATTTTAGGGTGGTGTGGTATATGAATGGTCATTCGGGAAGAAGGGTGGAGAGAAACCCAGTGTTGGATCCAGCTTACCTTCAGCGATAGGTGCCAAAGGACCATTAGCGTCTCTTCTAACGGACGGATAACAACACCATGGCCATGAAGTATTATTCCAGGTAAAGTTTACCGTAAGACGTAGATGAGGCTTTAAAAGACCGGTTATATTCGCTGGTATAATACTTAAGTAGGCAATAAAATCTATGGTAACGCTGTCCCTCAGCAAAAACGCTCAAACCGTATGCCTCATTTAAAATGCAGATCCCAACTCTCGGTTCACATCAAGCCACTATTAAGGCTATATTATCTAACTAATTATGCTACTACTATAACTAGTAAAACTTTTCCTCAATGTATTCCACAAAGAACCATATAAGAGATCGGGATTCAATAAAAAAATTTCCTCAGCTGAGGAAGCCAGAACTCTATTAAAACATAAATTCATTTAAGTATTCAACCATCTGATTGGCAGGTTTTAGGACAGTTTTCATCCCTCTGGCACATCGTTCCGTTTCGGCTCCTAACAAAAACTAGCTACTAGATCCCTCTAGATTTGCTTATTTCGTCTCCCTCTTCTCATTTCATCCAGAATACCTATCCTCTTCCTTCCTCTAGACTTCTGCCCATAATCTAGATATAACCCGCGAGGCAAATGTATGTTTATAAGGCCTTATGGTCGTTTTATCTCCGTAGTCGAAAGAGTCAAAAGTTATTGAAAAAACCTCATACTTTTTTACTTACGGTCTTTTCTTAGTCTTGTCTTTACGGTAAGACTTACGGTCTTTTCAATGTTTTGCCAAAGCCAAACCTAGCATTAAATAAACGATGTTTTATTTTTATGAGGCTCAAACTTCTAAATTGTATGCCACAAACAATGAAATCTAAAAAGCACGTAAAATCGTTTCTGAAACAGCTTAAGCTTTGGCTGTGGACTTTTGTTTGTGGCTTGTGGACTGTAGACTGAGAACAATTAAGTTAATGAAAATTTCTAGAAATCGTTGTAACATCCTTTTGGGCATCCATGTATTTTTAAATAAAATGCCTGATACAATTTCTAATCTGTGATACCTCTAGTTTGTTTCAATTGTGTGCCACAACCAATGAAATCTACAAATCATATTAAATCTTTCTTTAGCTTGTGAGGCTCTCGTTCTTGACTTCAAACAAATTAGTGCAAAAATGCAGGAAATTGTTGTAACCTCCTTTTGGAAATTTTGTAATTAAAATATTTTTTTGGAATTAATTTTCATACCGTTACATCTGTAGTGATTATTTTGTTATGTGTATTTCTTCTTTACCTTAACGGTGCCCCCGACAACAGGCAAAAGCCGCACGGGTCATCTAGAGCTCCTGTAAACTATTTTTGCTATGTGATTATGTATTTTTTGATCATGTCAACAGGCAATAAATTATTTTCATACCCTATTGAATTATTTCTTTGCAAATATCCCTTCTTTTATGCAAAACCTCACCTTTTATGAGCATTATTAATAGTGACAACGTATTCCAGGAAGCGAGATTCACTCTCTAACCCCTGGATCGGTGCCACCAATGAACATTTGCTCGTTCCTCAGGGGAAGAGGAGCGCATACCATAACTGATAGGTAGATGGAGACGGGGAAAGAAATATCTGAGATCAGATTTAACGGGGAAATGGAAATAAAGAAAATGAGGAAAGAGTTTTGACGGAGAGATCGGTAATGGGACTTCGAAAAGGCTGCGGGCGGAGATGGTGGGCAAGAACCCTGCGTTGCCGCATTCGCGTGGTGAATGAAGTGGCGCCGGTGGCGGTGGGAGCAACTAGGAGGAGGAGAAGTATTTCAGCCTCGAGATCAGAAGAGAGCATCCTCCTTATTTTATCACGGGGACGGGAGGGTGGTGGAAAGTGTTTGGTTGCGGAGTTGGAACCCAAATCTCAGAAGTAGAGTATTGATGGAGCACGGGCGAGCTGGTTTTTAAATGTCGATCCCTGCGGAGATATCGTGAAATCGCCCATTCAAAGGGAAGAGAGAGATATTTTTGAGGATTGATGGCAGAGAATTAAGAATCAAGGACGATGGAACCATCTGAGAAATGGGGAAAAGAAAGTTGAAATTGGTGATCAAATGTCGAGTAAGTCTTAACCGCATCTTCAGGCGGAATGATCCGCAATCTTTTAAACTAATCGAGCTAAATTTTCTCAGAATTTTTAACCCTACGAGGGATTCGGGATAAATGTCTAATTCAGAAGAAATAAATGAAGGGTCGAACGGAGAAACGGTTCATTACCGGATGATATGCTATTATTCTTTGACTCTTACAGACTTAAAAGTACAGTCACATTTTCCCCTATTTGGTCGCATCAACGGGAATGGACACCGGCATCTGCTTTCGCTTGAAGATCAGATTATCAGCTATTTAATCTTTATCCTCCTTAAAGGAATAATTTTTCCGGAGAAACTCACCGAAAGTGTTTATCGTGATTTGAGAATCGGTCATCAGACCTATGAAAACACACAAAATTTCAAACCTTTGAATATCAAATCCCAATTTACATGGACTAACGCATTCCAAGTAA
The DNA here is from genome assembly GCA_963169105.1 of Ceriagrion tenellum. Taxonomy (NCBI): domain Eukaryota; kingdom Metazoa; phylum Arthropoda; class Insecta; order Odonata; family Coenagrionidae; genus Ceriagrion; species Ceriagrion tenellum. Next base: position 87,288,697 of record OY720641.1, on the reverse strand, counting down.
ACGCACATCACCCGTCTTAACACCTAAGCAATGAGATTCTTTAATTGGTATAGGAAAATGCGTTAACTGTAATTCCACACTCTAAAAAGGAACAATTGATAATTGAAAAATATTTGCAAGTGGTTTACCTTAAACTGCCCCTCACTGCTATGGTTTTTGTAACCATTCTCAAAATTCGAAATAAAAATATTTGTTTACGTTCGATTTATTGCAAAATACCATTTAGCCATTTACTTTACGTCATGAAAAAAGACGGTGAATCTTATATAACGTGATTCAGACTCTCCTCTAAGGTCTAGTTGAATGCGTAATTATTTGTTACTCGAAAATATTAACAAAATGGCGTTATTCAGTCATACATTCCGCGTTTAATTGTATAAAAAGTCAGTATTGGCGGCATATGAAGCCATAATTATAGACTTCATATCCTAAGACCCTAAATGATGTGACAAATAATATTGCCTTTCCCTTAGTTATTGAAGAGGTTACCAAACAGACGCAGACATTGCTGGATTAAGGTTTGACAACTAATGAGGGTTGTCTCGCCAATGGTATCTTAACAAAGTTTAAGAAATACACTTGTTCCTTCTACTCTTCCACAATTATTCGATTTATTTCAGTTACTCATTTAAATTTACGAACGAATCTTCGCAGCAGTTATTGACGTATCAAGAATTAATAGGGTATAGGTATTCGCTCTCTTCCGTAATGGCGTTTTCTGAGATAATACGGGATATTTTCCTGAACACAGTAAAACCCATTCCTCTTAGAAGATGGAATAACAAAGGTATTTTTCTTTAATAGCGAAGGCAACAACACAGGATCACTTATTTTAACCTAAGAACAATGCAAAATGAAGTCATGAAATCAAAGTGACGCCAATCAATCTTTTGAGAAACAATATTTTTAATGAATGGCAACATGCGCACAAGTATAATTTAACAGTTGACGGATTATCATGCGTAGCACTGTTATTTAAGGTGAATTTTTATAGAGGTCAAGCCAAAAGAATATTATTTTTCATCATTTAACAAACCTCAATTTCATGTAATTTTAACAGAAAAACCACTAATATGAATTGCGTCAATGTTAAGAAATATCAATCTCGTAAAAAATCGATTACGTTAAAGCAACGCTTCATGAACTTCGCGCTATAATTTTCCTCTTTACTTTATCAACAGCAACAAGCATCAGCCGTCTAAAAAACCTCCATTATTTCCTTTTTTGTGGTGATGATCGCAGGTATTAGCGCCGAGTAGTTATAATCTCGTGCTATTTACACACGATGTGCAATCATTCATTAGTCTTTTGAAGGAGTTGACTAAACACGCGGTCATAAGTTTGTCTATGTCCAGCGGGAGTAACTCGTATGAATTATATAAAGTTATGGGCCATGTTAGACCCATAAGCCATGTTAAACACTCATTAAGTATTGCAGAAACATTCGAAAATTTTATTGTTCTCATAACTTCCACGATGCCACAGAGCAGCATCATCAGGTGAAGTTGCTGCTCTGCGGCGGCTCTAAATCTATTACCATGTAGAATTGTAGCGTTAATTCTTCTATCCCTGATATAAAGGAATTCCACCAAGTAAGGTCCGAAACTATCATCTATATTATGGCATTGAGTTATGACTTCCATAAGCAGCAAAGATAGCCGCTGGGCAATGAACCGCCAGGAGACTTAATTACTAGAGAAAAGAGTTGCCCTGAGACAAATGACTTGTTTGTTTACACTTAATGACTTATTATTATGTGTACTAGTAATTATTCCTAGGTTAAACTATCATAGCTTATATCCAGCGGTGTAAACTATTGGTAGATAAGTCATTAAACAAGTGGATTTGTTCCTACAGGGCGAATATTTTTATGAGATCTAGTAGTGGAAGGTACCCGTTGTAATTCAACGTGTGTGAAAAACATCGAAATTATTTAAAAAGACAACCAAAAGGTCTGAAGAATACTGTCGGCGTAGTCATTTGTACGTTGTGTTCGTTGTAGTAGATACGCTTACCGTTTTCCAGGTGCACGTAGAGATGAGTGACTGTTGGTCCTCTTTCATGCACGGGAAACCCACAAATGGTCGACGCTGACTCATTAATACTTAAATAGCACCCATATTCATAGATGATCACCTCGTGCCTCCGGTTCTCTTGAGCCGTCTTCTGAGTGAATTAACAGCTTGATCGCATACTCCGTTTACTTACATTTATTTGCCTTCAATGACCTAATCGAGTTGCTCTATTCCACTTTAATACGTGCGTTGAATATCTTAATTAGAATCGGCGAGTAGGGTACAATCCAGCGGATGACAACGCAAAAATTTGCACTGGCAGCCATGTTTATTTGACCCATGAAACATAAGTCTCCCGGACTGCACCTTCGTTGTAAAGGGTAACCATAATCATTGGTTTACGTTACTAAATCAAAAATCTATGGTAGATCTTAGTGCAATTGCCTCTCGATTTTTGAGCAAGAAATACTTTTTCTGATGAATTTGAGCCAACTAGATCCTCTGTTGTAGCAACCCACTGCGTGACTACATTGCTTCTACAAATAATATCCATATCATATAACAAATATAACCAATATAAACATTAATCCATATAAAATACAAAATCTTCAATGATAATATCAACACAATCCCCACATACCAAGATATCGATCATCAGTGTTCCTAATTATTAAGGCAGACAGTTCATACACATATAACATAATTTACCATTGTATTTAAACATTATAAGTTGTAATTGAAAGCATTTCACATAGTATGATGGATAAAATAAAATATAATTTTAAATTACTATATCACGCAAAAACTGTAATCTTGCATTATTTACATGGCTGTATCTTTATAACTAGATAAGTCTTAAGCTCTACATTTTTGCTATAGATACCTATTTTAGAGTTCTTTATTATTCATTAATTTCAAAACGTTAAACATTTGCCCACCAGATATATTTGGCCTTGAAATTTGCAAAATTTTGAAAATTTTCATTTTCACGACTCTGTAAAACTAAATGTATGCAAGGTCCCACCTTCAAATTATTTTGACATGGAGTGTTAGTGCAAGGGTACTTTATAAAAAAAATATGAATAATTTGGCGAACTTCCTTCTTCCTCAAAATAATTCCGGAAAATAGCAATTATTGCCATTTTAATTCCGAACTTCGGCAATAAAAGTAATTTGAAGAATGGGTAATTCCAGGTAATTAGGTTCATGAAATTGTAGTCCAAAGTATTCATAACACAGTATTTTTTATTTCATTTGGTTAGAACTGACCCCAGCTAAGAAAAAGAAGTAACTGCTAATGCTTGCAAACGCATAAAATGCTCTGCAGTGATATTGAAAAATGGCCGCCATATTTTAACCGGGGGAAAAAATAAAATAAAAGATGTGTTGAACTGTTGAAACATAAGGCTGTCAACACTTAAAATATATATTTTTTCTAAAATGGTCAAGCTACCAGGTTGGACCACTTGGTATGGATTGACCCTTGAGTGAAAGTACTTTTAAAAAGCAATTAACGAAACCACTGCACGGTACCCAATGCTTAGCATGGGCCACTAGGGGGGCCTTTGGGGGCCCCGAAGGCTGTTTAATGTAGCCTATGTTACAATCAAGTATATTTTCTATCTACATGCCATATTTCAGATCAATTGGTCCAGTAGTTTTTGCGTGATGGAGCAACATATAGACAGACAGACACCATTACATTTTTATATATTAGTAAGGATAACTTCATGGCTCTAATAACACTTGATTTCGTAACTAAATGCTCTTGCAACCGGCCAATAGTGAAGTGGAAAGAATGAAACCGGGTGATGTGAGAAAATTTAGAGATTAATTTACTTCAATTCATTGAGCTACCACCGTGAAGGCTATCGCTTTTAACTAGATATCACTATTTGCTCTCATCATAACTGGTCCCGGTATTTACCACATCTTTTCCAGCTTACCCTTAACATGCATATTAATGATAGGGACGTAATTCAAATTTCCTAGGCAAATCTCAGAATTTTATTTAACAACCACGAACTAACTCACAGACTTGTCACATTTACACTCGAGTAATGATGTCACAAAAGGGAAGGGGTGCGGGGAGTCTCCGCTTGCCTTCCGGTGAACGTGCTCGAGGGGGGTTCGAGGCGGAGAGGGGGGGAGTTCAAATGGGGGCGGAGAACTAGTCGTCAAGAGTACCGAAAACGAGAGAAAGTCCCACACCCCTTTCTTCATGTATTTTTTCTTAAAGAAAACATCCTTTACGGAATAAGAAGAGAGAGGGCCGAAGTTCGAATGGCGTGCAGGAGGAGGAGGATGGTTTGCGAGCACGGGAGGAAGATGGATCTCGGGAGGAAGGATTGACTCTCTCCTCTTTGCGGCAGGATTTTTCAAAAGTGCGAGGAGTTAGTGTGTTGGCAAGGGCGGGAGGGGAGCGGGAGAGGCTGGCAGGAAGTCGTACGGGGAAGGATGGGAAATCACCTCTCGCCATGACTTTTGCGAGTGGCATAATGGCGAGGTATAGGGGCCCTCTCACTCTCTCTTCTTTCCCTTCGCCCTCCTTATAACCATCCCAGACCTCTCCTTGAAAAAAGGGGAATGAGACGGGGATCCGGTGATCAGGGAGTGAATGAAGAGATACTTTTTGCTGCCAAAAAGTTCTCTCTGCGGCCAGATGGGGGAGGGTGGAAGTTATGGGTGGGTGGAAAGGAGGGATGAAGTGGGGTAGGGTGGCGGAGAAAGTTTTTTCAGGGAAAGAAGTGAGAGGGTTGGAAAGAAATGAACGGAAAATGAATTATTAATGCAGAAAGGAGTGCACAAAGAATTGAAAACGACGGAAAGGATTTCATTGACTGTAAAGAGAGTGGTTGTTGTCTTTAATAGTTCATATAATGAAAACACTGGTACTATTTATAAGTACTTGCCTATTCGCGAAGTTTCGTACAAATGCATTGATGGTTAGTAATAACGAAAGTAACGTATATTACGAACGGGCATGTTGCAACTTTCTCAGACTTTAGATTCGATAAAATTATCGATTGTTAAGTACTCAATTATTGACTACTCACGGGAAAACCACAACGTATAACCGGTAACGTCGGTTATCAAAGAAAATAACGACTTAGTATATCTATGACGATTAAATATCCCTCAATTGTCATTTCCAAAAGGGAAAGCCATATAAAATATCTAACAATAACTCAAGAGATATTCATGCAAAGAATCAATGAAAACTATATCGTAATTATTGAAATTTAAATGAACTTTCCTATTCGACTTCTCATTAAGATTGCGACGAATTAGCATCCCTCAGCTTAATAATACACCAATATGTCCAGGCTAAAACATAGATTTTATAATAACGAAACCTTAATTTAACTCTTGCAGCACACTAAGGAAGAGATTAACAAATGTTGGAGTGAGCTAGCTTTGGAATGAGCGACGTCTTATGGTCCTTTACTCATTGTAAGAAAGCTTTAAAAATTATCATTCCATAAATAGTCAATAATCTTTCAAAATGAAACTCCCACCATTGGAAATCCACTATTTCGATTTTGTAGCTTTGAATTTAAGATAAATTTTTAGAACTAGAAACATAATAACTTAAGTTTCCATGGTAATACGAAAACTTAAAAATTTGTTGGAAGTGTTAAATGCTTCATACTAAGTGCCTAAATCGTGACCAACGATTCCGCAGCATATTAGGGAAAATGGTTATGGAGAAGAGGGATTGATGACCGCATAAAAGACTTGGCGGATCACTAATCTACGATCTTTGCATATTATGACTATTAATGACGTCAGTCTTCTAACACCCACATTCAATAAACAATCTATGGAAATACATACAATGAAAACGTTTGTTCCTAAACTCGCCATTAAAAATACGCAAAATCTGCATCCAAAGTATCCGCTATTGGACAAGAAACAAAATAAAAACGCCTTTTACGCCTATATACCTCAGACAAGAATCGAACTTTGCCTCTTAAAAGTACTTTCAATGCATAATTGCCACTAAAGGGGGAATGAATATGCATTCAACCTAAAAAGCGTCCAAAAATAGGCGAAAACCATTCCGCAGGACAAACTTTCCAAGTTTAATGCATATGCGCCGAATAGTGAGCGAGGATGTGGTCGCCTATTGAAGAAAAAACGCATTAAAGGAGAAGCAAATGCAAAGAGAAATACATGAGCAACGATTTGAAGGAAGCTCCAAAGAGGTATGGGCTCGCCCAGCCTATCTGTGATCATCCACCCGGCGGAATAGTTAGGATAGATAAGAAGTGTTTGAAGGGATTGGGGCCGGATTAATTCTGTTTTCTTCTTTCCATTGAGGTAAAAAGAGTTAAAAAAGCTCTCCATATAGAGAGCAGCTAGGGTGGGGGGACGTAATGGGAGGGAGAGGTTGGGGCAATGCCGAAAGAGAGAGGTGAAAATTCGGAAAGGATTCCCGCGGATTTGAGTAAACTGCGTAGGGGTGGGGGGAGAGAAAAGATGTCAGGGTGGTTCTGGAATGAGGGGAGAGGAAGGGGCGTGAGCAAGGAGTGTGAGAAAGAAAGAAGAGTGGGAGAGTTGAGAGGAGGCGCCGCAGAAGGAGGAGGGAGTTTAGTGGAGGCGCCGGGTAAGATTAAACCAACGGAAAGAGGAGGGAAGAGACGTCGAAATGAGAGTGGAAATGGAAGAGAAAGCCGAAGTGGAAGATAGAAAAAAGTGAAGCCTCAGAGGTTGCAGTTGATGGCGAGCACTTTAGGCAAAGGAGGTGTTTGCTAGGGGTCATTTAATTTCGCATTGCTGCCAAGTTTCATTGTCTTAGGCCTGAGGGTCGCAGTCCATTAGGCTCCAGCCGGCCATAAAACTCTGCTTCTTGCGGCGAACGGTCCGAGGTGGTGCCGTTGGGCTGGGAGGGAAGGACGCGGAAAGTGGGAGGAGTCGGAGTTTTAAGGGGGCTCTCTTTGGTGGGGGGAGAAAGGGAGAGAGATCCAAAAGGGAGTCTAGAAAGAGGGAAAACCAACGGAACGAATAGCGCGGGCGATGATGGGAAGGAAAATGGAAAAGAAGGAACAATAGCAAAAGCAAGAGGAGGAGGTCAGAGAAAGGAGAAGGAAATAAAATGGACGAACAGCAAAAGACTCTCGTTGAGGGAGATTGGAGGCTCCTGATTAAATTACGAGTTGGAGCACGGCAGCGATAATAGGCTTAAATGCTTTTTAAAATGCCGCTAACTGCCATTCATTGGACAACAGTCCACCTTTCTACCACTGATGGGTCTCCATCGTCAAAAACTTACGACCTGAAACAGCGAGTGGGACGTTTTTCCCGATGACCAAAAGCAATCCACTGTAGAATTAATATGACAAACAGCCCGCCATTAATATAGCTAATTCATTATTCCTTTTGCATCAATCCCATTAATAAAATTCATACAATCTCATCAAAATCCAAATTTAATCGGCATTTTGCATCTTAAAAACATACACAAAGGACCTTAATTGAACCTACTCACTAAACATTCTTCATTTTCATAGAATTTTCCAGATCTGACGGTTTTTATGAAACTGGACTTAGGTGCTTTTTCATACTTGCATTCCTGCACTTGTATACCATTGCATGTTTACAATTTAACCCAGGGCTCTGCCGAACTTGAATGCATAAAAATATACCCTCATATTGCGTTAGTATGAATGTAACATTAAGAGTATTAAGTAAGTGTCAAGCAAATTTTTTCAGGAGCTGCACGGAGAACCTCATATTTCTTATACCATAAATTAGAATGAATAAGAGCTGCTGGTTGAAAGATGGTAATTAAGTTGCTTAATTCACTTCGGATAGAGTATACCATACCAAAATATCCTAACTTCTTGATATTGTCGATGGGTATGGATTAGGTAGGGTAGTTATTACCAGAAGGCTATCCAATATCTGCGACACCAGTGGCTTCTATTTAAATTGCTGATTGTTACCAATAGAGCAGAATGGCAAAGGACTCAATGTTTGAAGTCTCATTGAAATAAATTCGGAATTACCACCGTATTTAGATGAAATCAGTTTAAAGTAGGGATAAATATTTTCTGCTACAGGGTATCGAGCCTGTGAGCTTTGGTTGATAATGAGGAGTACTATCTCGCCACTTAGGAGAATACGAAACTGTAGCCAAGAAATAAATTCCTGTTAACTTTCGAGCGCTCAGACAATGTAAGTAATCTCATCGTTGTTGTGCAACGTTTTTTTTCACTAGAGAATGCTTTGTAAAAAGTGCGGAGATCTAGAATTAAGGTTTTACATATTTTTGGTCCCGAATTGCTGAAAGTCAGGCAAACAATTCATTAATTCAATGTGCACAAACTTAGGCTCTCCAATTCCATATGAATATGATCATTTCCTTCATTAGCTCGCTATAGAGCAAATATCGTCATGTGATGTAAATATCTCTGTCGGACGGAAGGTCAAAACAAACGTTTTCCTTGGAAAACGATTAAAAGCATTAAATCACTGGCAGATGAATTTTTCATGTGAAATAAAATATCTACGTCCAAAAAAAGTCCCATGAAAACATGTATAACATTTTCAATGTTCCAATTCTTTCAAAAGCTATATGAATTACTAAGAAACAAGTTTTCAAGGTGTTGGTTAATCATTTATAAAAAAGGTAGCATGATAAAAGAATCGCACCGCCGGAAAAATTATACTAACACCAACCGGACTAGGAGATACACTAAGATTTCATCATTTCATACCCTCAATCAAAAAATTATAAAATAATGGAAAACTATGACACTCCTCTTCTGGTCACTAGTATTTTATGTTCTTCAAATGTCCAATGTTTAAAGTAATGACGCAGTTGGAAGCAATAAATTACTTCCTTGTTTACTAGTAAGGAGTAAGCCCTTCGGGGCATTCCCTTTCGAGGTAAGTATAGTGGATAGAGATGAAATGGCGGTTTTATCCTTAAAAAACTGAATACATTATAACCACCTCCTAATCCACCGATTCTCAGAAACTTCCTTCTCTTCTGCCTCATTTATGTATTGATTCGTGTACGATCTATAATTACACCTATATAGGTACAGCTAGTATATAAGTACACCTATAATTACTCCTGTCCCGAATCTCTTCCATCACATGCAGCCATGAACTTCTAGGAATACCCATTTCTCTCTCGCATAATTTTCGCTTAGTTATGCACATATAGCAAATTCCATTAACACGACCAAATCAGAAAAAAAATGTTTTTCCTCATTAATAGTTATCACCGCTTCATCGATTTCCGATTAAGCCGTTGTCCTTTCATTCCGAACCTTATATATAATATATAAATAAATAAATAAATAAATAAATAAATATATATATATATATATATATATAATAATATATATAATAATTATCCATCCCCGTACGTCCACTGCATTGAGGCTATAATCATTCTCACTCGCAATCTAGTTTGAATGTAGTGCAAAAAAGTGGAGGGGAGTGTTCACAGAAATATTTGCTTCCTCGGTTTAATAATCAGTTCATAAGTTTAGGGTTCTAAGAACTACTTTTAGTCCAGGATTAGCATGCGTCTTCATCTCTCCATATGCGTTTCGTCTATCGTAAATATTGGGCCTTGGCACACGATATCATTCACTAGATCAATTACCTCACCATTCAGTCTCATTATGCCGTTAATCTAACTAATCACCTCGCCAGAAACCTGCACTTCAAACTTGCTTGCCTTCCCTTCATCTCCACCTTCAGTTCCATTCTTTTAGCCAATTCTCTAAATTTATACGGGTGCTTTTATACTACACAATATGCGTAAAACCTGATGCAGCACGGAATATAAAAATGACTGGGCTTTTTTACGTGAATAATTTTCTCACAGTGTCTATAAATTAGTGGGATTAGTAATAGTAATCACTTTAAGTATCTTGACTCGTGTGTTACTGAAATGTATATTTGTAATCGTGCCAAATTTGGTAAACATTTCTGATTACACCACCGAATTTTCCACTAATTTACATGAACTATTTTGCCCATGATCAATTCTCACTTTAAGCTATCATTAGCTATGCTTCAATAGGATGACAAGAGCGACCGTGCGCATAATAATCCACGGTAAACTAAGTGCGAATATAATTATCCTCCAGACAGATGATATGGACAGATTTTTCTGATATGTAACATACAGTACGACCGAGCAAGATGGATAATGGTGTGCCTCCATTGTATATAAATGGATTTAAATTAGGCCAAAGGACACAATTCAAACTATTTTAAATATACGCCATTTCTTACAGTGAAAGTTCGTAAGGAAGTTACTCACAAATAAAAGTTAATTTAAAAAATAATTGGTGATGATATTCGCGAAAAAACTCACTCACATACTATCCCCTAATTGCACCAGTCAACGGAAATACCGGACTTATTAAGACAGGTTTTAGTTGATTTGCAACTATCCAATAAAAACAAACATGCGTTAATGCCGGTACACCGGAAAAATTGCATGGTCACTATCGGCCGGGTACAAGTAGTTTTAAAATACGCGTCGGTTAAATATCGGTATATTCTATGGGAAATTCTCACTCCTACCCTGGAGCACGCAATGTTAATGAACAGAAATATTTATTCAGAAAAAGAAGTGGAGATCAAAATAGTATGCTGTAACAATATGTTGACATGGTGCTACTATACGCCAAAATCTTCGCGAATGGTCAAAGTACCAAAATAAAAAATATCTATATTAACCATCATAGTGAAATCTAATTCACTCACCAAGATTGAATACGACCGTACTTCACCGAATTCCGGCGAGATGTTGTGGAACATTTTTAATAAAATGAATAAAGCAATTTAATTTAGAAATTTCCACTGGATTTTTATTAGTTGTACTACTAAAAATCCAGTGGACATTGCTAATTTTTATTCAATTTTATTCATTTTGCGACCTTATAAATTGTATCAAATTTTATTGCTTTCATGGCAATTACTAACGCCATTACTAGCGTTAATTTACGATGAGAACTAATTTTAGGGACTCAAGACTTGATAAGACTGACAAAAGTTACAAGACTTTTGGATTCTCCTTAGGAACGAACCTCAGGCTGGTTGCGGATAAAACAGTCGCCTTCTCGAGGCATGAACCAATCTTTATTTCAATAGTTAGATCTAAAAAAATAATTGACATTTAAATTGAATTAGAGTTTCTAGCAGGAATCATGACATATTTATTTTAGAACATCCTCAGTACCGCCATGGTTCAAAAGTACGCATTAGAAGAAATAATTTCAATTATAATAATTCGGAAACAAAATTCTCGTCATAGCCTTTTGGCAAACTTCTCATATAAAATATATGAGAAGTCTGAGAATAACCATATGAAATTAGATTCTTTCCAAAAATTAAGGAAAACTAAATCCAGCTCTTTTTTTCGATAGCTCAGCATTCATTTCACGTTAATATAAATTTTTTAAATAATAATATGGGTAAATTTCTTTATTACTGTGCTTTATCAAAAAAGGCCAAACGTAAAAATGTAATTCACTTATAATTTAAATTTATTTTGGTTTCTCATGATGAAATGTGGTCTCATAACATTAAAATCAACCATAAAAATTCATGATAAATTAAATTTTGTTACAGTTTTTTACGAGCATATTTATCACGTCAACGGTAAATGCGTCGAAGTATTGATTTGCAATTTAAGTAGAGGGGAAATAAAAAATGGGCTTATTAAGTTGTAAGAAGTTGATTAGGATATTTTTATGCCGGGCGGAAACAATTATTGCGACAGTATGTCAGATCCAAATTCTTAGTGAGGTTAAACACGTTGGTGACGTTTAGTGTGTAAAGAATTTGACGCATCTTTAGAATTTGATTTTTAGATGATTTTGAGGATAAGTTCTTAAAATGTTTTGATATTTCCTGTACAGTTTACATTAAAATAAATTACCAGTGAATCTCGCCATTAGCGTAGAAAGCGAAGGATTACAATATTTGTCTGCTAGGAAAACGAAACTTTCATGCCCAGTTTTAAACTCATGGAATGTCACTTGTTGTTTAGAAACTTAGATAATTTTATCTATTCGTGGACAGTGTGAAGTTAATCCCGCGTTGGTATACGAAGGGAACACCACTTAAAGCGGAGGGCCATCAGGGCTTCATTACGTGTGACTTTGTGAACAAGATCACTCTATGTTACCTATCCTATTTGCTTCACAGATCAGCCCAGGGACAAGGTGATGGATTGTCTTCTGGCAGGTGTGGGATTAGGTTACATTTCTGACGATCCGGGTCCCTTCCTGCTTCCCTCGTTGCTTATCTCGCCCGTCATCTACGTGGCAGCTCGACCACTACAAGTCAGGGCTTTGGCAGGTGACTAGGCATGAAGAAGATATAGCAAGGCATTTGGGGATTCCCACATAGGCTTACAAAGCCTGGACCAGGTTGGGTTGGTCGGTTCACGACTTGAAGGCTTGAAGCCAATCGGCAAGCCAGTGGCCTCACTTAGAAGGAAACCCCAAAGTTCTGATATAATCGTATTTTCAGCGACAAATACTCACTAGGAACAACATAGCAACTATGTCGTTTCTAGTTGTTATGTTCCTAGGCATGAAGTTCTCAGACATTAAAAGAAAATTCTCAATATTTACAAGATGCCAATGATGCATCTCGTTCAATCAGTAGAAACGAAATGTTAAACCTCACAATGCAAATCGTCATTACGACTTGCATTTGAATACACATTATTAGTAACTTTTATCTTCAAAATAAGGCTAATAATGTATGGCAGTAAGAAAATAAATTGGGATCGACATACGAAATAAAGAGAGGAGAAATATGCACTTCAAAAAATTTGTTAGAATAGAAAAATGCAATGCACGTCCTTATTGCATTTTTTTCGTAAAGTATGCTAATTAGTTGTAGCGATTATTAGAGTCTCAAAAAAAGCTTCGAAAATCAGTTTTAGAGATGTAAAAAACGTTCAATGAGTAATATAACCGGAGCGCCTGTTATTATATTTTCTCTAAAAATCCAAACGAAGCAGTGCCCTATACAGCAGATTATGTTTACTAAATATCAGCAGTAACTGTTAAAGCTTTGAATATTTCTCCAGAATGGATGGTAGGTTCAGAGATTCCTTCAATATCATTTAATTTATTCAATTTCGTAAAACATACTTGTCTTCGGTAATTTGGATAATTATTTCATATTAATTTTGCTTATAATTTTTGCCGAACCCCAATTAAATCTTGAAACACTGAGTCAAAGCTGAGAAAAAATTCCCATGTAAATTTCAATTTTGCATTAATTACTACAGCACCATTAAAAATTCTAAAAGTATATATTCTGTACGTTTATAAAATATTTACTACTGTTGTTTTCGAGTAATTGTTAAAATATTCTGAGCAATTAGAGAAAAAATATTCACAAAATATTAATTTAATCGTATAGGGCTGTTCTAGGTGGACATTGTCCATATTCATGCGGACCAATTAAATCTGTGGGAGATTACCAATTGTTTTTTTATTCAGCGTGAATTCAGAAAAAATCATTTTTCAATTACATCGTTAAAGTAAAAGAATCGGAAATTAACATATCTACAAAATCTCCAGTAGATATGCCACGCTCCTTTTTGTACTGATTCGCCTGAATTATCCCCACGGGCTGGAGAATAGAAAGGAGATGACGAGGCGTTGGAGAGGGGTGTAGACCTGTACATTTGACCTTTCGGACGGAGGAAATCACGGGGAGGTAGCAAGTTAAGCCGACAGAAACAACCTCGCCAATTGGTTCGGCGGAAAGCCCAAGTCCTGGGTACCCACACGTGTCCAATCTTAATGATTGCCTTTAGAATTAATACTTCTCCGACTGAGGATGCCCTCGATTAGATATATCCATTAGCCCTCCGGAGTCCCTCAGCCTGATGACTGACTACTTAATGGTCATTCCCGATAATAGGGTCTTCAGCTTCGGGACAGTAGACTTTCTTTAATTCCATTTACCTAAAAGACATTTATAGACACGACAACTGAAAAGGACTGGCATTTGAAATTGTTTTCAGTTTAATTGAATAATTATGGATCGGCGAGATGAAAAAGCAGGAGGAACAGAAAACGGGACAGTCCATCAAGTAGTGTGTTCCATTGGTGTGTTCTATTGGCTCAGTCCATCAATAAGTTAGTTCCATTGGCTACTTAAAGATATTTCTTTTAAAAGAGAGGACATTTGTGGTGAACCCAACGTACATACGAACATTATCTTCGATAACAATTATCTAAAATATAGTATTGTCGAAAACATCAGAATCCCAGTCCAGAGTTCACAATGGAAAGGAAAAACTTTAACAATTAATTTTCATTGCACCCATTTAGAAAAAACAGGGACTGTAAAGTAATAGTAACATTTGACGATCAATTGAATGTGCGTGAATATAGTAAAAAGTATGATGGACACTTTCCCAGCCTAATCAACCTTAAAATCACCACCCTTTTTCCTAAATTCCATACACCATTCATCTTCTAAAACAACCACTACCATCACGACAGATGGACGCGGTGATTCGCTCATTAGAGAATTATTTCGAACTTCATTTCATTAATGTATGGATCCATTGTATTTGTGTGGATGCTAATATTTAGAATTAAGTCAATCGACCATCTATATTGAAACATTTATTTTATAAAACGGGAATTGTAAGGATGATGCCGCTAAAATACGTACCACAGACAAAATTCATTATTATGTATTAGTTTAATAGAAAAATAAACTGTGATAACTGAGTCTTTTATGCCGATTAGAGTAGAAAAAAGAATATACTTAATAGGAAAATTAAGCGAAAGCCAGACATAAGATTTATGGTGGACGTTGGAGAGCAGCAAAAGACAATTGGAACAGCGGAGGAAATTGAGCAGAGATTTTTGGGTCACGGATGCGCCCCCTGAATAATGAAACAATTGGACTTAAGAGAAAGTATCGGGCGTTCCACATTTAGTTGATAGAATGAGCTCTTAGGAAGGTTCGTTTCCTGCGTCTCTATGTATCAATGCGATGTTACCATTAGGTGCGAGAAAATGAACATCTACGCAGTACACAAGCTACATGTCTCAATGTCTTTTAATGCGCAAATGTTACTCCTCAAGGTGTTCATTTAAAATTAAACGTGTGATCGGATATGGCTGTCTGTGTGGCCTATACCTGCATATATTGAGAAAGGGTTTGGCAGCAGTGCTCTACATGAAGCCCATTTTTAATTTTAATTCTGTCTTCAGTCTCACAACAGTCTCAAATGCTAGATTCAATTCTAAGCCATAAATAAAACCTATATGCCTCTACAGAGTGAGAATCATCAGCCATCAAGTCATCGTAGTATTTTTATGACACCATAGCTTGAAATAAAAAAAGTAATATCCTAAACAGAGCATAGCCTGAAGCAAAACAGAGGCATAGTCAACAAGAATTGGGAACAGAGGGAAAATTACATATTTATTTCACAATGTATTACGTAAACAAAGTTCATCACATAAGATCAGAATATTAGAGAAATTTACATTTATTTTTAAGGAACTATATCCATTGAATCACTTGGTGGTAGAATCGACCGATCTGAGGATCCCTTAGAGTAATATCTACATTTCACAAGTGTAAAAAAATAGGAATGTGTACCGAGGATAAGTAGTAATGCAGCAACTTTTAGATTACAATTGATACAGCAAGTAGCTCAAAGGCTATGATATTTGCAAAACTAAATTTTAATGGTTAAATGACAATAATTCGTTCTCTGGGAAAGAAATGCTGATTAATTCGTTGATATAAACGTCTCACTTGGTTTAGGTCAGCGTTCTCTCTTACTAAGTGCTTATATCTGAGAGCTTTTCCGAGGGAGTAGGATAAATAAAATCGAAGCATCATTAACGAGAGCTTGGCCAAATGGTATATGTCTGTGCGCTCTAAGTTTCAAATTTACCTTTTGAAAGTTACGGACATAAAAGTATATCATTAGAAGTGGGAACCTAATCGTGTGGAATTTCAAACTTTTTTGTAATTGAATAATGATTCATCAGTAGTTTTCCTCTATTAGATACTATCATATCAATCTTATAAATAATTAATAATCTCAGAAAATGCATAAATGCAAGAAATAACATTATATCGAGGAATTATAGCAGTAATTTTCTTTTTTCCATAATTATAAAAATGGTTTCGCATTTGAATAAAAAGGGAGCATTAGGAATAAAACATTTTTAGAGTTCCTTCTTCTCACTAAATGAGTAGTAAACAGCTTACAGAATTCAAATGAACAACATCAAAGGTTTTAAAAAAGAAGTCCATAATATTTTACTTATCAGCAGCATTTAAATATTTGGGCTTAGATTTAAAAAATTATGGAAATAATTCAGTCTTATACTTTCTCGATTAAAAGGGACACGTGTTTCCATTCACTAAAACTACTTTAGGATCAAATGCTATTGGACCTTAAAATAAATGTTTAGCTTTCAGGAATTGTTGGTTTGCTGAGTTTTGCTTCAACCGGTACTAATTAATTTTAAATCGAAAAACTCATTAAAAATTTAAAATACAGGAACACTGTAAAAATAGTTTTAAACATGAAAACCGGTCCTTCGACGAATAATTAAAAAGTATGACATGATTTGTGAAGTATTGACGTAAATGGCTGTGGCTATTATTTTGAAGCGTGACTTAAGAGTATTCTTACACGATATTGTCAGCGACTGATAGCACATTAAAGTCTTACGACTTATCGCACTGGTAGGTAAACTTTATGCTGCGCTTTGCTTTTGAACAGAAAATCTCACTGAAGGCAAAATAATGGCATGTGTAAAAAATTACAACTGGGGTTTTTAAGGGTTGAGCTGAGTGGCAACTTCCGAAATCAATGCAGGTTTCAGCAAGTAAATAAGATACTATTTTAGAAGAAAAAGCTGTATCTGCCTTAAGATACTCGCGCGACAAAAACTCTTCGACGGGGACAAGAAGAAGATGCGTCTTCCGAGAGAGCATTAACGTCTTGGCCTTCACTCCATCACTGTCTCGAGTGGCGGCCATCTCTGAAGGGAAATGTATAAAGAGGCCTCTCATACCGCTTCCCACACGCCTTCTCCGTGAGTTCCAAGACGCTATTTTCTTATCAAAGGTATCAGCCAAAGAGTCGAACGATTAATCACGCTATCAATTAAGCGAGTCGGTCCACTGGCTCCACTTCTTCTTCCCGCCGCCAGATAGCGTCAGTGGATCTGGTCGAAGAAACAAATAGAAACCCCAAGACCACGAAGACCCAAGTGCCCCCATTTGCCAAGAGGAAAGGGCAAATGAATGGAGTCCCAGGACGGAAGAATGGGGAGGGAAAGATGGGTTGTCTGAGTGTGGAAAGAATTAGAGAACGTGTATCAAGAGTTTGGATAATGAAGTAAATAAGGCGTTTGACGATGCTATACTGTTTCCCAGATCACAGCAAAAACAATATTGCAGTAACTCTCTTTGGTGAAAATGCTTTGGGAAAAATAAGATGAAACTCGCCGTGAATAAAATCATTTTAATGTGGAATATACGGACACGGATTGCTATCACTTACTTACTGATCTATTTTCCAACCAAAATCAGGGTTACCATATTCCCTTACCAAAGGAAACAAATTTAACTTGGGTTGTTAACGTATTAATTGGGTTTCGTGGTAACAATCTAGATGATTATTTTAAAAAACAATATATACCACGGAAATTCAGTCATACAAATCAAAGTGCATGTGATTTTTAGTGTAAGCTTCTCTTTCTTCTCTTGCTATCTATGAATTTCGATTCCATTTTTTTGGTTTTTTCAAAACATGACTTCGTAATGATGACGAGGAATGGATTCGTAAATTTTCAATGAGTATGACCACGTATCCTGAACTAATATTAAAAATTTAAACATAATTGTTGGAAAATTTGTTCCTTCAAGGTCCCTTGAGAGGTCAAACCTTTCCAATATGACGCTACCTGAGAGAGACGCCACCTTTCTCATTATTGCATTCTGGATCAAAGTCAATGTTGCATAGCAACTTTCCTAAAGATAAATACACGCTGTCATTTAAGGGTGTATATAGCTATACGATAGAATACGCTTAATGATATCGCGAAGAATGGTGGAATTATAAAAATAAAATTTCACATTCCTTACTGATATTTTAAAGAAACACTCTCACTTGGGCAAATGGAGGGTCACGGACACTGCGCTTGGTTAAAACATATTTCGGAAACAAGAAATTATGTGATAACTGGGAATAAAAACACAGTACTCCTTTTTAAAATAAACTTTGTCAATTTCAATCTTCAACCGATGGATGTTCTCGATCAATAAGAATACACAGAGGGTACAGAGAACGATCACAGAGTGCAAAGCCCAAAGACTAGTGCAATTCATAATTCATCATAAGCCCCATTAGAGGTCATTTCCATACATTGTCCGAGATTTACCGAAAAATCAAGAAAATTAGCATAAAAAAGATCAGGGATAAAAAAAATTACGCACGCACTTGCAATATCAAAGCCAAAAATAATTAAACCGAATCTAAATGGGTGATATTCTTTAGGAATCCACACTCAATCCTCTAAGAAAGTGTATGATCAAGAGTATAGGACATAGATTCCAAAGGTTCCAGCACCATCACTGAACACACAAAAACATAATTTGGTGGTAACTTCAAAATAAAATATAACCAAAAAAGACACGTCAACAATTTAGTCATAAATATGTTAACCTTGAGAAGCGTCTCTGGAGAAATTTTTAAGATGGTATTTTATAACCCAGTGCCTAACGAATTTTTGCGTTAAAAATCTTGCACATATCTCACAAAGTGAGAGTAAGTATAAAGCGAACAATGGTATACAACAAATTGATTCACCAATTAAAGGATAATGATACTTTTAGAAGGGCGAATATTTGATAACACAGTTCCATTATAAACCTCCATTAAGAAATCATAAATCAGTATTTGTTTTGGAGAGCTGAACTAGAGTTGCGCATTAATCGGAGTATCTTTCAGATTTTAAAAGGTTAATGTAGTAATTATTTGATAACATTTAAAAGAATCGTCCGCTGCTGTCAGGCTGATACATCCAATATCATACGTTCCAAAGTGACGATAACACATTAAGGATTTATAATTCAACGACCAATGACTTCGAGTAAAAATCAATGGGTTTACCAGTTCGTCTATGTATTTTACAATCTTGAACGTAAGGAAAATGATTACTTTCCAAATATTTTTATCGATGATTCAGTTTATATAGCAATTTGTCCGCAAACAAATGTAAACATTTGAAAATTCTTTTACTACATGGCACTAGTATCTCCAAATATTAAAATTTAATTCATCAATTTCACGATTAACTACATTATCATGGCATTGGAAAGCTCTTTATTTATTAACTGCTTTTTAAGTGCAAACAGCTCCCGGATGAATCTGGAATATTACCCCTGAAGAGCATTATCGAGATATTATTTGAACACCCCGGGAATTCTTCCCATGAATCATATAATGATTTCAGTTCGGAATAAGGCTGTATCATTATTCGCTGTTCCCTTCAGGATTAGAAAGGACGTTTTGTAAATTCCCTTCAAAATGCTTAACAATCTGGTTAGACGGCTAATCACAAGGCTATTTACTCATGGAAGAAGGCGACGAATTTAGTCGTGCCTTTTGGCTCACTAGCCAAGAATGGCTCAAGCATTTATATGATCGGATTTCTTGCATGACCTATCTTGGCATCTAGTATATACTTTATCCAAGACTTAAAAAATGAAGTAAGTTCATACATTAACTTTCAGTTTTTTTCCAACTTTGCACCACCCAACATAAAATAACTTCGAAATACGTTCTAAAATGCAGGTCTGGTGTCTAAGTGACAGAGACGGTCTCCTTGCTGAGGCTTCAGTTACTGAGTAGCTCGATAATAGCGCAGTTACATCTATTAGCAAAATCAGTCATTTATACGTATTGACGCGGACAAGGCTTGGGTGAGGCTGTTATTTGCTTCTATATCTTGCGCTTTAATGACTTCAATATATTCTCAGATCGTGCTTCAAAATGTGTTTAAGACAAAATCATTAAAAAATGATATGAAGTATTTAATAATTGAGAACTTAAAGAGGAGCCAGGGGCGAGTTGAGAAAAAAATGCACGGGTCTTCGGTCTTAAATGTCACTAAATATCTTTGCATTAGCACCCCCGCTCGCATATTGACTCCATCAAGTCGAAATTATGACTCGCTGCCATCGAGGAAGACGGAGTTCTCGATAATTAATGCCACACTCCGAATTGGTAGGAACACTAGAGAGCTCCGGGAAGATGGCAGAGGTGGAAAAATAAAATAAATATCCCACCCTGAGGCTTCCAGGGCGCCCACCTTCACCGATCAGGAGTCGCAGGGGGCCTCCCGCGAAGTCAAACAAAACTTGCGAGCGAGGAAGCGATTGGGAGGGCAAAATCCAGGAAGTCTTAAAACGAGGCCTCATTGCACCCAGGGATATCAGTGACAAATGAATAATGTATACGAACCGGGCAACACAATGGAGTGAGGGGCTCCAGGGATTTTAGAACGGCGTGGTGAAAGGGAGGGAGGGATTTTGCAGAGACGAGAAATTTCGGCGACGTGCGCAAGCCTTGTGTGGATCGCGGGAGGGGGGGCGGAGAGAGGGAAGGGGGGAGGGAGTGGAAGTGGGGTCACGGGAGGCGGGGGGAATAAGAGAGGCGCCACAGGGTGGGGGGGTACCCCTACCTCGGATACTGCGTGGGCGGGAACAGGGGAAGACATCGAGAGGAGGGAGGACTAGCTCAGAGTACCGCCGCCCCCTCAAGCCCCCGATCGGACTGCCCGAAGTGCCTCGGGGTGCAGCACGGCAGGATACGCCGGGATTGGCTGCGCCCCCTCCCGCACCCCCGAACGACCAGGGTGATGTATAGTCCCACGGCCGAGCGCACACTTATCAAACTCCCAGGATTCAAAGCGGGGGAGAAGTGGAGTCACTCTGCTCACTGGCGAGGAGGTTGTGTACGGCTTTCCTGCTGACCGTCGTCCACTCTGGGAGGAAACCGGGTGGCTCTAGGCGAGGGAGTGGAATGGAGGAGGGGTTGCGGCTGCAAGGGTACGATGGATCGGGCGGGTTGCAACGAAAAGGTTTGAACCGGCACTGGAGTTTTTAAAAGCTTGAGTGCAAGGCGGTAAAAATATATGGTACCGGATCGGCCATTCGTGAGGTTTACGAGATAGGGGGAAAAAAAGATAGCGCGGCCATAGGTTTAATGGAGAGGTTCCGAGTGGGCACTCTTGCTGCAAGTGGAGGGCAATGTTTGCGTATTGTTTAAATTCGGTGCGATTAATGCGAGGCCGTCCCTAGAGTAACGCATGCCGCTGGATGGGTAAATAAGTGAGCCATCGCTGGAGAGCTAGTGTTTCACGAAAGCTTCCTCCTCTCTACAGCTCCCGGAATCCCTATTCACAGCACTGCAAGGAATATTCAAGGGGCATCATTGTCTACGACAGGTAATCGCAAGGCCGGTGTTTTTGTGGGGCAATACTCCATAAGGAAGTATAATTGCAACACGATTTATGATCTAATACGCCCATTCGCGCGCGCATGTTTCCGACTTAAAACATAATAATTAGTTTTTACGTTCTAAGTTTTAAATACTTTTAGAGATTTGAATTCGTATTTCTTCATCACCATTCACATTTAATCTTCCTTCCGTAAGAAATAGAGCACAAAACAAGAAAACGAAAAGAACAAAAGAACTTAATAAACTGTCTGCACGTTCTAAGTTTCAAATACTTCTAGAGATGTGAATGAATATTTTTACATTGCCATTCACATTAACATCTTTCTTCTGTAAGAAAAGAGCAAAAATTATATTACTATGTATACCCTTCGAATTACGATCATAAACCTTTCTTAATGTTCTATATGCCAGAGAATTCTAATGAGAGGATAACGTACTTTAACAATTTTAACTTTATATCGATACTATTTCGGAAAGGCTCGACATGTCTATTTGCACAAACAAACAATTGACCAACCAATTTCGATGATCACTTTTGTGCGTACTATATCTGCTCCGAAGAAAATTAGACATGATTACGCACCGTTTCCAACTGTTCAGCCGATCGACATTCTTATTTTTTTCACCGATGAGTACCAACTACGAAGTGCCCAAAGAAAAAATCATTAGTTTCCGCTTATGAAAATCACTTTTTATATCAATATCTGGGGTAAAAAGGTTCTAAATACACCAGCGTGAAATTTATCAAGCACCAACTCTCAAGTGATTTTACTTCTTACCCTGTTAAGTTTCTTTTTAATCCAGTATTAACCAAACCATCCATTAATATATGACGCCCAAATCGTAAATAATTAATATAGAAATATTCAATTTATATATTCTAATTATAGATATTTTTCTTTTACCTAGGTTTAATGGACAAATTACGTTTTCCAAGAGGAGAATTTACATAGATTTCGACTTTTAATTTTATTAATATTATGCCCAAAAGGCCCTAAATAAAATAATCAACTATGGCTGTTTATCCAAATGTTTGTGTTTAAAGAATAGAACAGAAGGAAAATGCTTATGATACTGAAAATATAGTCGCTCATGAACCAAAACGGTGTTACTGGTCAAAATAAATATTACGGTCAATATTTACCTAAACAAAAATATCCTCCTGAATGCGTCACATACTTCGGCTTGTTACCAATCCCAAGTAATTTCTATTAGATTGTTTCTTTGGCTGTAACCGCTCAGTTTTCAAATACGCCAGATTAACCTCGGTCATGTGATGCATACATGAGAGGAATATAAAAGGACGAATAATAGAATAATCACAAATTATGGAAGGCATATTCAGTTCATTCTAAACCGCTACAAGAGTTAGGGATTAGAGAACGTTGGAAGTTAAAATAAATGTTTATCTAATCATCCGCATGAGGTTAATACAACAAATCATCCATCACTTGGGCGAACGATAACGAAGGGTATCATCGGATTTCCAGGAACAACTAATGCCCTCAAGGGAATAGACAGTAATTCAGAGAGTAATTGCCCCTATATTTCCGTATGTCCGCATCTAATTCAAGTAGCTTCAGGCAATGGCAATAATCCAGGCGTAGAATTTATATGCCGCAATAATATCACGGTATCTGATTCATTACACTGTGTTCGAGCTGATGCAAGCTTAAGCTTGTGACCACATTTGCAAACGATTGCTTAAGATTCCCTGAATATAGTGATAAAGGTATCAAGTGATGATTTTTAGGGTCAGTAACAGTAGAATGCTTTGGAAATAAATGCTATTACTATAATGCCTTCAGAAAACATTAGAATGCTTTCAAAAACAATAACTAAACTGGTAATTGCTCTAAAAATCAATTATTATACTCATAGGTTGATTCATCATGTATTGAAACGTCTATCAAATTAAAAACCGTAGGTCGTCCTTACAAGCTTCATATTCCTGAAAATGTACGCATTATGTACAGTTGGTGAAAAATGTTTTAATAAACAACATTTTAATTTCCAAAGATGTTTTGTGACGCTTAATTTAGGAATGATTTGTCCTCTTAGGAAACGGAATTAATTTTGTAGATATCAGCAGTCTGGGGCAACTTAATGGACCAGAACAAGGCCTTAATAATCCCTTATCATTAAAGTAATGAAAATACACTCAAGGCATGTATGAAATTTTAATACCAATATAAAGAAGAATACCGTCATGTGATAAAGTGATATTCAACAGAGGTCAGTGAATTCTTAGCTTAAGCATGAAACATAGCCGGAGACATCTGTATAACTGATAAGTTCACGGCATATCATTTAGTTTTGACGGGTATAAGCTCAGAATTTCTAGTTCAGCTTCCCTTTTTTCTCCAATTTGGTGAATCTGAGGCAGGAAAAAAATAAGAGAATAATGCTTCTCGTAAAACAAGTAGAAAATAAAGGCATTTAGCGTTAAAGCTTCACTTACCTTGGACTTAAATCAGCCCTTAGCAGTTATTGCTAAATCAGACACGATACTAACGCTATTACTTTTTAGTTGAATAATTCGTATCACCGAACATGAGTACATAAAGGTGCTTTAAAAATTAGATGTGCAGTTTGGTCAACAGCAGCTCTGACATCCAGTGAAAAACTAAACAGAAAAATACGAGAGCAGGACAATTGACTTTGCTGACACAGCAAAGATCGCATTGGTGTACTATTGTGCTAAGTCGGGAAATCGGGCCAGAAGTTAGACTCACAGATCACACGGGAGAGAGAGACATCCTCTGTATCAACTTGGTACACTCTTCCCATTCAACCTATGTGAATGAGATTTGGCGTTACATTCGCATGCAATGCAATCAATATTCCAGCGGATCACGACTAAATACCAAAGTTTCCCAGCAAAACGTGAGCGCGGTTGACCTGACTGCACGAAAGCCTATAATATTTTGGCCAATAATTTTAGTTATATACAAACTGGGATCCTCTATAATGTTTTGTGAGTCCCTATATCCGTCGCCGAAGCCTTAAGAAATGAGATGTATTCATGTCGAATGTATCCTCCATTAAGTTTACCAATTTTGCTTTGTCACCCTTGCTAATTTTATAATAGATATGCTAGACACAGGGATAGCGCCTAAGAGAACGGGTCATCTATAGTCAACCCGGATTGCGGAAGGAGAAAGAGTTATGCCTTCGTCAGTAGCATTATTCATATCAAGATTTATTAAAAAGAATTACAAGGAGCACGTTCTTAAGAGATCAGGAATTATGAGTTGAAAAATACAACACGTAAATCAATTTCACTGAGATCTCCCGTTAATTGTTTGCATACTCAATTTATGTACTCGATTAGAATTTCGCCAAATTTCCGAAAAGTGAGACGCTACCTATTCCCAGTTGATTCTAATCTTTAGCAGCTCCTTCCATCTATGTCTAATTTACGTAAAATTTCGACCAACGATCTGTTAAACGAACATGATACCTGAAAAAATTTATAATTTATATGCTCCTCTTCATCAGTATCTGAAAAGAGTATTTACAGGCACGCATTGCAACAGCTTACACCCTTGACTGAGAAAAATATCGAATGGAAAAGACGAAATTGTCACGTAATGCAATAATGAGCATTTTAGTAACTCATAAGCATACTTCTTACCTTGTGATCTTAAGTATTCTTTTTATTTAACATTTCCATTATTCCTGAAAAAGTTGAACTTCAAAGGCTATTGGGGCCATTATGTTGGCATAACTGTCCGTTAAATTCCTGCACAGCTTACTTTCTTGTGTCGCTGCCTTTTATGTTAGAAACTCATTTCTTAGAAAATCTTTGAAAGGAGAAGTATCCCCAATCAAGGCAAATATTAAGTGGAAATTATTTTGATACAAATCTTTAGCGTGCTCGGGTTAGTTGTATCACCTATTTAATCTTTTACGCAATAAATTTAACGGACTGGAATCAAAATGCCAGGAGTTTCAATTGCTCGGTGTCATGTTATTAGTTATCAAAGTGATACGGCGGCAGCATGATTCTGAGGATGAGAGATTAATTTGACCGAGACCACGGCATGGAAAACCTAAAATAAATTGTCTCTTCCATCATCTACTCTCCTTATGTATATTATGCTAATGATTCCCTCATTGTTTCGTATATTCCGAGAGAAATTCCCTCCAACTCACGAGCTTTTCAATTGACGAACTTTTTATCCCCTTGCCCCGTGAAAATGGAAGCTCGGGAGGAGACAGCCATTGAGCGTCGGAAGGTGAAATATAAGCCGATCGCACTTCAACCCCCCGTTTCCTCAATCCAACCACTGCAGCTAAAAATCCCTCAATTTAAGGGATACCGGCGAGTAAGAAGGTGAGGAGGGGCAAAACGGCAACGGTTTTCCAAAGATTAGAACGAGGGAGTCGGGGGTGAGTAGTGGAGAGGAGAGGTCGAGGAAGCAGGAAATGTGGAAGGAAGTTGCGAACGTAAAATAGCGAGAATAGAGAAGAGACACGATGGGCCTCTCAGGAAAGCAACACGTAGGAAGGTGTTAATGAGTAAGGAGTAACTTTTGTCTACAGACAGGTTTTCTTGAAAACTTGCATACGTGTCCTCATTAGTTATATATTCTTCAAAAAATTCAATATTACGTCACGGCATTCTATACCTTTTTCAACACGTAGTGTCATTGTACATGATATGTTAGACGTAAAGACCATTTTACGCGAGGTATATGATTATACAACCTGGCGACCAACACTAAACACAATTTAAGTTAGACCTCACCTATAAACGCAGAGAATAAGATAAGTAAAAAGTGACACACGAGTATTGAAAATGCCTCTTTCAAATAGGAGAATCGCTAAAATGCATGCACAAAATTATAAGCGAAATACTGGAAAATATCCCAAGTTCAAAATTAGAACTTGCACTTCCGTGTTGTGAAAACATGATACTTCACGCTAGGGAATGACGTTCTCCGAGTAAAAAACTATACTAATGAGATTACGTATTTATAGATTTCATTATACGCGGAAAACAAAAATTTCAAATTAATTATCATCGGTGTAACAAATATCAAAATGTCACGACGAGTCAGATTCGTAAAAGCATGTTAAAGCATAATTTTCGCCAATTTTACGAATATTGAGCCGAAAAATCATTAAATAATGTACTATAATATAGCAAGAAAAATAAAATATGTTTTTAGTATTTCTTTAGTATTTAGTATTCCTTCATTTTCATGTGATCCGATAATGTTTTCGAATAGAAAAATTCTTGGAATGTGCAGTTGATGATCCACGATTTCGACACCAAGAGGTAAGTTATCTTCAGCATGCAAAACACAAAACACAAAACACAATTACTTTAGATCACACCTATTAATGCTGAAAAAAATCTACAAACGCCAGAGAGGAGGTATTTCACCAACATGCTCTGCACAAACAGTTTACCACAAACGTCACAGAAACTTTGAATTTTAATGTAGTTTTCGATAGTGCAAATACATAGGAACACATGAGTTTCGTATAATACATGCAAGATGTTGCGCAAGTATCACTTAACGGATTAAGAAAAAATTATTAGGGAAAAAAAGTTTTATTAGCCAAACTACCAATCGACAGAACAAATAGATAGTGACCATGGCAGTTATTATACTACAATGGTCTGTTATTATTGGCAGAATAAATGGAATTTTAAACCAATAGAACTAAAAGTCTAATTCCCCTATGTCATTCTCATGATCTCGCATACCTAAATAGTCACTTATACTGAATTTTGAAATAAAATTGAAATCTGATCTCCATTATGACTAAAGGAAAATTTTCCTCTAGCCCAACTTTAAAGGAGGTATAAGGGTAGGCAACAGGATGAAGTCGGAATGGAAAAGGGAATAAAGACGCTACCTAATGATATGACCGTGGGGGGAGCACGGCGGTAATTTTCTCCGATGGGTGTGGCTGAGGGGAGGAGATACGAGAGGTGAGAGCGAAATGTAAGGCGTTCACACTCCGCGAAGGAGTTGCTGCATGCGTGTGCGTGGAGAAAGAGAGGATTTCTCCGAAACTCCGGAAGGTGAAAGGGCGGGGTGAGAAGGTTTTGAGTAGCACAGCAGAGGGGAAGAAGGCAAGGGCCGTGAGAGCTGGGAGAAGGAGCGAGGTTGAAGGCGAAGGAGGGAGAGAGGGAGGTAGGGAGAGAGAAAGACGCACTTGTCGCGAAAACTTTTGATTAACGACCGACCCGCACAACTGCGGAGTGCCACTACAGTAACAAGTGAACGTGTATAAAAGAGACGGGGTTCGGAGGGAAGGAAAGCGAGGGAGGGGGAGAGGAGGTGGTTAAATCAACCCCACTCGTTTTCATTCAACGTCACTCTCATTCCTCCGCGCTGTCTGTCACTCCAGCCACGGAGAAAGAGAGAGAGAGACATTTCGAGGTGATACAGGCGAGTACAGCAGAGGTTTGGGGTCTTGAGATTGGTGTGGCTGCTTACGGAGGCGGTGGAATAGGAGGAAGGAAGATATCCCCGTTGCCCCCTTCCCCACGCCCTTTGCCCCGGGCAGAAGGGGCTTTCCCCTCCCGCCGCTTCTCCAAAAACCCCGCACCAGCCATGAGGAAACTCCCCAAGGTATCGTCAGGGAGGCGGCAAAATCTTCCACAGGGTTTTCACGCAAACGCGCGGGAACATGAAGGATTTTCGTGTTGCAGCCGATTCATTTGGGAGAAGAGATAAGGAATGGCGGGTGGAAGGATGAGGAGGAGAAGGCTTTAGACTTTCTACTCCCCCCACCCCTTTCCTGTTCCTCCCCCAACTCCCCACCACTTATAAGCCCATCCAATTCCCACATCACCCACGCCACCTTGCGGATGGGATTCGGTTTAGTCTAATTGGGAAATAATGGGTGCCGTAATCAATTGTAATGAGCAGTACTGCTAATGACGCGTGTGCCTTTGGGGTGAACCACTTCCTACCTCGCCGCGCTTATCACCGAAGTTCCCCCGAGAAACTGATACAGGGACCCGAAACAACAACATCCTTGTGTGCGCGCGCGCGACTTCATAGCATTATCTTCGGTGAGCGGTTCTTTGATCGAGCACGGGTTCAAGTTTGCGAAGCACGCACTGCGGAAATAATTTATCGGAGTTTAATTCCCTGCGATAACGAAACATGCCTGAGTAGGGCTATATCAAAAATTAGGAAGCGCTGGAGTACCCTGAACGAAAGCAGTGGATTTAATCCTGGTTGAGCAAAAGTCGCTAAATGAACGAAACATAGCATTGAACAATCATCTCACATAACTTTATCTCAGCTGCAAAGTAGTACACTAGCAGACCTTCAAGTGGTGCCAGATTTATAATTATGAAGCACGAGAATACATTGAAGGAAACCGGTGAACTCACTTCTGGTAGAGCGTAAAGCACTTAATGAATGGAAAAAGAGCATTGAACACTTCGTTTCAATCACTCTTAGTTGCAAGGCAGTACATGAGCATACTTGCCATTAAAGTTTTAACGAAAACTGTCATTTCAACGTCTCATAAATTGTAGTGACTTCGTATTAGCGAACCAAGAATTAATTGGGACGCAAGTTATTTTCTACCAAGAAAAAACTTTTTAAAGAAGGAATATTTGGCGAAGGATATTGTATCTAAACATAACGGTGGCGCGTGTACAGCAATGATTGAGGATAACTCAAGGAAAATGCAGGCAAGCATAGAGCAGTATGGAGGAATGTATGGAAGCAGAGTCAGCTTCTCAGGCCTAACACTGTGAACTGAACGTTTTCTACGGCGTCTACCTACGAAAGGAAAGATGTAATGGGCAAGCATGAATGCATTACTGTATGTATGAGTAGCAATAAGTGGGAGCTTTGAAACCAGGGGGGAACAATTTCAATGATTCTGTCAGAGGCGAACATACACACCATCGGTTTCTTTCAGAGAAAATAGCGTCCACGTAGACTTACAGCTCTAGATAGAGAGACTCCATCCAGTGTTGACTACACTATGGTTAATCTTTCATTGATGTTAGGCAAAGTGTTTATCAGTCAATTTCGCTTTCCTATATTTATACTCACCATTATCATGGTCCATTGTTAGGCCCTGTCATTGAAAATAATGTCGAAAGAAAAATTCTACTTCCGGGATATTTCAATCAAACTTTAGTGAGAGTGTTCAATTTTATCTTTTGTTTAAAATTTACAACATTTTTAAACGGCGCAACTTCTTTTATGAATCTCCAAAAAACTTTTCGACCTACTCACTTCCACAACATTTATTGTAACATATTTCATAATAGCCATGCTTGCAAATATTCCTCTGTCAGTAATACCTACAGGCTCTCAAGTTCCAAATATTCTCCAAATTTTACTGTAATACGTAATGGGGTTTTCACTATCTTTGAGTGAATCAGGCGGTGGCGAAAGACTTTAGACAGCTTTCTTTAATGAACTTCAGGTACTAGAAAAGATTTTTGTAAAGAAAAAAGTTGTATGAATATAATAAGAAATAAAAAAAAGACCCATCAAAATTTTCATGATATAAAATGCAAAGATCAAAGACGTAATCCCTTAAAAGCATCACATCGAAAGGTCTCGTCAATTAACTTGATAAATTTGTGTAACAAAATGGGACACTCTTTCAAGGAAAAATATATAACAGTTGGTCGGTCCAAGGAAGATACCTAATTAATTAGCACAGGTGAAAAAAATCAAATCACTACAAGGAGAGCGAAAAGGGGAAAGTTCGCATCACTTTTTAGAATTATACGGTAACTAATTAGTATGGGAATATAATAAAAAGTCAGCAGGGACCAATGTGAAGAATGTCATATTACACAACAATTAAAAAATTTTGTTAATAATACAAACGAAAAAATAACACACGTAAGACAAACACCAACGCCAATTTCACCATCTATAGTATTTCTCTGATCTATATAGTTCCAGGTCCATACGGCTTCAAATTTCCTACCTCAATCAGTGCATCCCATTAAATGCCATGTAATACTCAGCTTTGAGTTTCGTCGACTGTAATAACCTCGAAATTCACCTACTTAGTTTGTCACCTATTTATTTTCCCCAGTAATTTTATCCTGTCTAAAACATCACTGCCTAATTAGGGGCACGCGTTGTGTAAGAGACACAGTATGGGAGCTTACGATCGCGAGAAATCCAGAATTATGGCGCAAGTGATAGTCTATATTCTCTCACTACTAGAGGACTCGTTGGTTGAAGTACTTAAGGACACTGAAAACGGATAAAATTGGGAAGAAATGGATCTAACCGTGATATATTCGTTTTTCTATCCATACAATTCCTTTTACACCATTTCTCACGCCACCATCGATAACACCCTCAAAGGATTCAGCTGGATTTGTTGTGGGTTAACACTAGAAAATGTTACATAAGATACGGAGTCGAATCCTGGCTGTAGTGGTTAATTTCCTCAGAAATCAGGATACTAGGTCGCGGTGTTGTAATTTCTTCAAGAGTGGCACGACGTCCGTCTGAAATAATGGACGTAAAAACTATGAACCCCATAGGGTAAACAGTTAAGTATTCACATCACCCTTCCAACCATTTCTAAATAATCCTTTACTAATAAACCTACAATTAGTTATGCAAATTAAGGCAATTCTCAGTCGCCACGACGAATAACCAGTCTTCTCAAACGCTTCAAGTGTATTTTCATGCATTTAATAATGAGCCAAGGAGTCATATTTATAAAATTTAACTCATACCTGAACATTTTTTGATTATACTATAGGCGGAAATCATGTAAAAATTATTCATCAGAGGAATTTAGGATTCGGATGCGTAACGAAGTTAATCTAGAACATGTTTTCCGGCATTTTTTGTCCACATTCTGCAGTTCGAGCCTCCGTAAGGTTTGAAGTGTACGGCTAAGTGGTATTAAAAAAGAACAGGAATAAGGATAAGGGCGAGAGAGCAGACGGCGGATAACTAAGAATACACGTAAACAACTTCGAGTTAAGTAGCTATTTATGAAAAGTTTATGAGTTAAAAAAATGAAAATATTTGCCCATGATGCAATAGTAAAATTTTCATGGCTTCCGGCAGATGAAATTTTGCTCTCTGCGTCTAACGTATATATCTAGTCCTCCACGGCCGTTCTCGATTTTTTTCCGGTTCCTCAGCAATGTTTTCGAAGTTTAACCTTCAATATCATAAGGGGGATCTGACACATCCCTCGAAGGCAATCATAAATGTGTAATGCATGGAATTCGAAGAAGTCAAAGTTTCGGGACCTCAGGTGTAAAGAACTTAAGTAACGACATAACTTTGGCAAATGGCAATTTCGAAATCCTCCCGAAAAGAAGAAAGAAATCCGTGTGTCGGGCAGCGACACACTTTGAGTGAGCAAGTTTAAAGGCCTGTTTTCTCTGTCACTTCCTTCGTAAGAGTGGAGCTTAGATAGAGGGACAGGGAGTCGGAGGGATAGGAAATTTATTGATCGTGCCCACAAAAAAAAATTCTGCGAAAAATATTTTCTGAACTCCGCTTAGAAATTTCTACTGATAAAATTAATGCCCACTTCCGAGAATTTTTATCAATTTAATGTTCATTTTCTCAATTCCTAATTTGTCCACTTTGAACGTAAAACTTTAAATTAAGCAACAAAAGTTTAATAGTAATATTTAACGATCTGACGTTTTAATTTACCCCGAGAACACATTCGCAATCAACGCTCAAGCTGAATGCTTTTACTTGTAATTTAACGATATATAGCACCAACACCATTCATCAGCTCTATAGCACCAGTGTTCACTTTAAAAAAGTAGTTTACATCGATTATAATAATAAAAAACTTTTTATGTATCATATATTCCTATGAATAAATTGTGCCCGATGATTCAATCAAGACAAATTTGTACAAAAATACAAGTTTAAACTGTGGTAAATAAAACTGTCTTCACAAATTATTGCAAATATTGAATGAGGATACAAAAACCTAAGCGCTCAAGAATCAAATGTGACGAAATAAAAGAATAGCTTGTGCCTGCTAACGATAACGTGAGGGGATACAAAAAGTTTTTTCTCGCAATAAAAAAGTTCAACAAATTACAGTCTGTGACCTTGGAAAATGTACATGTTTAGCCTCAACTTTGAACAACACATTGTTTTATTACAATCTTCTGGTTCATTTAATGAATGTAATTTATTTAAAATAGCATTCCATGGTTTTTATATTAGTGTGTTAAATAGTAGTTAACCTAGCTGTATTTTAAGATTCAGCTTATACA
Source organism: Ceriagrion tenellum (assembly GCA_963169105.1). Taxonomy (NCBI): domain Eukaryota; kingdom Metazoa; phylum Arthropoda; class Insecta; order Odonata; family Coenagrionidae; genus Ceriagrion; species Ceriagrion tenellum. The sequence continues at coordinate 87,255,930 of OY720641.1, read as the reverse complement.
CACGTTTTCATTAAGCATATTCTAACAGTCGAAAAACAACGCAAAATTTAAGCGGTCTTTGAGATGAAGTATACACCACTTTATCTAGAAAGCAAATGAATATTTCATGCACTTCGATATAATATGTATATATCTCATTTTAAAACAGAACTGTAGCAGTTCATTGAATGAATGAATGTGAAAGAAACGCAATGAGTGTTTGACATATTCAACATAGATCACTTCCGCTATTCTAAAACTCACGTGTGTTATAAAAATATTACGAATGTGATATGATAAATTTTGGAGCATATTTACTTTTAGAGACGCGTGTTACACGGAAAACGACTGTGAGCAATTGGTTTGGTGGCATAGAGGAAGTAATCGCACGCAACGGAGAGCAATAAATCACATGAGGAGATATATGAGAACCGCGCCATTGATTGATGGATTATGGAATTCCGCGGATTAGTATTAATTTTTCTGAAAAAATGAAAATAATTTCAACTTCAGGTTATACTCAATCTCAGGTTGACCCAGATTCTCTGATGTTAATTCACGTTCGCGTAAAGGTTATAAACGGAAACCGTACGTTATATTCATTTATTGTTTTCCCTTAAACAACACCAGATTTTTCACAAGCTCAAAAGTCATAAATTGGGTGTACTCGCACTCCATATTCCACACTTGTAAAATTGTCTCTGGAGAAATTACTCACAGATAAACGGATTTATTTCTAATATGATATTACTCATGTGCGTGGCTCATAAAAAATATATTATTGCCGCCTCGAGTTCTTAAATAAGTCCATGTTGTGAATAGCGATGTGGAACATCAATTTCTTAAATCAAGAGTTTTCCCAAATGCCTAATGCCTTCCTTTGATCGTAAAAATTCATCATTCCCTTGATTTTAAAAATTAAAAAACGATGCGCAAACGGAATTTATAAAAACCATCGCAAACATCTTTGAAAATAAAATACAAATTATGACAGAAAATGGATCATATGAATTGATATATGTGGAGATTAATTCATATGATCCATTTTCATCAAAGAGAAGGAGGATTATTAAGTCCGTAACTCTACAACACTATTATGCATGAAATAACGAAATAGGTATACACTGGTAAACAGCACAGATAAAAATGGGACGAAATGTAACTTACTTCGTGATTTATGCTGATGACTCCGTGATAGTCGCCGACAATGTAGGTGACCTTTAACGCCTACTTTAGTAATTTTTTAAATCATCGTTAAAATGTACAAGTTGATAAAATTGTCCGTAACACAAGAATACTCAACAGCAATAAAATTCCCACATAGATGCAAGAATCATTTTTGAACAAGTCAAGACGCCTATACATTATCGAAATATCTGAAATGGAACTCGACAGCAAGTCAATAAAACAAACAAAGTAGCGACTGCCTGAATGGCAATATCTGGTAAAAATAAGCACATCAGTGTAGTAATTAGTGCAGAATTTGTGAATCTATCTAAGGCATATCATCATAGACGTAAAAAGAACAGAAATATATTACAGGAAGGGTACAATGAAGCCAATAGAGATGTTAATATTTCGAAGAATTTCAGTAATGACCTGAGTTAACAATAAATAAAAAAAACAAAAACGAACGGCAAGAAAAGCATGTAGGATCGATAATATAGTTGGCTGGGTTATCAAAGGAGAAACTGGATTTGACGACTGTGCAAACAGGATGATATGCATTATGATTGCTCGCGACAATTTACCAGTCGTCAGACAAAATATGGAAAGATCTTGAAGACGATGAAAAGCACCTTACGAATGAACAAAGAAACTAAGGCTTAGTGAAGGAGAAGGAAAAATATGAAAGACCAATTTGAAAACATTCAAAGTAAGTAACAAGCCTATTCCTCCTTCTTCGACTGCACAACATTCTCCAATCTATTCACATCGCCTTCCATTGCGCACCATTTTGCATTTCATTTCTACTTTGGATCATCCTTTATTCCATTAATCATTCGCTGAAGATTGATGATTATTTTTCATTGCTACCGAGGCGGGCGATGAAAATACTTCGAACTTCTATTTTCCCGAAAAACTCTCAAAATTAGGAAGCCTGCGTAACGTGGAGGTCTGCGCATTTGCCCGAAAAGCCAAACGTTCGAGACTCGATTCCCTTTTCTTGAGGATATTTCCAATTTTATCTGCCGGCAATTTCTACTTATTACCATTCCAAACTTAGTTAACTAAAGTCTAAAGTATTTTTTCTAGCGTACACAGTCATGCTCAAGTTTTCACGCGAAGACCTTTCCTCTCCGTGTTTTAATTATGATTGGCTATTCCATTTTTATGATATATCTCTTTCCTATAGTGCTTACAACCAATTTAACTGTATTTATAATAAACGCAGTCAGAGAAACTATTTCGTAGAAACTAACAGTTTAATCATGCGACTCTTGGACATCTTATAATCATGAAGATGCCTTGTATTCGACGTGTATAATGTTAATTACAGAGCAAAAATATTTGGCAAATGAAATTAGTACTAAAATCTGAGTTTCGATGACTCTCAAAATGTTATAGCATGCTAAGTGGCTGGAAAATACCGGACTTATATTACGGAAATAAATACCTTATATTACGGTTATAAAAAGGAAAGGATAAATTTCCAGTCACATCTCTAAAAGTCGCCAAAATTCTGGTCTTTAAATTTATAGCATGTGGCTGTGCTAGGAGTACCCATCTTGTCAAATCATTATTTTTCAACAATTATTCGAAATCATAATTATTTATTCGAAATATTAATTATTATTAATCTCCAATTCTATACTTTTCAATATTTCCACTTTGTGAACGGTGGAACAGTGAACCTTAAAAATAATGAAGTTACCCGAAATAACATTTTTATGATAGATATGACAATTACTTAAGTGTCATGCCTTTTCATTCCATAATAAAATCAGAATATACTCAAGCTTACTCCAATGAGGCCCACTACAGCAAAGTGGTTAGCGAGCATCTGTCCTCAGGTATGGTCTTGGGTTGGTCTTAAGAATACGTTTTTATGTTAGACAAAAAATATTTTCTTATCAGGCATAATACCATTATCTTCAGCCAACTATAACTTCAAGGATGGCTCACAGATTAATATTATTTTTTAGTTTAAATGGGAAAGATGTGGAAACATATCCCTTTCACGATTTTATTACACGTGAATACCAAAAATAACCCCTTCATGTTTTAGTTTTATTGGTGAGCTCTATCAAGAAATTCTACCTGGCATATTTGATGAAAACTCGAATACCCTATTAGGATAAACCCTCAAACATTGAATTTTATGTACAGCCTCGCTAAAAAGTACACATTTTCATTTTCAGTGGATGAGGAAACACTCCTTTAGGCTTGTTTATTAACTCAGTCGAAACCGCTCATGTTTACGATAATTGAAATCAACCACACCAAGACTTCTAAATACTGGTAAATTAATACAAGCCTCCATAACAATGCAGCCTTCAAAAATGTAAGAAAAATCAACTGACCTTCTCATTTGACCGGAGATTGTGGAAGAAAACTGTGCAAACAAATAAATACATGGAATCCGGGTGTATACTATAAGCTACAGGGACCACAGGGTATCATCGAAGCAGATGAAGAGCGAAACGACCAAAACGTTCGATCTACATCCGCTTCATCGGATTCTTTCCCACATACTCCGACTATATCCTCCACACTTCCTCCCCTCCCCTCCCATCTGGTGAAGCAATTTGCAACCATCAACTGGATGTAATCCCAGGTTTAATCAAGGCCGACCCGAATACGCTTGCCCTCCCCATCGCCCACGTTACCTCTCTACCTCACCAGCATCACACCTTGAAAACACCCATAGTGCCATCCTCCGGGCTTTTCTCTTCTTCACTCCCAGCTTCTTTTTTCTGCTGCTTTAATCCCCTCTTGTAACATTCCTAAAGCGGCACCGTGACCCAATTCTCCCTCACTCTCCCACACCCAAATTCTTTCCTCTGAGGCACCCGGAAAAAAATAATCGTTCGTTGGAGGCAAACGAGAGAGAGGAAGAGAGCTGGGAAAGAAACGAGCTATCGTCCTCCACTCATCTTTCTCCCTTTTGTGTCCGCTCACCTCCGCCTCCTCATTCCTTAGCTTAATTCATGCTTCACGCTTTAAGAGCGGCGTAGGAGGCAGCGGCGGAGCGTTGTGGATGAAGAAGTGAAGTTGGGGCGGTGAAATATATAAGGTGGGGCGTGGGGGAGGATCTTCCCCGGAGGCACCTTTTATGCCATCTTTTTAGGCTCCTGGCTCCTCAAATTCCCCTTCTCCCCTTTCCTGGGCTGAACCAATTCCGTACAACCTCTCCTCCTCCCACCCCATGATGCAATTTCTCTCCTCAGGCAAGCATCGCCTCACCACCCACCGCACCCATCCTCTCGAACTCCTCCACAGAAAACCTCCCGCAACCTCCCCGCGACCTTTTTAATCTTCCCGTCTCGTTAAAAAGAACCATTATGTCTGTCTTACCTCCTTTCAGCACGCCACACTCTCACCGTCCCGTTCCTTTCCTTAGATCTCTCCAAGTCCCAACTATTTTCTCCAGCCCAAACTTACCCAGTATATTTCCCTCTATTACTCTGACACAACCAGTCGACTTCCTCACCCACATTCCAGTATCAAAGTTTGCCGAGCATATTTGCTTCACTGTCAAACATCTAGCGGAAATTACCTTCTCTTGAATTATTCGCGCGACTTTTTCCCGTATCTACGGTTAGTGGAGTATTTACTGAAGATGGAATCCATCATTACCGCAAGTCGATGGTTTTTGCATAATGTAACAGCTCGAATTAGTTAGCATGAATATCTCGAATCGTTATTATGACCGTTCAGAAGTCATAAGAGTGTTCTAGTACGTGATCATATCCTTGTTTTCAATGTGATGAATGAAATTTCAATCCGATATATATCATAAATCACAGATGCATACAATGTTAAGAAACCCGTAAAGTATTCAATTACATAACAGCCAATATCTTAACAAATGGTTTAATTTTGCTAAAATTATTATTGACTTGATAAAGAAAAAATCCTGTTTGAGACTCTCCTTGAACTACATTATTATCAAGGAGGTATATAACGCGAGTTGTATTTATAATCGTTCTAAGTAGCATTCCTAAATTTTTTAGACCTGCGAATGGAATAATTCGCCGGATAATAAGGCTTCACTTTAAGATGTGAACCAGAATTCATTTCAAAGAGAAGATGCATGTTTAACCCTTATTTAACAAAACTTCACCTATACTCAGAGGAAAAAACTTTTTACCATGAATAAGTTATTGATCCCAACACATGTTAAGCATGAACTTCTTAGATAAGTATTTTTGACTCATTAACTTCTCACCATAGTCGTTAAAAATCCCTAAAAGTAACTATGCCTTTTGTCCACTACATTACTGAAATATTTTTAAATTCCTATTTCATAGACATGATATCACCCAGGAATATGTTATGCAAACATATTAAGAGCAAATAATATAGGTGGAACACCAACGCAATGTTCTTGTCACTAAATGAGAAAAATGTTTTTAAAAACATTTGAGCCACTTATAAATATAAAGTTTGAGACTCTCCTTGGACCAAAATCGAGCAATTTCTTACATTAAAGATTTTAGATGTGTATACACTAAAATAAAATATTTGGTGTTTCCGCTCACTTTAGACTAATATAGACAAACATTAGCACCAGGCCTTGACCAAAGTTAAATTTAATTGATCAATTTCCATCGATTTGTGGAAATATGCAGCGACAAATATGTAAACTAGAGAGCATTTAAATCTTTGTTCAAATTCAAATCACAAAATTGTGGATCTCTTGACCTACTTCAGCGTATATACAAATAAAACAATGCATAAAACTAGATTGAGGCATTTAGTTGCTAGGGTAGTCAAAAACTACAACTATGACCAGAATGCTTCGATCCTGCCTTTGTTGCGGTGCGGTGCCGTCCTATCCATATAAACATCTGTTTGTTGATCACTATAACTTCTTGAAGTATCAGTTGAAAAACATAGGCATCAGTTGAAGCAGACAACACCCAGTTGAACAAAAATATCCGTAATGATTATTATATTACATCGTCAAATTATCATATAGGATCAGATATAGTGATACTTCAAGGCAAAGAGAAAATGTATTATGAATTAAAAGACCCAAAAAGTCCGTGGCAGGGGGTGTTCTGACACGAGCCGTGTAAAGATGTAAAGGATACAGTTTTGTGAGGTGAAATGGTGACGTATTTTATGGGAGTGTATTTAGTGGAGCTCAGTTGTTATTTTGGTCGCTTATTGTGCGCAGAAAGAACGAGTTTTTGCCCTATTCTTTGGTTGGGTTGAGGATTTTTATATAACATCTAATTGGACATGATAACTATCTTTTAACATTTTTAATCGAATTCCATAATGCTTCATTTATTACTCTATGAATTCAAAGTTTCTTTGTTAGCTGGCATATTTCCTTTCTAAAAGGAACTACAAGTATTGATTCAATTTTATTCGCCTTCGGTCTTCTTTTCTTTTACATCTTAAATTCAAAATACTGGTCGTAAATTGTCGAGAAGAACGCCAAACGAAAGGAAATTTAATGAAGATTCTTATTTTTTGCAGAAAAATTGTACTTTCCTTTCGATAACGTGAATTATTTGAAAAAATCGTTTTTGGTGAACGACTGACAGAATTGTTGAAGGCAAGTCTATGAATGCGTCTAATGCATAAAATTCAGTTGCAATGCATAGTGATTTTGATATGCGCGAATATATGGCGGGCGAGCACCAATGCACGTAAATACACTTTAACAATAACTGACAAATAGTGCAGGAGTATACTTTTTTCATTGTAAATGTGTCATTTTTTTCAAATAATGAATAGGTGACTAATAAGTCTAAAAAACCATCCAGAAGATTTTAAAATATTTGTTTTCGAACTTTTAAGCCCTGCATTTTCTTTAGAAATTGAACGACTCATAATAAACTTGACTATGGCAGGTTTCAATGTGCTGAAGCTGTTAAGGATCGTATTCATGGTCAAGTGAAATACTGTGTACTTTTCTATGATATTTTAGTTGTACGACGCGCTTCGCCGATTGCCGGCACCGTCAGGTATAGAATGTTTGTTTGGTTTCGTATAGTTGTTGTAACAGGAGACGTAAGAAATATGTATTCATAATTGGTCAGGATAAGGAAATTTGGCGATGAGTAGATAAAGAGCTATGAGGGGGAATGGCTATTTTTTACATGGTCATTTGACCGAAAAGAATCGTGAATGTTGATGGTTATCCCAAATAAAGAAGGAAGAATAATACTATAACTAAAATCATTAAAGGCTGGGGAGTTGACATTGGTTGACACATCATGACTCGCTCCTTACAAACAAAATAAGAAGCGCTAGAAGCTAATAAAATAAGAAGCGCTAATAGAAGCGCGGCATATACTATAAAACGGCATTCCTAAATATTACATTTTCAATGGCAGGAACAGATAATGAAAGACAGGGGAAGGGGTGGTCAAATATTACAGTTAGTATTTATTAAGTCAGTTTAATGTCATAAATTGAGCACTTTTGCCTACGCTTACTTCCCCTTAATGCGCGAGGTTCGAATTCTATTCAGGACCTCACCAATGTGTAATGAAAAAAAAATAATGAGACACGTACTCTTTTGCTGGACACTATCTCACAGATATTAATATATTGCATTACACGGTAAATACCGTTGTACAATTAACAATGAAACCTGCTCCCTGTCTCACTTTTCAGTATTTTACCACACACCACAAAAACAACGCTCTAAATTACCCAAACAGAACTTAAATATACACACTATGCATCAGGTATCAACATTATAAACTACCCTGCTACACACTATGCCCATCACCACCACACAACACAGAAATTCACATAAATCAACACCCCTCAATAAATGTGAACAACACAAGTCAAACCACAAGCCACAAACTCAAGTCTTTCAGGTTCAAACAATTAGTCCACCAAACATCTTTACAACCAGCTAAGCTGCTTGTGGTGAAAACAAAGTGCATGGATCCGTTCTCTGCTGTGCTACACGGCACCTCGAGCGTCGTGGCGACACCCCGTGGTCCATGATTACTCTCGCGGCCGTGGACCTGTCGATGCTGTTCCTTCCTCACCATTAACTCCCACAAAACACTAAGTAAAAAAAACGTTCCGTCGACAATCGTTCTCCAATATTCGGATTAGCGTGGTTACTCGTGTCAGGCGGTAAACACAATGCCTAGCTTAGCGTGGTTACTCGTTGCAAGCCATCTAAACAATGGAAAACCCATCGACTCGTCCGCCTCTCCTTTTAAAGTTACTCGCTGAGTCCGAGTTTTGTTAACCTGGAAATTTCTTGCATTCGAGATGTCTACGTATTGTTAAACTTACATAACATAAAAAAATAAATCGCGGGGGTGTATACGCGGTCGGAATTTCCCAGCGCGCACCAACAAACATGGGGCAATGCGCCCTGTTTAATCCACTAAAATATACTTGGAATACAGCATGAAACTATTAATAATGTATCAGGACATGAATAAAACATCCGCAGAACAAAAACACGCCCAACTGTAGTAAAACAAATGACCCAACCGCCGAGAACGCGTCGAACATGCAGTCCAACATGTCCAGAACCAGAATATAAGTTCGTTACAAACGTTAATGTAGATCCACATCGAACATTCAAGGGAGCTGCACAAAAGTGAGGGCTTGTCAATGACGAACAAATCTGGGATATGACCTACATGGCATAAAAGTCGATAAAAGGTCAACAATGTCATGGGTTATCTTTTACACATGTGAGTAATGGTAGTTATTTCTAAAGTTCCACAGCTCCTTCAGAATTGTAAGGAACACTTGAATGAAGACTGCACGGCAGTTTCATCATTAATTGTATCTTTAACAACATCATACGGCGGAAAAGCCTTAGATCTTTCTTCATGAACTGAACTGCAAACGCAACGAAAAGAATTGGCCCTTCGAAAAATTCTCGATTGCAAATACAGAAAATCGCGATTTCTTTGGTTTACCAGTTTCATCAACTTGGTAGAAATTCCACAAAAATGTGTTTGAGCAGATACATCAGATGAAAAAAGCAATATACAAGGAATTGACTTGAAATGAGGGCGATGCATTTCATGAAATTTCCGCAGAAATACCCAAATAAAATCATGCTCATTGGTGTTACTATCTAGGTATAACTGGTGGTAGAGGCAAAAATATCTGAGCAGAACTTTACCAGAAACAATTCCAGGAAAATCCAATACACTTTCACATAATGCTTCGAGACGTAAAGCTGCAAAACTGAAAGGTGGTCGGGCGTAGCATTCAATATTTATACTTTTTTCCCGTATGAGAATGACGTCCGTCGACGCTGACATTCTTCGCAGAACCAAATAAAAATTTTTGGGGTGAACCCACTATGGTCCCTTGCTACGCACAGACATGTTTACACCAGCCCTTGCAAGATTACACAGGAAATAAGAGTCCTTCCGGTGGAAAAACCAATCTTTTGGTTGGGAATTCAGGCAAACCTCGCCCGCTGTTCCTCATGAAAGTGGGTGTCCCATTGTGGAAGCAAGTTCCAACTTCACATAAATTTAGTCCAAATTTAAAATTTCATTATAAACGAGTAATATTTGCTCCATTAAACCAGGATTCATTACTTGCTGAGAGCAGCAAGGCAATGGAATATGAACGAAAAATATCGAGTTTGACGAAGTATGTTATTGCCGAGACCTCAGCCGGCTGTGACGGCTAGATGAAGGAATGGACAGGCGGTAAGAGGGGAAGGAAAATTGCAACGATAAGAGACATCTGTATTCTGCCCTGCATGCCGCCACATTGGCGTGTGGTAGGGGGCGTTAGGACAAGAGCCGTGTAAAGATGTAAGGGATTAGGTCCCCAGATAGGGGATATATAGAGGGAGGTTAGGAGATATAATGGTGAAGAGTATTATGGGAGTTAATTGAGTGCAGCTCTGTTTCTATTATGGACACACTTTGTGCGTGGAAAGGAGTTTTTATAACTATCTGTTCGGCAGTATGTCTCTCTAACGTGATCGTTTCTGTCAGACCTAGAGTCGTAGTGTGGCATTAAAATACTATTCTCTAAGTTGCTCTGAAACACACCATTTCTGAATTTTTCAGGCATAATCATCCTTCCGGTCTCTAGCGGCTCCAAACCTAATTCCTCTAAAAGCTGTGAAACAGTATTTTTTTGCTCGTAGCAGTTTCGATCAAGTGCGTAGCTTTTCTCCGTACTTACTTCTCTGGTGAAGTAATACGGCCCAGGGTCCCACTGCTCGGTTTTAGAGATGCTCAACCAGAACGAAGTAGCACCTCTCCATAATTTTCCATCCGAGAACCTTTCCATTATACGCTTGACAATTCCTAGTTCTAAAGAAATAGTTTCATGTGTTTTGAACGTGTTTCCCACGATGTGCCTCTAGTTAAAGTAATGCCAAGGTATTTGACTTCATTTGAAGACTTTATGTTTTTATTCAACACCCGGTGCAGACATGACGTTTCAATGAATTTCGCGAGAAGTGTACTGTAGTGCAATTACTGAGATTTAATTCAAGGTCCCACTGACCCCACCACGAATGAACGTTATTAAGTTTCTAAAATAGAAATTTCAAGTCGAAGTCTTCGCTAGATGCGGTAGATGACCGCATCGTCTGTAAATAATTTAAATTTACGGTTAAGTTGCGAACTTAGGTCATTTATATGAAAAAAGAACAAGAGAGGACCGATCCGTGAGGAACACCGGATTTCACTGCAACAAATCAGACCTTATGCTGTCAATATCTACCTGATGTTTTTGATCATTGAGAAAGTTTTTATTTACTCCGCATGATTGAAATTTTTGTGAGAGACTTTACTCAATGCTCTCTTGAAATAAAGGAATACAAGCGTACGTGCTCTTTCGAATAACCTGATTTTAGGATATCATGGAGAAAAAGCTGAGCTGTGTTTCGCAGTATCTTCCGGAAGCCATGCTGACTGCTCATCATGAAATTACGATTGTCCAGTAATGTCATGATATCGCTAACAACGTGTTCGCGGATCTAGTTAAAAGGTGATTTTAACGACATAGACCGCTGAAACCAAATGTTTTTAAAATATTGGTAAGACGTTGGCTATTTTCCAGTTTTGGGGCACCATAACTTCGAATAATGAATTGCTAATTATGATTTCTAAGAATGGCGTATTCTGTGGCGCTACCGGAGCACACGAGGTTTTCCTTCTTGGCCTGGGGTCTTGTTACTTTCATCTAACGCAGTTGTGTAATAATTCCATCACGTTGAATAGTTATGCCAGCCATATGCCTTTTAAAGCCAGGAATGTCTAAATTGTGAACTCTGTCATCCTTTGCGAATACATTATCGAAGTGATGGTTTAATATGTTGACTTTGTGGATGCCTTAGGTGGCTACTTCGCGGTTTTATCCAATAAATATTCTACTGTCAAAGGTTAGCCCTCGAGCTCTCTATCGCTAAGCCCAGGGGTTTTAATCTAATGATTCACCTAGGATTTTTTTCTAGATGTTTTGTAAAGCAGTGCGCATAATTTACTTCGTTTTTGAGCATCGAGCAATGTAAATTTCTCTCGCCAAAAGTGCCGTTGTTTTGTTACATGACTTAGTAGAATTTTTACATAAGTTGTGTAACTGCCTTTGCCTCCTGAGCTCCCACTTCGTAGTTTGATCTATAGTATCTTTACCCTCATGCATGAATTAGCGAGGAATATATTCACCGATTACATTATGTAGAATATCCAAAAAAAATTCCATGATTCTTCGGTGCTCTCGTCTTTTGTTGTAGCTAAAAATCTGAAGACTGAAGCTTCTAACGTATCAAACGTCAAAATTTGAGGAAATAAGATTTTTCAAATAAGTACACTTTACATTTTGGACTTACAGTGGACTTACAGTGGACAGCCTAAGCTATAAGAAAGTCACTATTTCATTATCAGTTCTGAAGTATTGCATGCTAAAATTTTCACCTTCTAGTCTTTGATTCCTCATCTAGTCCATTTTGAAGGGATTACAAAGGGATCCGAAGTGCTTTCGAAGGGATTACAAGTGTTAGTTGATGCTGAGATTGTAAGTGCGAAATAAAGATAAATCATTAGGGAACAATAGTAATGAGATTCTTAAGGAGAAAGACATGTAGAGACTGTTTTATGGCCGAGAAATCTTAAATTCATTACATTATTACGTACATGCGAGGAGAACAGGATATGATGTCTGAAAAACCGCTACAGATACAGTTTTTTATTAGTTTTTTTTAAATCTTCTCGTTGGGAAATATAAAAATCAACTCTTATCTCAAAAAATTTAATTTTATCAGTCACTGTCTTTTGGTTTAGCTAGACAGTATTGTTTTCAAGGCCGTAAAAATACGATTAAATTACGATGACTGCTGCTATCGAGGGTATCTACGTGTTTAATCATTGCAAGGTGCCTTACAGCTAAAAGATCTAATATTTTAACATCGTCTCTCTCGTAGGTTCGTTAACTTCTTAAGTAAGAGAGTAATATGAAAGTGTATTTAGTAAGGCCTCGCTTATATCACGATTCCTTGAACCTGTTTCCCCGCAATTAGCTTTCCAATAAATAGCCGGGAGGTTGAAATCTCCACCATTATATATCACGCCTTTGTCTCCTCTCGAGGTAATTGATGATTTTTGAATTTCTAATTAATTCAATACGTTATTTTGGAATATAACGGCAGAGCAAGTGAAATAATAGATGTATTTCTTTTGTTTTGTTGTTTATTGGTACGCCGATCGCCCCTACTTTATTCTCGTTTAAGATGTGTGCGTTTAAGATATTCAAAAATGATATCTCTCCTAGGAATACTCCGCCGCCAGTCCTATCTGGTCGGTCACGTATATAGATTTTATATCCCGTATAAACTTCACAATCACTAATATCCACCACAAGCCAGTTCACTGTTCCAATCTCAACATTTGCGATTTCAAATATTTGCTCAACTTCGGCACGTTTGTTCTTTACGCTACGGAAATTTACTATTACTAAATTTGTACCGCATTTAGTTTGATGCATGTTTTTTCCGGTTTTCTGTGATTCTGATCTCTTTGACGTTCTCTAGGATATCTGCGAAGCGAGTTTTTCTTTGAAGTTACGCCGTTATGTTGACTTCGCGTTTTGGAATTATTTTTGCTACGTTTATTTTATTAGAGCTTCCATTAAGTTTTTTCGTCGATGCAGTTCTACGCTAGACTGGTTTACTCGGAGGCCTTTATCGGGTCTATGCTTATGAAACCCACTGAATGACCCACTCACAAGCCTACAAACACCTACAGCTTTCAAAAATCCTATGAGCCACCCGTCCTGACGCCTGGGTGGAGCGGAAGCGCAGACGAGATAGGAAAGTTAATAGTAGGGCCTAAAGAGAAGCAAGAGAGGTGAAAGGAATACGTCCAAGAACTCCGTAGTAAGGAAATAAGACCCAGTAGGTTGGATATAGAACGAAAATACGACATCGATAGAGAAAGCATTGGAACTGGTACCTTTAATAGCGAAATTGAAAGAGCGCTACGTGATATGGAAAGGAAAAGGCGGCGGGAATTTATTTATTCATTTAATAGGCAGCATGGAGCGTAGCACTCATTGGATCGAAAGCATGGATCATTGGAAAATCTAACCAAAAAATAATAGAAGCCTTCGAAACCTGGTGCAAAAGGAAGATGATGAAGATGAAAAATACGGAAAAAAACAAGAAATGACGAAGAGTACAGAAGAGGAAATGAGGAAAGAACCATATGAAACACCATACAGAAAAGAAGAACCAGATAGATTGGACATATCCTGAGACAGGATGGATGGAAGGACAGTGAAAAATATCATGGAAGGCAAAACAGAAGGAAAAGTCCTCGTAAATGAAAGGCTGGTGAAAACTCCAAGATGGAGCATAGCATTGTGCCTTTTTTCACTATACGTGACCCAATTTATAGCCGAGAGGTTGAAATCCCCACCGATAATTTCCACGCTTTTTGGGATCTCTCGAGATAAATAACATGTTTCAAGCAAGTTTCTAATTTATACAAAATGCTTGTATACATTTTTCTCTGGGTCACTGCAAATGGAGGATCTACGTAGACTTGAGTCGTTTGAGGTAAGGGGCCGTTCAACAACCACGTGGCCAATTTTAGGCCTTTTTTTGACCCCTCCTCCCCCCCTTGTGACCAGACGTGGCCATGGTCTTGACCCCCCCCCCCTCAGGGGGCCACGTGTTCATATACAGAAATTCTCCTTTTCTCTATTTTTGAATATTTTCACCTCTATCTCAGCTGAAAAATGAAGAAGAACAAAGAAAATGAAGCTGAAATGTTCAAGGAATTTGTATTACTTAAAATAACGGTAAGACTCAGAGTGAAAATCAGCATTCGTCATCGGGTTTTTGTCCATCCAAATCGGCCACGCGGTACGCCGCCAGAACCCCCCTCCTCCCTCGTGACCAACCGTGGCCTAGACTCTATCCCCCAGATTCCCCCCCCCCCCCGCCCAAAACGACCACGTGGTTGTTGAATGGGCCCTAATAAGGATGGAGCACGTGAGCTGGGTGGTGAGAAACACGAACGAGGAGGTATGGCAATGGTTGGAGAAGAGAAGAGGCTGGTAGTGGAGGTTCGGAGTAGGCGGGAGAGATGGATGGAGGACGTATCGAAAAGAGACGGAACGCTGAAGATGGAAATTGAGGGGGCTCTGGGGACTCATGGTTGAAGATATGAATTCTGGACGAAATACGACGAGAAAAACATTATGAGGAATTCTAGGGGGATCTCATAGCGGGGCATCTATGGGAACCATAAGGAAACGATGAGCCAGTAGGATAAAAACTGTCCAAAAACCTACCAATCATACGGTAGGATACTCAATGGAATGAGTTTTCAACTCTTACCGATACCCCTGCCACTATTTCATCTCAATTACCCCTGCATACAGTCCCCCATATCAGTCATTCCTCAAAACATCACTTCCATTTGTATTCCTATCAAACACGAAGCCTTTGCCCTTGTCCTTTCGAAACCCCATTCTCTTCACCAGTAAATCCTGTTTTGCAGTTTTTATGAAAATATTTCACTCCCACTCGTTCATATAAGGTAATACTGAATCCAGAAATTGTACGTTCTGGTGTTAAGATGAAAGCCAACGATTTCTTCCGCCAAGGAAAAGTTTTATGATTTCACAGGGAAAAAACGGCATTGATTTTTGCCCCGTGTTGGTGATTGATTGACCTCATATTACGACGATATTTTCTTAAGGTGTCCTTGAGTACGATAGTTTTTCATTTCAAAACCATTATCTTCCTGCTTTTCAATTCACTCCTTTGAGAATACCCTTGAAAAAGGATCATTCTCGTCAAACCCTCGAAAGGAACCAGGCAATAACGTTATCTTGCACAATTTCCAGATAGAATAAAATAAAACTCACACAGAGAACAAATAAAAAAAGAAATAATAATATTCCCTTAGTTAAATGTTCATGTTTTCAATTGCTTCCTGATAGGATGATTACATGCAACTTCTTCAATTATATTAATTTTAATAGTTTCTGATATAGTATCTAGAAATGTATAAGCCTACGTCTATAACTCCAATAATACAAACGAACGGAATTTATCGTCCAGTCCAAGGCAATATAGATCCACGGAAACCCAGAAGAGCAAGGGAATGAAAACATGACAAGAATTAATGCTCTGATTTGGGATAATATATGAACTTTCGAAGAATCCCAGACTGGCAATCACGTCGCGACATTTCTTATCTGACCACTTCCCACCTATAAGATACTCTCTTCTTCTGAAGAGTTTACCCTCAATCCACAATTCTCCCACCCCCGACTCCCCCGCTGCTTCTTCTTTCAGAGGCGTAATGGTCACTTTGAAGTTGGTCCGTCCAAGGGACATCAATAAACGAGAGAACTCCTTACCATTCCGAGTGGGAATGTGTGACATAAGTTTTTCCCCTCCTGCGCTGTCCTCTATCTCTCTGGGAGAATTGGCCCGGGTTAACGTTGCACGTCAAAAAATACGGACGGAGATGCTATCTCTCCGGGTCATTCCGCCATTCTTTCGCTAGTTGTTCCCTCGGACCTCCGAAAAACTTGGAAATGTTTCATTTACTCCCACCGTGGGGCATTTTCTTCCACGCTCTCCAACTCCTTTAATCCCTCTCGAACATCCTTCTCCTGCACTGCCCTTCTCCTCCCTTTCATTTCTGCTTTCCTCTCTCTCTCTCTCCTTCTCTTCCTCCTAGCCCCGAGCTCATTTCGCCCGAAATAAATACCCAGCAGACCAAAGAATAACATTTTTTCAGCCGTCAGGAAAATACAGTCCACTCTCTATGCCGGAATGGAAGAGCTGCCGGGATCCATCGTCCCATTTGATACGGGGCTCCGAGGAATTGAGCGTGTGGCTATTCCTTCCCTGGGAATTACTTTTTAAATTTGTAAACAGAAATTGCAGGATCCGGCTACATTTACATTGCTGCAGCCCAGATTCTTTCCCATCATAAAAAAATAAAAATAAACAAGAACTAAATTTTTATCAGTACCGTGGCCATTTTGTGAAACGTTCACTAGCGACAGAAAAAAATGTTAGATTCGAGAATGGAGGTGAAAAATTTAGAAAGAGTTGCAATATAATAAAGTGAGGCGCGAAGGCGCTATACTACAGATACGTTATTCTATCATATGACAACTCCATATATAAAAACCTAGCACCCAAATAATAAAGCTAACTGATGTTATTAAGCTATATCAAGTTGAAATATTAGAAGAATAATAAGGATCAAATGTTATTAGAGTGATCATTACGTCATTTCGCTTGAACATTCAGGCTTATTAGGCAAACTAAAAATGCGAGCCCAGATGTCACGGATTAAATCCAGAGCCGGGATGATAACTAACGCTCGGTCGGCAGGGTGAATAGATTTTCTAAATATTCCGCGAGGACTTAATATTTCTAACTCAGCATTGGTGGTTCCATGCTAATTCTTCGCTCAACCACTCCATCAGAAATTCTTACTTCAATATAAAAATGTAATGGTGTCTGTCTATCTCCATCACGCAAAAACGTCTGGACCGATTAACCTGAAATTTGGTATGTAGATAGAAAATATACTTGGTTGTTACATAGGCTACATTAAAAATCCCTAACGGACCCCAATAACCCCTTTATGGTCTATGCTAAATATTGGGTTCGGTGCAGTTGATTCGTTTATTGCTTTTTATAAGTACTTTCACTCAAGATAGAGGTCTGAAACTTTTTTATCGGAGCGCTGAATAAATAAAGTTTCTAATTCTTTCAACCAAGTTTTCTTTGCGCGTTATATTATCTGAAAATCGTGTTTTTAGCTGAAAAATCTCAATTTTTCTCTGAAATCAACAATAGCATATTTCCTTGAAAACCAAAGATTTTAGTTTTGAAAGATATTCACGCCTCTATAACTTAAATATCATGTTTTCCTGCAGGTCTATGATAGAACGTAGAAAGAAAATCTGTATGAGAAAGGCTCAGAGTCCCAAGGGCTCCATGATACCTAGAAGTAACCTAGAGCCTCTCGTATTCAATGTATTTCACACCCATTGAATTAAAACTGGTACCTTCCGCTAGTATGTAATAAATATTGGCATAGGCTTAAAAAATCAAAGATTCCATATTAGAAAAGAGATTTCTCCTCTATTTTTTATCACCATTAATAAGTCAAACTGTCTAATCTCAATCGTTTATAAATTTCAGTGTTTTATTCCATCATGTCTTATGAGAATACAAGCCACTTGCGTAAAAATTCAAACGTGCAGGCCAACCAGTATTTATTAGTTTACAGAAGTAAATAACATAATCCATCACACACAGATTTTAAAAATAACGACATTATAATAATCGGTTTTGTTCAATGGTCATTAATTACTCAAGAATAATGATTTTGTACAGAAGTGACATTGTTTGGTATTTGGCCAACATATTTTAAGCGTCGTTTATAAACGTAAATGAAAATATCATCAAAAAAAACTTCAGACCATTCTGAATTTCCCGGCATGTTTCTCGTAACCTCTGGTTTTCTAACTCTTTATTGTTTTAAGACACTGTCTCTGGCGTTACTCGGAACTCCTTCATAATGCATAAAAATCAAGAACTCATCATCGACTCATAACCAAGTACTTGTTTTTCATTCATTACTCTTTATTGTTATTTTTCAAATATCGTTCACACTGAAAAAGAGTTGTGATTCATATTTCATCATGCCACAATTAATTCCTAGGGTTTCTAAAAACATAAAATGAAATACTTTATCCTGGGTTACTGAAGCAGATAATTGGGGTAAAATTACTAGCCTTACAAAATTATACAAATGCTGCTCAAAATATTATCGACTTGGTAGTTCGTTCACGAAATTTAACGAGGAATGGAGGAGTATGAAATGGAATCCCAGATATATTATTTGTGGAAATAATTACAAATGGAATAATAAAAAATCTTCAGAAACAACCGCAGCTTTACAGATTTAAATCACAGAGATAAATTTTAGTCCGGTTCAACATATTTTCGAAATAAAAATAGTGCTTTGGAAATCAGACGGTAAATTCAGTTGACCGCAAATGTTCCTGCATATTCCCAGTTTACATCGATGATATGGGAATCACTTTTCAACGTTTAATAAATTTGATTTCATGCCATTAGTTGAATATTTCCAGGATTGATTTACCCAGTGATAATGAAATTAATAAAATATATTTTTTTACATACTCACGCAATATGTCACGTTTCCCTAAAGTTAGGTTAGCAATTTCTAATTTTTTATTTGAAATACCTGAACCCGTTAGCGCTCAGCGTCCTCATTCGAGGACAGTTACATTGTAGCCCGAAATTCTGCACACTGTTTCCCCTCCGAAAGTTCTTGATATTACGTCGATTAGTTAGACATTGAAGCAACAACCTTACTACTTTCGTCATTCGTAAGCTGCTCTTCGCCGAGAAACACGCTTTCTTTTTGTATCCTGGTAAACTGGGTGAGACCTCTTCGACACATCGTCTTCTACTTTTTTTACATAAGCTAAAGTATTATATTTATACGATTATATCAATTCCATTTACGCATGTATTTTGAGGTACTTTTTGAATGAATTTTTTGCATTATTTGTCCTCTAATTGCACTTTAAATCTGCTGTCCTCATTTGAGGACACTGGGCGTTTGTGACTTCTTCTGTTATTTGTCATCAAGTGACTGCAAATTTCAAGAAAATAATTTTAACGCTGCTCCTTCAAGTAAAATTTTTAAATTACCTTTGCAGGTATGTCTTAAATTACTCCATATGTATGTATATCAACGTGATTGTGAAGGAGTATAATATTTTTTGTTCAAAATCTCCTTTAAGTTATTTCAACTTCCCTTAGAAGCCTTGGATTACATATTATACCTATTCAGGTAAGGAATATAGATATTTCAACCGCGTTATTAGTGTTATTTTCATACTTTTATGAATTGGTAATTACCCTTCATAAGGGAATAATATTTCTTCCTATCATCGAGTTACCAAGATTTTTTATGTATGTACCTACTAATATTCCAGAATAAGATACCGTGTAAGTTGTTCAGAACAATTGATGAGGTTCAGGAGTATCTCTTCTCAAATGAAATTGGGGCGGATATCATTGCATTACCACCGGAGGTTGATGAATTAGCAGACGAAGAGGCGATGGATGAAGATGAGTTAAGAATTCCTCTGGTGCGTGATATTGCTGGGACTGCAGAAATAGAAGTTGCACAGCAAGAAAACTCTAAATAAGAACAATGTTCCGGCATAATTCATGAAGAGGAAGAGAATCAACCAAGAAAACGCTGTAGGAAAGAAGTCATTGAATGGTCAAAGGTTTGTCCCGCTTATTCTTTCAAAGAGTTTGGGAATGAGAGTGGAAAAAAGTTTGAAGCAATGACAAAACTACTGACAGGTGAAACTCCCGTCCAGATATTTGAACAGTTTTTTACGCAGGAGGTTTATGAACAAATAGTCAGAGAAACTATTCGCTATGCCTGCGAGCATACAAATCGGCAAGGCTATATGCTGTCAGCAAATGATATTAAATTTTCATTGGATACCTCATATTTAGTGGACACCACTCGCTGCCTAGTGAACGAGATTATTGCTCAGAGGAGGAAGACCTGGGAATAGAAATTGTTAAAAACGCCTTCACTCGTAATTCATATCTATAGTTGAAGTCCCTTATTCATTTTCAAGACAACAATATTGCTACTGAAAACAAAGGAGACAAAGCTTTCAAAATTAGGCCTCCTATGAGCGCATAAATAAACACTTTCAGAAGTGGCGTAAATTTGAGAAACACTTAACGATAAATGAAATGATTGTCCACTATTTTGGACATAATCCTCTGAAACAGTTTATAAAATCCAAACCAATTAGATTTGTTTATAAACTATGGGCTTTATGCGAAGAAAATGGGTACTGCTACAATTTTCCCTTATATTGTGGCAAAGAACCAAATGCAGAAAAATTGGAGACGCCACTTGGAACTAGAGTTGTGCTTAGCATGTCGTCCGTTGTCGATAATCCCTGAAGTCACTTTTTATTTTTTGACGATTATTTTACGAGCTGTGAACTACTAAAAATACTCAAGAAAAAGGGTTTACGGGCCAGTGGTACCATCCGTGACAACAGGTCCAGCAAATGCACATTGGAGAGTACAAAATGCTTCAACAAAAGGGAAAGGGGTTACCATGACTGGAGATTTGATGAGAGAAATGAAATTCTTGTAACACGCTGAAAGAACAACAACATTGTAACACTTCCTAAAAACTTTGATGAGGTAGAATCTGCTTTTTAGTTCCAAGATAGAGCAGTAAAAAACAAGAAAAAACTCTTGATTTCGCAGCCACGAGCAATAAATAACTACACCAAATACATGGGCGGCGTAGATCACCATGATTGGTACCTTGAGAAACATCTCATTGCTGTGAGAGGCAAGAAATCGTATTGGTGTCCTTTTACATGAATGGTTGATAAGGCTGTAGTAAATGCATATGTTGCTTTCAAAATGATAAATGACAACGCTATATCCATAAAAGGTTTCATAAGAAAAATAGTTATCACATACCTTAAGTTAGGACATGGAACAATAACAAGTCGCGGCAGGCCTCTAGCACGGACATTTACATCTTGTTCAAGAGTCCAACCGGACACAAGATATGATAGAATGCATCACATAATAAAAATAGGGATCTACAAAAAAGATATCAATTGGAAGTGTGTAAAGGAAGACCACGGGAATTTTGAGCAAAATGTTAAGTAACTCTATGTTTTACTCGTTTTCCGAAATATCATTTAACAAAATAATAATGATATACAAATAATTCACGGTAGTAATGATTGTATTTCAGATTTCATTTGTGGTTTCTATTTCATTCACATATTGTTATTCAATAAATATTTTGAGATCGAATTTCCCATATTCTGACTTTCCAAAAAAAATTACACGCCAACGCCCAGTGTCCTCAATTGAGGACAGGCTATAATTAAACAATAACAAATTGTACCAAACAAATATTGATATTTCCTGATTCACTAGTACCTAAACCTCATAGAAAATGACAATAGTAAAGATTGCATTAAAAAAATAATTTGAGCGTTAAAATACCGCAAAACAATTATTTCAATCATAAGACAACCAGCGAGGGTTCATTAATAACGGGAAGAGTCATGGAAAACTATTTCTCTGCACAATGTTTTATAATAATAATAACTTATTCTTACAGAAAACAAAAAGATTGATACATTCATTTACAAAGTCGGATGTTAGGTACCCTACTAGGATTTAGGTAACCTAGGTATTGCCTATGCTACCAAATAGGAATGGCAGGCAATAGGAATGTTTTTATGTTACCGTCAGTTTCATTTTAAATAAATCTAATTTATATTTTGCTGTAATATGATGTCACAGATTTCTCCATAAACCAAATATGCAATAGTTTGAGTCTTCGACTTTGCAATAAAGTTGTATACTCGGTGAACTAATATAATCTGATATTCATTTGGAGGAGTATGTAACACCCACTCGTGCAATGACATTTCCTTCAACTTTCTTAGAATACATATTTTTTTGATTGTATGAATTATAACTATTTCTTAGACAAACCCAATTGAAATAAACTCAGATATTAGAAACCTAGTCGTCAATTATGTACCAATTAAATCAGTGTGTTTATTTTTATATTTAATTAATTGAAATTTATCCAAGCCTCTCAAGCGTATAAAAATCAGCCTCAAATGGTGGTATCCACCCAAAGCATACCTACGCAAATGATACACAAAGAATAAGGCATTGTCTACAATAAAGTAGACAATACGATATCCTTTGTGTATCATTTGAAAATGCTGTTTTATAACATCTCGTTTGAGAATGTGGAATTTATTCATACCTCCTCATATTAATCGGTGGTCAAAATAATTAAGCTCGTTTTCAGAAATAAGAATCTTCTTCTATAATAATAAGAATATATAAATAAAAATTTTCTCAATTATTCACTATAAATGTGCTATCAACATGGCATACTTATCAGGTAACGTCACATTTTATGGGACTGTGTATTATAAAAAAATGTTCTGGGTATCTTTATTGACGAGCATTAATTAGGGATGCTTTGGAATTCTCTGAGGAAAAGTGTGGCGATTTCTTGCAAAAAATGATTGAGTGAACTGAGCGATTCCTACTCCTTACTTTCACCAAAGTGCTGGGATATTATGAAAAAAAGAAATTATCACAGATTGTCAGCAGTGAGGGATATTTATGATTTAAATGAGCTAGACTTAAAAAGTAACCATATCATCTTGATCTGCGATTCCCAAACTTAGCATAGCGCTGATGACCG
This sequence comes from Ceriagrion tenellum, assembly GCA_963169105.1. NCBI lineage: Eukaryota > Metazoa > Arthropoda > Insecta > Odonata > Coenagrionidae > Ceriagrion > Ceriagrion tenellum. Next base: position 87,232,981 of record OY720641.1, on the reverse strand, counting down.
AGGGGAAGGTATAAAGAGAAACACATATGATGGCGGAATAGAGGCTAGCGCATTTACATTGATTAGTAAGTAGCCAGAAGTTATACCCATCGATGATCAAATCTATGGGTATACCTACTTTGCAAGGTTTACTCCAACTACAATCTGTTCGAAAATTCTGACCAATATAAAAGATGATCGAACGGAAACTTGAAGGTTTCAAAGACCATTTCGTACATTCAGCTAAATTTTGCAAATATATTCCCCCGGGTACTTACCCTTTGAATGTCCAAGAACTAGACGAACAGCATCCTGGCTCGACAACCTGTACACTGAATTGTTTCACAATGCATGACGCATAGGGTATCCAAGTAATAGACCTAAATTAGAGAGAGAAATGAAAAAATTAAAATATTTCCAATTGTATATAATTAAATTCGATACAATATTTCATGTAAATAATCGAAAAGCGTATACTCATTGAAATTATTTCTATATGGCTGCAGTAGACGTGCCCAAAAACCACAAAAAAAGATAATTTAGTTGAAAATCAGTATATCCACATTCTTCAAGGAAAATGAACTAACAAATTGTGAAAAAATCAAGTTGGACCATTAAATACCCGAATAAATGATATTGTGATGTATTCCATGCATTAATTCGACATCAAACTGAACTGAAATTATTTTCATTATTACAGTAGGTACATAATATTTTTTTTTTAATTACCAAACAATATCCTAATAAAATATCCCAGCAATTATTCCATAGACCATTTTCAAATATAATTACCGGCATTTACGTTCATCAATTCATTTGGACGCAGACTGTTTAAATATCCATGCATTTGACTTAATTTACTAAAATAAAATGAAACACTGTAATAGAAAACTGTCCAAGATATTTGTGTTAAACACTTCTCACCATGCTTTGAGGTAGTTACCTATTCACCGTCGTAGAAAGACAGAAACGAAGGAAATCCTAACTGATTTATTGATTTATATTTGATTTCATTATCCCTTTGATTTTTTATAAGCAGTTACCGGAGGAAACCTTCAAACATCTAATTGGTTGTCAACTCATCTCATTATTTCATTATTAGTTTGAAAGTCGTGTTTACTGGCATATTTCTCATAACCTCTTGCTTTATAACTCTTAACTGTTTTTCGGCAAACTTCATCCAAATTTGAAAACCATTTTCATTCATTTTTACCGCATTACAGTTAATTACCAGGGATCCTATACAGATAAAATGAAATATTTTCTCGTGGGTTACTGATGCACATTGCCTTACAGATGCAGACTTGTCTTTAAGAATTATACAAATGCAGTTCAACATAAAATAGACTTGGCAGTGAGTTCACGAAATTTAATGGGGAATGGAGGAATATGAAATGGGACCCAATGTGAGTTTGATTCTTGGGTTAAAGTTCGACTCGGCCACCGAGATCTCTAAGGGCAAAGGAGCCTTAAGAAAACTAGCCACTGGCGGTGGTGAATCCCTTGAGTGACCGGCGGCCCACTAGGAGCACTTGATTGCAATGACCAGTTCAATTATCAGATTTTCCAAATCGCTTCGTGACCCACTCCAGAGCCAAACGCCAACTAATACCCAAGAACCATCCGTCCACAGAACCGCCCCCTCTGCCAGCGCCGCCCTCTGGAAAAGTCAACATCTCGGTCAGCTCTCAGACCTCGTCACCGGTATGCCTCGCCGGCAACAAGGGCTGTGATTGCGTTCCAAATAAAATATTTAGATTCATTAGCTAGAAATGCTACACACATGTTCCTCAGTAGACTGCGATATTATTAGACAGAATCGGCTTTTATATCGTAGGTCATCGGGTCGCATCAAATAGCAACATATTCAATAAATGTGCACTACCACGGCTGAGCTAGTGCGAGCATATTTATGATAAGACGCGGGGCGACGACTCGAAATGTGCAAATCATTGCTAAACATATAACAAGACATGGACATGTGTTCGAGTAGTCTTCCGAGTTTACGTTAGACGTCTTTGTACGATTCGATTTCTTCAAAGATATAATTCATGTAGGCAGGTCTTAAAGGTTTAACATGTAAACCTAGTGATTTGAATCCAGGCAAAAAGTCGAACACATAAGTTAATGTAATATAAGGTGGAACAGGTTAAAAAGATGGAATAAAAACAATTCAGTATCCTCACTGGTTTAGAAACGCCATCAATCTAAGCTATTTGTATGATTCAAAAGTACCAAAGATTTGAAAGACACGATCAAAAGGTATTGCAAACAAAAAGTAAGAAGATGATCAAGAAAAACAAATGCTTTTTGTGAATAAATTTAAGCATGTATTGCTAATTTATCGAAGCTGTACGGAGAATATATCGAGTAAAAGTATGGTCTGAAGAGCAGGGTAAGGGAAATTCAGTTTACTCAGTTGGATGAAAAGTAACTCTACTAAGAAATACAAGCAAAAACGAGGTTCTACGGGGAATAAAACAAATTTTGTCGGGAAATAGTTGCAAGAATTATTTAAAAGTGAAACTTGAAAAAAAAATTATAGAAGTATTCTTAGAAATCGCATTCAAGGTTGACAAACTGTAAGGCATTGACTGAACGCCTTTATGGAATATTGGCGTGACACGGAAACAAAATATAACTCAGCAGAGAAGAGTGAGGACGGGAGCAATCTCCATGAATGGGTGAAGGAATAGTCCATCAGAGAAAGAATGACACGGCGTTGGCGAGAGAATGCCTGTCTTGTTTTGAAGTTCTCCTGGAAGTTCTAGATGGAAAAGCAATAATTTACTTCGATCGATTTTAGTATACACGTTGGTTGCTAGTGAGGAGGACATAGAATTGACTAAGCTCTCCTACGCAATCAATCAGCCCATCTCCAGCCCGGAATGCAATCATTCTCCAGTCAGGTTAGTCAAGAATTGGCCGACCTATTCCTTCCAATCACGGGCTATCCTGCCTCAACCTCGCCATCCCTAATACTTTTCTCTCCCGGCCGTTGCCGTCCCATCTTCCCTTCGGGCGTCTCTTCCCGGACGCCGCGTCCTCCGCCGGCCCTCGCCTATGCCAGCGCCGCCGCCGAGTGGACCGAGGATTTATGATCTCGCATTACGTGAAAACAAAAGCGAGGGGGTGGAGCGCAGATAGGGTCCCAAGGGGGGCGAGGGGCGGGGCAGTGATGGGGACGACGGAGACCGAGAGGCTGGAAGGAAATGAGATAGGGCGAGATCTTTAGAAGAGGAAGGAAGGAAGGGAGGGGAGAAAGCGTGGGAGGAAGGGAATGAGAAGGGATCGAAGGAACTTGAAATGGGAAAGAGGGGCCCGTGAATGCTTTCTAACGGGAGCGGCGAGAGAGAGATATTGAGGGGGAAGTCTACAATGACGCAGCAGAGAGAGATGAGACAAGAGATGAGAGCATCAGTAATTTGCTAAGGCGTCATGCTGAAAAGAATTACCGCCACTTTTCTCTCTTCAGATGAACGCGCATTGAATCAGCATGCAGACGCATTTGATGGCTAAAATCTAACCATGTCGTCACAGAACAAATTTTTCGGGTTGAAGTATTGGCTTCCCATTTCTAGGATCTGGGTTTGATTTCTGTAAGTCACAGATTTTTTGACTCTTGACACCCGTCCCCTCTTGAGTGCTATGAGGAGGGGATTTCAAGAATAATGCTTTGTTGGATGTAACCCAATTTGCAGTCTCCTTGGCGTCTTAACCTCAAAAACATAGCAACATGTATTGCTACCGCGTTTCAATCATTACTTGAATTTTTATGACGTCCCTTAAAAACAATCTCTCTCTTCTCATAATTCCACTCAAGGAAAATAAGTATTATCTAATAATGAGGGGTGTAACTTCACTCAATATCATCTTACAGTTTTGGTAACATATATGCATAGCAATATACTAATATACTATAAGTAGCATATATACATAACAACGGATACACATAAGCAATTACAAAGCGCTCAGTTAGCATCAAGTAAATGGGATAAGTTCGGTCGAACGGGCACTCACGAATACGAAGGGTCGGCCGCGTGACTGGAGTACTTACTGACTTCCCATTCCGTGGGATCGACTTCGAATCTCAACAGAGTTGAAAGGAGGTAGTAACGTCGTCCACAACATTTAATAATCTTGATAATCAGGCGAAAGAGGGTAAGTATAGCGTTAATAAACTAATTAGAAAGCTATAGTTGCGTTCTTTCATAAGGAGAGAATTCGACCCAATCAGGCCGGATAACATACGCAGCTATGAGAGACAGAAATTTAACCTGGTTGCTTTCCGACTCCTAAAACCGTTTAATGAGGAGGGAAATTCATGTATTGCACTGCATCCGTCGAATTGGTTTCAATTCGTAGGCCCATAGCTGTCTTTGGTCAAGAGTACGGTAATGTCGACGCTGAGTTTCTTCACACTCCACCATTTCCCAAGTAATCTTCTTCACATAACACATTATCCACCGAAACATTACTGTTCATAATGCCACATTAAGTAAAAGGTTACAATGCTATAATAAATTAACACATCTGCCTAACGCAGTCAAGATAAAATTATACCATTAATGAACACCCATTTCGGGAGACGTATTCATCAGATTCGAAATAACTAAACAGACAAGAGAAAACGTTTTCAACGAAATCGTTGACAACCTAGAATGGTTGTTATAATTATTTCTTAATACACTTTTAATTATCTAAACAATTCGACTTTACACGATTACAGTTAAATGAATATATATAGATTTCATCAAAAGCCGGTAGATAGGCTCACTGAAAGGCGCTATTGCTGCACATATTCCTTGAAAATATAAAAATAGATATACAATCAGTTTATAGGAATGACAAAATGTACGTACTTCCCGCACATCGACTTCCCGCTAACAATAATGTTCACATACCTACAGGCGTTCGTAACTGTCTATCGCAAGTAGTGTTTTCTTAACAGTAGGAGCTAACTCAGCAATGTTTTGTTGAGTCAAATATATCAATATAGTTTTCTAACTTAAACTTTTTCCAATCTTTCATCTCAGTCAGAAATTTATTGGGTATAATCGTGTCATTTACTTATTACTTTGGTATATTCATTGCTATATTATAAACTTCCACAGACGATATGGGTTGTTCTCTACAGAGATAACAAATGAAATTGAAGCCACTTGAAATTTGCGGATTGAATATTCAGTGCACACGAATCGAAGCTAAATTATTCCATTCCCTCAGGTCTATATATAACTGACACTCTTCACGGAACCTCGGCGCAGAACGAGTAGGAATAATGCGCTTTATTTGCACGAGTCATTTAATCAGCGGAACATTCCCGTGGATTTCGGCTGGGAGGAAAATATTGGCAGCAAAAGCAAGGAAGAGCAAACCTGTCGTCGAGCGTTTCTTTCATAGACCCTTTGATTGGGGCGACAAGCAACCTCCATTCAACCCCGGCACTCAGACATCCCCACATTCTTCTGGACTCCACAAACCTTACCCAATATATGGAACCTGCCCACATTGCTTAGCAGCCATGTGGTACCAACATAAATAATTAGTTCTCCACATGGCCACGAATGGCGCGACCGAGCTTGCCCACAAACATTTACAAATGCCTGTACCTCCATGTACTAAAGTCATAATGCTCTCCTTCTTCAGTTCAAATATTATACCAGCGTTGATGCATATAAAAGCACAACTGTCAACATTTCCATTCAAATAACAACAATGAAAAGAAAATTTATTGTACCCATGGAATGTCAACATTTTGAAATAATACGTGAGCATTTAGCGTACTCGTCAGTTATATGATTGAAAAATAGTTATCAAAACTGTGTTGCACTAAGTATACATGGCGTTATATGACCAAGGTCTTGAAAAAAAATCATGAAAACTTCGTAGAAAGAATCAAGTTCAAGTACCGTACCGAACTTGGCCTACTCGGAAGTTATACGAGAGTCTTCTGCCATCTTTGCAAAAGATGAATTGATTATAATACATTTTCATACCTGCCCTGCGAAGGAAAGCTGCGAGCTTCGTTCGTTAAAAATTGTTACGAGCGAACAAATAGTGTTTCATAGCTTTTAGAGAGATTAAGTTGGGAGCCCCTAGAGACTCGTTGGCTACACTCTAGGCTTAGCTAGTTTGAGAAATTTAGAAAAGGTGTGTTTCAGGGCGACATAGTGAGCATCATTTTGACGCCGCACTACAGTTATTGGTCCGACTGATGCGATTAAATAAGAATGATTTATTGCCGAACAATTGTTAAAAAATTCGTTCTGTCCACGCACAACAAGCGATCATAATCAAACGAGACCTCCAATAAAAACACCCATAATACACACGGCTGGTATCTTAACACCCCCTGCTACACGCCTATGCGGCGGTTCGCAGGGTAGCACGTAGATTTACACGGGGATAGATATTTAAACATAAAAATACGAAAGAGAAATTTTTCAGTCATGCTACTTTACATAAAATGATGTACAAATGGTAAGACAGGCTATTTGCTCAAAAAGTCATATTGAATATTTATTCAAATATTAAGGAGCAAAAATACCCAATATAAACCCAGAAGGATTTGAATCTAGTATTCCATTAAAAAATTTATTTAGGCATGTCAATTTGGGCTAAAGTTCAACATTAAATTGATACGGGGAAGGAATATAATTATTTAACACTTTGAATATCACAAAGAAACAGTAAGAGGACCTAATCGCGGACTGGCTTCCCATCCCAAAGGCTCAAATTCGAAAATCTCTGAAGAGATGAAATAAAGTAGTAACAACATGCTTAATAGTTCATTAACTGTATTAGGACTGTGAGGACGTGCAGCATCAATAGACCTAAAAACCAAACTGCATGGCCCAAAATAACCATGCAACCAATGTACAAGTTATCCAACCGTTATCTTTTTAATCTCTACAAAAAAATTCAACGAGAGTGGTCAAAGATAAAATACTTACCTGAGGAGGTATTAATTAGTCAATAATCACCTAAAATCATGAAATTACTTTTTGGTTCCGCTTTTTCGCATACATCAAGCCTTATCACGAATCTACTCAGCTTATAGTAGTAAAAGTTATCTCATCAATTTCTTAATGTGAGACATACTTATGAATTACGAAAAACGCTTAGCCACGCCAAATAAAATATGCAAAACAGGGCCTGGAGAGTCAAAGAAAACTCACGAAGTAATAAGAAAGGAGAAACTTCACCTTAAAATTGGGGCACAATACGCTAGATTTATAACTCACGCGGGGTAAAGTTTACCTTGTCGCCGAGATGTGGGAGCCTGCTCGTGAGAGATAAACCTGCGATGAGATGCATGGGTTAAAGGGGAGAGATTATTTCGGGGAACACTTTGCGATAAAAGGAGAAAAGAAGTGGCTAACCTGGGACACACCCTGCCGACAATGGGACAATCTTTTTTTCCTTGGCTCTCCACTGTACATTGTGGGAGTGAGAAGAGGTTGTAGAGAAGCGGAGAGAGGACAAAAAATGGCTTTAAGATGGGATTACTAGATAACGCGATAATACGCAGAGATTAAAGAAAAAATCCTTGGCGAGTGGACGCACTGGGTTGAATTTATCGTCTGCACTTAGCTCTCTCGGGACTGAGGAATTGTTGTGGGAGGGAAGTGGTCGTTGGAAGGAGAATGCAAAAGGAGAGCAGAAGGAAGGAAAAGATGGAAGTGGGAGGGGAAAGGAGAGAGTAAGAGGGAGAGAGTAAGAGGGAGAGAGAGTGGCTAGGGGTGTAATTGGCGCCTTTCCCACGCCTTCCTTACGGAGAGGGAACTCCTTACCCTACCTCCTCCCCACCTCCCCTCCCAGATCTCATCTCCCCATAGTTCCCCTTCCCCGATGGTAATGAAAGGGGTTCCGCTGGGAGAAAAGTGATTACACTATAGCACGCTCCGTTCGGTGACACCGCTCTCTGGATAAATTAATGCGTGAATTATTTTACCCAGATATTTTGAGATAAGGAACGCTTTATACTTTCCACACCCCCTTCCTCCAGTCCGACTCCTAGGGCCCTTCTCTTCACCCCCTTTCCGCAACACGGACACCCATCTCCAACCGCCCTTCGCATATCTCCCCGTCGGCATCGCCCTCCGTGGCGTTAATTTTAAAGGCAAAAATCTCAGTAATAGGAGCGGATGTGATTTAGGAATCTCACCCACTTCCTACGGGATGAAATTTAATCATTTTTTTACTTCGTCTCCGAGATTTAAGGGATTTTTTCCGAGTTCTCCTTTCACTCCACATATTTACACCCGCCTTCCTCTCACTCGTGAAAAGAAATCGTATATCTGGTGGAGTCTATCTGTAATTTCACGCATGCATGCTACCGTGGCTTATGGTGATGTCTATCAGATGGTGGGAGTAACACCTCTTAATGGCATGGAGGAACGTTATGTCTTCATCTTTCTATGCATGGCGTGCGACCTTGTTATGCCAATTCGATCCCATTATAAATCATGAGATTTTATGACACTCAGAATTGAACTTTGCGGTACGCACGCTTTTATTCTGACCCTCCTCTGAGGATTTAGGATTGTTTACTGTGATTATCTCTTATCTAATTTCCTTCCTTCAATTAAACTTGCGGAATGAAGTGGTGGCAATTTAAAAATGTTATTCCGATCATTCAAAAAATCGCATAAGGCTGATGGCAAGTACTTAATTGAGGAAGGGTATTTATAAAGAGGTCTTAAAGAACATTATTTCATCTACGTATCTATTTTCCTTATGCCATCAGAAAGAGCTATAATGTCACATATGCCAATCTTCCTTTAAATAACATGAAAATTTACAGTTTTCAAGAAATTCCATTTGAAATTTCAAAGGCGATACGACTAACGACACCCTTCCTACGACGATCAGTGCAAGTACTTTGTTAAGCTACATTTTGGAGAACAAATTCTGTTCAATCTGGATAAACATCGTTAATCGTAAATACAAGTCATCAAGTAAATAATAAATGAAAGATAGGAAACTAATAGAGATTTTGACTCTACGTCTATAGTCTATCCTGCGAGCATCCGCATGGGCGTATATCAGGGGTTACTACTACAACTGCTATTAGTAGGATACCAACCATGTAAAGATCGAAGGAATAAGGTTTTGGGATGTGAAATGGTGACGTGTATTTTGGGAGTGAATTAAGTGGAGCTCAGTTTTTATCACAGTCACACATTGTGCGTGGAAAGAACGAGTTTTTGTACATATCTGTTTGCAATATATCTCTCTTATTTATCGCTTCTGTCAGTCCTAGAGATGTAGTGAGGCGTCAAAATAATATTCTGTTTAATCTAAACCTGGCGTATAGCCTCCGAGTCAGGGAAGGGGATGCCAACTTGATCACTCTATAAGCTGTTAAACACTCAATGTTCACTCATAGCATTTTTTTGGGCTAGCTTCAACGCAAAAACTGTGCGACAGTAACCCTAGGCGATTCGAAATTTCATAAAAAATAAATAATCATAATTAATAATAAAATGTGCTATAATAAGCCACAACTTGAGGAATCGAGTGGTAATGAGTGATTTCAAAACTCGCTGACCATGTAGAACGGCGGAAAACCTGTACACTCAAATTAAAGGTGGATAAAAGCCTAAATTGAGAGGCGAAGAACAAAAGTACAAGCCAAACACGAAAAGGTCCAATTCCGCTTATTGTAGCGAGGGATAGCAAGGGGTAGGAACCTCATATGAATGTTTCCTTTCAATTATTTTAAGTTCCCTCGCTTAAGGATTCGTTCGCAGGATACGTTTTGGTAGGAGGGAAATTGAGATTTTTTTTGGTCAAAATGAGAAAACTCAAGCGCACGAAGTGGGAGAGGAAACAGATGGGAAAGCAGAGCCGGCATTTTACACCAATGCCCTCCTCCCACTAGCCTTTGCAGTCAGGCCGGCGTGCGCACGAAAATTAAGGGCGGTAACTCTTGAATTTTATGTCCCACCGCTGCGAATGTTACCGCTGGCAGTTGGCTCGACACGCATGTGTGGGGCCATATTAACGACCCACAACCTAGTGATATATGTGATGTGTTGTTCTCTTTCGACGGTTGATCGCTTCGGCCACGTGGTATCACCAACATAGAGTTTAGGTTTATGAACAATGTCTCAAACCCTTGTACCCTCAGAGAAAACCCCCCGGCACCAAGGTTACAGTTTGCATATGAGTTCTGGGTTTCATGCAGTTATGCCTTACGTATTTTACTGTTTCACATATCACCCCTATTCTCCCTCTTAGTTACAGACAGGTTTACGATTTCAATGTAAACCTACACAAGCTATCGCCAACTTCTGAAATAAATATTTCATCGATGGTATAAAACATTTAAAGAAGAGGTCAACATTCCACTTACAACAGAGCAAGACAAATAACGAAAATATTTCATCATTTAACAACAATGCCACAGCACTAATACAGAACATACAATAATTTAGTTGTAAATACTAAATATTTGATTTTGTGAACGGAAATTTCTATGAATATACTTTAAAGTCCACATCATCATCATCGGATGTTTAATTATTGATTGATTGACTGCAGCCCTCCAAATCTCTAATCCCTTATCTAATGCTAGCTCCCTTACCCCCTGGTATCTCTTCCTATGTACTTTCCTCTATTTGGTCCATGAACTTATGCCTGGGCATTCCTCTGGGGACTGTGCTCTCTATTTTACCTTCAATTATGTTCCTCACAAGCTCATTGTGTCTCAGGTTGTGTCCAATCTATCTGGTTCTATTTTTCTATATAATTTTTCACATGATCCCCCCTATTTTGCCTTCATTTATCTTCCTCACAAAACCATTGCCTCTCAGGGTGTGTCCACTAATAAAGGACATATTATCATTCCACATTATTCCAAATAGCCTTTCTAATTTACCCATTACAGCCCTAGCGGTTCGTTTACCACCAATCACTTAATACACTCGACACAACCCACTTGGCGACAAAGTAGATAGCGCTGATATCACGTATTTTTTTAATGGTGGGATATTTAGTCAACGCAACAAAACCAGCTGCCTCTTATTTAAGTGATTCATCATGGGATTACATGCTCTACCATAAGAGTTTACACTCAATCCTATGTCTTCTCGAAAAAAATGTAAGTATTTCTTGACACAGAATATACTGACTACGAATATATTCTTGATCTTTCCTCATTTACCTACAAGGAATAGATCAAAATTATTAACTTGACAGAACTCAGTTCGTTAAAAAACTGTGTGATTCAATGAGAATCATGGGTAGTGGACGACTCATGGCGCATGGCGCTTCCCCGAGAATGTAGGTTTCCCAAGAACAACGCTCTCAAAAATAAATTGCTCCTGTTCATTCGTCAAATTGGCTTACCGCGCGACTATTATTTACATTTTATAAAAATTCATTGTTAACTATTGTGAAAACTATGACTGTAACAAACTTTAGATAATGAATTGAGCATAGAATCTATTGATTTGTAATTATTCCATGATCGTATTGGCTTTTAACGACCAGTGATGTTTGGGCATAACCCAAACTCAAAACAATATATTTAATTCATAGCCCTGGTGGTCTCACTGAGGCTGAAATCTTCGAGAAGCTTGAATTTTGTACTCCTGAAAACGCTTCTACGTCAGGGATCTATAATTGCGTAATAAATTAATAAGTACTCCGTACGAGGGAAGTTAGGTCACCGACGGGTGACTCGTGCGAAGAATAATTTGATGACCTTAAGTCGTCAGCTCTATGCATAAGGAGATATCGTTTTACAGACAACAGACCAAGAGGATAAGGATCAACTTACTGCGCGACCGATCTGGCCGATCTTTCTAGTGACGGAGGCCTCACATACTAGTGACAAATGGAGGTAAGACCTTTCTTCTGTTTCAGCTGCATAAATCGACAGTTAGATGTCGCATTAACGTTTGGAGGGAAGGAATCGCCTATTGGATCTCTGAGCACCTATGTTGTGCTTGTAATCTCAAAAGATCGACCAGTGGCAATGTGAGAAGGGGCTCTGAACCCAAGGGTAAATGGAATAGGTGGAGGAAATTGGATAGGGTACAGGTTTAAAACCCGGTCTCAATTAAGTTGACCAAGTAATAAACCAAGAAACTTGTTTTTTTCTATTGGAATTAGAAACCCGGACTTGCTTCGTTGAGAAAAAGCAGCCCCAAGGTTCCCTTGCCAGAGTTTGCCCCAACGCACGTTAGCCGTAAACCATTCGTGCCTCCCATAAAGAAACGACGCAAGAAGCAACCTGACGCCGGTTACCCCCCGCCAAAGCAGCCGGTTCTATCGTTGGAACTCAGCGATTACAGCCATCCGCGGGCCCGAATGATCCATTGAGCACCACGAGGAGGTAGGTGTACGTTCGGTTGATTGTCCATAAAGGGCGCTTCTTCCCAATACCGATTCCCTTGTGGACTTATCCCGATAACTGTAGACTTTTTACTTTCTATATCGAAAAGGGATTAAGGGGTGTTTTTAAAATTCATGGTATTCCACTTCAGCACATATAAAATCCCGCCACGAAGACATTCACAAAAGATTCAACACGTCTAAATTATTTATGGCCTCCCTGGAAGAAGAAACGGGTAAATCGATTTGTTAATAAAAAGACGGGTAACGTTTCCGCGATGGGTAAAGTGAAGTGTTAGGTATGCCTTGGAAGAAAAAATGTCAACTTTAATTTATTCCTAGAGAAAATGCACGCATTCATTGGCATTCCATATGCTATTGGTAATTTGCCTTTACCAGGAACAAAGGTACATAAGGAGAGAGCTGACTGCATTATTTAAATTCTCATTAGTAATTTCATGTGACGCAATTGCTTCGATAAAATGTTGCCCGTTCTGTATGCAAGTGACGACAAGGAATTGGCCCAAATGAAATAACTGAGGAAATGGGGAAAGACTATTAGCTGAATAGTGCATTTACCTTAATTGCTCCGACTGAACGTAATGTCTGGATTGCAGAATCTATGAGCCATCATTTCGGCCGCCACGGATGCAAGCAGTTCATCCGTGCTAAGCCCGTTCGTTTTACCTTCTTACCGTGGGTAGTTGCACAGTGTACTGATAACTGCAAGCATGATGATTATGCATGCACATCCTTATTACGAAACAACCTAGCCCAGGCGACTCATGGGTAACAATAAAACCTCAAAGTCTTGTAAAATGTGTAATGTTCCACTTCATGCTATGCTAAGTGTCAAGATCTGTGATTAAGGAATTTTATACCCATTGTTTGACTTATTGCCTGACTGTTTCACATGTATTTTCGATGCAGTACATTTACAGTTAACCTATTATAATATACGAAATTTATTTTCTATTGATGGAGTTATATCATGTTTTCGATTTTATGCGGTTTATATGAGTAACCAATGTAGTTTACAAATAATAGATTGCACCCCAAATATTACCATTTCCATTTTAGCATTCAAACGCGATAAAAATAGATTGTAATCTGGTGAAGTATGATTGTCTCAATTTTCCTATTGTCTCCAAAATCAGATAGTGTTATTATAGACATGAAACGGTGTTATATAAGAAGATTCGTATTGCAAATGATTGAAACATATGTCACAAACTAATATTGAATCATTTTGCATATAAAAAGCTTTCCTTGGAGATTCGCCCAATTGGGTAATTCACAACTCAGACACGCGCAAAGTAACGTGTCGTGGTACCATTCTCAAATTAATATTTCTATCATAAGATACGATTCCGACCCTAATACGATCATTAAAATAAATAATTTTGGGCGATATGGGTTTAGTAACGGCAATTAGGGCATACTCCGCAAATATAAGTTTTTTACTTTTTAATTTATTCTTTTTGTTGGAAAAATATTTTCAGCCCGTACGCCTTATTGGATTATTGCCTAGAGAACTGTAAATTTGATTAATCCTTCAATATTTTTTTGCTTGAATGATGCATGTGAAACCTGTGATAAGATACATGTTTCATACATTTTGACCGCATTTCCCAATAATATTTTTAAAATTGTCAGGTAATGTACATATAATATAATAGCGTCTTAATAATTCATGGCAGTATAATGTAGTTGTTTGGAATACAAATACATGTCCCAATAAATGACCCGCATATGAAAAATTGATTTAGTTAAGTATATTTTCCCACAAGCGATTATATTTTTTTAAATAAAAATGAAATATGAGTTATATCAAATACGAACAGTTTTTTTGTGCTGCAATATAACGGATTTACTGCAGAGTAGAACATATGCTCTCCTCTTATCATAAATAACCCTTCAAATGGGGAAACAACTGGAAGTAAAACCACGCCGCAAAGAAAAATGCGTACAAAAATATCAGGCACTGGAATGAAATGAGGGACCGATTCCCTCTCTGTCCGACATTCAGAGCACAGCAAAAAAATATTATTATTGCGATAGCGGAACACGAGAATGAGAAGGGGGAAAGACCTTATCACGCGGCCCGCTGCGAAATCTCCGCTCCATTGCGGCCTCCTTTACCCTCCATTTTCCATTGCGCTACCCCCGGCTCACTTTTTTTACGAGTTTCCAGTTTTTTGGAAACCTCTTTAGGGAGCTGCGAGACCTAAACGAAAAGCAGTTGCGGTCGTCGTGGCAACGTAAGCCTCGAGGAGCTAGCTAGAGAGCTGCGGCCGCCTCCGCGAACCCACGCCAGCGTCGACAATGACAACACAGACCTTGGTAGTAAAAATTTTATGTCCGGACATAAACGCATTTGGATGTATGGGTCCGGGGACGACTTTTTTTTAAGTTATCCAGCACAAGGAGACTATCCCTATCCTCCTCTATTTAACAAAGCAGAAAAAGAAGGCAGTAACATCGTGTTATTCGCTTCTGGGTAGACGGAACAGTGTTTCCATGGGCGCCCCGTCGTCGAGCAAAAGTCAAAAAGACGACTACATTATCTTGATTGAGCTCCCGGGCGTGTCAAACAAGCAACGGTATTTTAGCCATGGAGGGAAAAAAATACGGGCTTTCAATCGTTTCCAAAAGCTCTAAATAAAGAGGACAAGGTACAATTTATTTGTCTGGTACCGACAAAAATACCGCTTGAGGAATGGAGAAGTATTCTGGCGATGCAGCCTCCTCCAAAAGTGTTTTACATTTTCTGGAAGCTAAAAAATAGATATGGAAAAGGATTTGAAAGTTTGATTCAATTTCTCACGACCTCTGGAGCAATTTGTTTTGGAACATATGCCACGTGTCCATGCACAGATAGCACTCCTTGCAAATTTCCCTCCATTCAAGTTTGTCTTAATTCCTGCAACAACTACATATCCTTTCACAAAATCCACATGACTTCACAAGTTTTTTACATTCGATGAGCCTAAGAGCAGTATGCTTCCACAAGAAAAAGAAACACGAGATCATTTACACTATGATACGCACACATACCAATACTGTACACTAATTATAAATATAATGGGAAGACGAAAATTCTAATGCCTTCGTAATACTTCGATGGTCAGCATGGCTAAACTGGGAATTTAAATAACCAACTATGCCAGTAAATTAACAACATTTAGATATCAATGCCAAGGGCCGCCCAAAGAACATGGAGTGCCTCGGGTTACTGTGCTTTGTGCCCAGGCAAATAAGAGCCCTGGTAACTATTGTTTACGGGCCCGAAAAATATACTTATTCGAGCGTCCAAATATATAATCAATATGTGGCATGATTTACTATTATTTTCAATATAATTATAAATAATAGTTGTGCCTTACTTTTAAATGAAAAATTTAAAGAAAAGTAGATTCCAGTAATAGTGTACGAGTCCAAAATATCACACAGATTTCCGTGTCAGATACAAAGAGCGACAGACACAGTGATACATTAAGACGACCACTGTTACCAATATCAGATACAGTAGTATGGCATTCACACCAGATTTTAATCGTTATATTTTTACATTCTGTCATTACCGAACTCCTCCGCATTGCGAAGCCCTCGGAATCACGGGGACCAGGGTAGTTGCCCCGTTTAAAGGGCAGTATTGTAAATGAACTCTGATAATAATTATTACATTAGTAACATTTTTAAGATGCCAAAAATGATAGTAGCACTAAAATGGCGATTCAAAATAACTTCGGGCATCGTCACAAGAAAAATATCTCCACTAAGCAGGTACATAATATTCACCACATTTGAAGAGACGTTTAATGACGAGAAACATATAATTGAGCTCTGAGAATGAGGCACTTTACTTGAAATATTCCATTAAAATTACGATAAGAAAAATATAAGTAATTACATACTCTAGGACATAAAAACTGTGCTGGTAAAGGAGAAGGACACAAACTGGAGCATTTTAATTATTTGAATTGAAAATGAAATATCAGCGGCCTGATTTTTTTGGAAACCTGAAGACAAGAGATAAGGCAGATGACTCAGTACAAACCGTGTGTATTAAAAATCTTAATAACCGTAGTAGAATTTCGATTATTTCAAAGGTAGCTAAAGTTTGTAACTGGAGCAAGCGGGGCATTTTAATTATTTTAATAGTATGCAAGAAGAAAAATGGGCTTAGAAACGACTAAAGTCAAACCTGAAAAGTAATCATGCCTCAGGACTGACGAAGAGAAATATGTGAACGAGAATAAGAACACTTTTCTGTTATCTGAGAAGGTAAATACTTAATGTAACCCGTTTCGATGTATTACATCTTTCCATAATAGCGATGGAAAAAACATTTAAACCTCGACTTCCCAGCGAAAAACTGTTAAGTGCCTTCATTTGATATATAAAACTGTATACTAACACCAATTTTAACAACTTTCTTAGTAAATTGATGACCTGGCTCTCATTTTGAATGTTTATTCGTAATTCGAATTTATTTCGCAGTTTATATCGTGCGTCGAATCCTCTCATTTTATTCCCTGGATAACAATATGACTAGCTCTCATCTTTTGAAGATGAATACCGAATTTCCTCCCGGG
The DNA here is from genome assembly GCA_963169105.1 of Ceriagrion tenellum. Classification (NCBI taxonomy): domain Eukaryota; kingdom Metazoa; phylum Arthropoda; class Insecta; order Odonata; family Coenagrionidae; genus Ceriagrion; species Ceriagrion tenellum. The sequence continues at coordinate 87,216,056 of OY720641.1, read as the reverse complement.
AAGGCACTCCCACGATAGAAAAGAGACATTGCTTTGATGTTAACGAGGATGGGATAAACACGTCACTCACCTGGACTTCCCGTCGATCTGAACTCATCTCCTTCCCTGAAGCACGTCCCTACAAAGGGAAGGGAGAACCAAGGAAATAGCGGAAGATAGGAGACGGTAGAGATAAGAGAGGGAAATATTTCGCAAAATGTCTTCAGTACGAAATTTCGCCGGAGAGAGAGAGAAACACGAAAGCACAGTGATTCACGACTTCCGCTCTTGGGATTGGCCTCCCCGGAGCGCGCGCGGTCGCCATGGCAACAAAACTTGGTCAAGCCTCCTCGCTCGTTCGTAAATCGAAGGGAATGGTTTGATCCCAGCTATGACCTCCGGATGTCGGAGCCAAAGTTTTACCCCCTTCCCACTCGATCTCCCCCACCCCACACTTCCGCCCTCCTCTAATGCGATTTGAAAAATATTTCAAAAACAAAGCTCGGAGCCGGACACAGAATCCTTAATGCGTTGGGAAGTGTGCTGCGGAAGAATTGCCAAAGAGAAACTAGCTGTATCTCCATTTTTCTGGGGCACTTAAAAAAATTATAAAAAAATAAAGTTTCATTTCAAACAATTCTTGGCTGAAGATTTACTTGGAGAATGCTCAAGGATCCTACATAATATTGCTAAAATTTTACATCAGATTATCCCGCTGGTGTTATTAGTCGTAAAGCAGGAAAAAATGCTCCTCTGATAAGTTAGTTTGCTTATATTCTTCAAATAAAAGCACCTCAGTGATAGATAAAATGTTATTATAGAAAAAGTTGCTTAATATCACCTAATAATCCTGACTTCAATGATTCAATATAACGATTCTGAAAGAAATAATAATATTTAAAGAAGCGTGGATGATTATACTGGGGATTTTAGAATTATATTTATTTAAGTAGTATCGCACAAGCAAGATTTTTGTCATTGATGTAGTGGATTTATTGCGTACGATTTAGGAAAAAAATCCATCACGCATAGCTTCGCTAATTTAGTATCAAGGGAGGCAATCGATAACCGAGGCCATATACGCAAATGAGAATATTTGGGTAAGCTTGTCAAAAAAGACACCAGGTATTTTGCCTTGGTATTGATACGAATATCTAAGACTCTCAGAGATGTTGGCATTAATGAAACATACGGAAATATAGCAGAAGTGCTTAAAATTAAATAAATGTTTGCGATAAGGGATTGGAGTGTGATTTAGGTAGAGAGTTGAGAGGGAATGAGTTAGGTAAAAATCGGCTTAAAGCTAAGTCATTTATGGGGAAAATATGGCTGGTTTAATGCCAGGTATGAAGTAAATTCACAATAAACACGATTTAAAAGAACCTTGAACCACTTCCAAATGGAAAATATTCCCCGCCATTATCCAATAGGCAAATTGACTAACATCATAAAGATATCGGGATCAGCGTCATCAAGTCGAATTGCGATAATTGGTAATAAAAACTGATGATACATTCAAATAGAGAGTTTTAATACGACGTGTGACAGAAATAAGGGGAAAAGAACCGCATCTGAACAAATATGAGCAACAATAACTGCAAAGAAGCTCAGAGTGATTGGAAATTTGATAGGCTGAAACAGTTTCAGAGAGTTCCAATGGGTCAGTGATATGCTGAAGCCTCAACGAGAAAGGGGATAGAGGTCTCTCCCCGTAAATGCCCTTAAAACAAATTCTCACCGAAAATACGAGTGATAAACAGGAAGTACTCAAGAAACAAACAAGTATATTGAATAAAGCACAGATGAAATAAATTTATATCACCAATTTAAGAATTACAACCAAAATAGTGTAAGAGTCAGCCAACCTGTGTTCTGACGTTTTAAAACTCAACAATCAATCGCCAATTTTAACGAAGTGCCGTACAAGTAGCTCGGCATGTTCACACCACAGCGATCGCCAGCAAAAGAGAGCGAGGAGTCAGCTGCGCCGTAGAAGGGGAGGTTTTCCGGCAAATCGGACGGTTGAATTTGTGAGCTAGGGAGTAGAGGCAATTGGCAGCCTCGGAAGGGAGGTTTCGGTAAGGTCAAAGAGTGGAATTTCACAAGGGGGTGAATGGAATACGGGCGATTGGTAGCCTTGGAGGGGAGGAAGGTAGCAAAATGAGTACACACGCTGTGTAGGATTTCAATTGGAGCTCAGAAAACTGTTTTTCGTCTCCGAATTCAGGAATCTGCTTTCGCGCCATGAGTTTCTGCCTTAGCTCGTCCTCGTAGTCTTCCGATGCCAACTGCTATTTAAATTAGAGATGACCTGGTGAGAGAATTTGGCATTCAGGAAGGTGACGACAGGAATTGCTGACAGGAAATGCTGAATGAGTACCTATATCGATGGATGTCTCGATATCGATGTCTCAATGTCGTTGGCTCACAGATATCGTTAGCAAAACAGCATCGGAGTGCGCGTCTCGGGCAATTCCTTTGGGTAAGTCCGGAGGGTAAACAGTCTGCAGAGGGTAAACTGTCCAAAGAGGGGAAACTCGACAAAAGTTGGAGGGGACTATGCTAAAAAAATGCCACAATACAAAAGTATACATTTTTGGTGATTAAAAAGGAAAAACAATTTAATGAATAAAGATCACAGATGGACACAAATAACAATTATTAACCCAAAAAATATGCAGGTTAAGAAGTAAAAAGATGTGTCACAACTGATTGAAAAAAGATAAAAAAGGAAAACCTGGGTCTCCTGGGCCAAAGAGTAAGACAGAGAAGTTAAAAGGTGACTCAAGTACAAAGGGCGTAAGTTACAGTCAACCTCAGATTAGACATGCAGAACGTTGCCTACAATTTGAAAATATAATATCAACGGCATGACTTTTAGAAATCCTGAAGACAAGAGTTAAGACGGATGACTCGGCAAAAATCGTGTTTATAGCCAAATATTAAAAATAATAAGACCGTAATAGAATTGCCACTATTTTACAGGTAACTAAAGTTTGCATATATATAATTTCAACTGGGTAAGATAGGAAAGAAACAGTGAAAAGACGACGTGAAGAATTAAAAGGGAAATTTGTGATTCCACTGCATAAAGAGAACCGTAGAAAGAAGCCTAATATACTATCCAGATCCATTCCACCCAAACTGACCCCACTACTGAGAAGCAGCAGTCTCAGCAGAAGGCATTGATGGCACAGATCAAGGAGATCATACCGGTATCAACTGCCACAGCTTCGGGCGAGAGTGAAGTTCGCGGAATCGGCCGTGGTACTGCGATGTGGAAGGCTACAGAGAGACCACCTCATGTGATTCCCCAGAAGATACGACCTTGCATTCGAACAATATGTAGCATGATGGCATTCCTCCCGGTAAAATATTCCCCAGTAAAATAGTTCCCAATCGGATCTCCTGGTGGGGATTACTGAGAGGGGTACATCAGTCAGGAAGGACAGATGCAGGATAGGGATATGGATCGTGAAATCTATACGGGTGGGAGGGAAGCTGAATAATGAGGAGATGGGAAGAAATAGGTGGATATACATGAAGTCAGAAAGATGAAGTGGACGGGGGCAGACGACTATTTGAACGATGGTAATCGAGTGATATATTTAGGAAGCGACCAGAGGATCGAAGGTGTAGGCATCACCCAGAAGAAAGAATGGGGCACTAGAGAGAAATCAGCAGGGCAATACAGCGAGAGGATCCTGATAGTGAAGCTGAATGGAGCCTACGGCCACCGTGACTATGCAGGTATACTTGCCGAAGTCCAGCCATGCGGAAGAAAACATAATGGAAGTATAAGAGCTATTTGAAAAAGCCCACGAAGAAATGAAGGGAAAAGAGATCCTCATCATATGATACTATGATATGATAATATGACACTTTGTCACAGTAGAAGGAAAGGAAAAAAAGGGAAATAGTGTCGAATATTTCGCGCTGGGCAAAAGAAACGGCAAAGTAGAAAAACCGGTAAAGTTCTAAAATGAAAATAATATGGTAGTACCTACCAATCAATTCGAGCAAAATGAGCGCATGAGGTACACATGTAAGTTGCCAGGGCATATTTTCAGATACCTAATAACTTATATACTCGCCAGAGTCAGATACAAGAGCCAAGCAAAGCAGTGCTAGAGCTATCTCGGTGCGGATATAAACAAAGACCATAATCTAGTAGCCATGGACAGCCACCTTCGATACAAGAAAATCAAGAAAATGAAACGCGAACTAATGCGAGACACGAAAATACTGGCCGAAGTAGGAAACAGAAAGATTCGCCGCAGCCGTCGACAGGAAACTAGAAAATGAGGTAGAAATTGAGATCGAAGAAAAATGGGACAAGCTGATTAGGATAATCGCCGAAAAAGCAGGAGAGTAACTGGTAAGCAAGAGGGCAGACACGAAGTATCAATGGATATCGACAGAGATTAGGAAACTTATAGAAGAAAGAAGAAAATACTACAACCCACGAAATGAAGGTGAGAGAAACTTCTACAAGAAACTTAGAAATCAAGCCAAACGAGAATGAAAGAAGAGTAGGGAGAATTGGATCAAAATCTGCGGCGAGAAATTCAAAGGAACCACGAAGTAGGGGAACACCGAAACAGCATTAGTAGCGAGAAGTAGCAATATCAAGGATGCAAACGGGAATATATTGATAAAGGATGGAGATACCGGGAACATATGGAAATAACAAATCGAAGAACTTCATCAAGGGCTAACGCCGGTCGATGACCAAACGAAAGACGAGAGCCAGGTTGATAAGTAATACCGTGAACAACACACACTGAGGAGCGAATTCGTCAGAGCAATTAACGACCTTTAGAGAAAAAAATGGACCTGGAACAGACAACACCAACGAAGAAATCACCAAAGCGCTAAGAATTAAAATCATAGTCAACCTGTACGAAAGATAGCAATCTAAGCAGAAGATTTCCAGAGCGTTATGAAAGTAGCGTAGTGTGTGCGACACCAAAGAAAACTAGGACTGAGAGATGTGAGGAGCACCAATATAAAATCTTAAACGAAACACCTCGAAAGATGGAAAGGAAAATTGAAGACAACCTCTCGGAAACCAAAGTGGATTTGGAAGAACATAGGAACCAGGGAGGCCATACTCTAACTCAGAGTAATGGTAGAAAAAACATCACATGAAAAAGCCATTGTGTGTCGCATTCGTTGACATGGAGAAAGCCTTTGACAATGTTGAATGGAACATGCTGTTCGTACTGCTAGGATGGATTACAACGACAAACAAATGATCTATCTACTAGTCAAGAAGCAAATCGTCCTAAAGCGAATCGGAGACAGAAGACAAATAGAAGGTAAAATTAACAAAGAGTAAGACAAAGATGCAACCTTTCATCAGCATTGTTCCACACGCACTGAGAGGAGGCAATAAAAGTAGCAGAAGGATTAGAACTGAACGGAATTAAGATACGGAGAAGAAATAAACATGCTCAGCTTCGTAAATGATTTCGGAGTCAGAGCAGGATACTGCGATAACCTTCAAAGTTCACTAAACGCAACTGCCCAAGTTCTCTAAGAATACCACATGAATTTAAATGAGAATAAGACTAAATTCCTAGTATGTGGAAGAAAGAAGATGAATGCAGAAGTCACTCAGAAAGGAGAGAAGTTAGATGAAGTGCATTCCTCCACCTATCTCAGTCATACAATGATGCGGAACGGAATAAGTACAGTGGACGTCAAGCGAAGAATAGCCCAAGCTAAGAAAGCATTCACGTTAAAGGAAAATTCCTATGTTCTAAGAACATTGGACTACAAGCGAAAAAACAGTATGTGTAAATAGTCGTGTGGAGTGGGGCACTACATGTATCGGAAGCATAGACCTTAAGGAAAGCAGACCAGAACAGGCAAGAATCCTTCAAAACCTGGTTCCGGAAGAGGTAAATGGCAATGGACGGACAAAAAAGAAATAAAGAAGTATGCAGAAGAGCATAAGAAGACAGGACCACTTGATACATCATATACAAAAAAAGAACCAGGTGAATTGGACACACCATGAAGAACGATGAGTAAGTGATGAATATGAAGGTCAAATAGAGGGAAAAGTCCGCTGAGGAAGACCCAGGGATTGGTTCATGGACCAAAAACAGAGGAAAGTTCAAAGGAAGAGATATTAGGAGGTAAGGGAAATAGATATAGATAGGGAAGTGTCTGGGGCTGCAGTCAACCAATCTTAGGATTGAACGACCAATGATGACCTGAAGAATTCAAATGCGATATGGTACTTTTTTCACAGTTTTTATTTCAGGTCTACCGGTTTCGTCACATAGGCGACATCATCAGGTGTGTCGAAACCGATCGACCTGAAATTAAAACTGTGAAAAAAGTACCATAACGCATTTGAATTCTTTAGAATGGATTTTCACAAAGTTAAGCCAGAATTAATCGAGTTTATAATGATGACCGGGATGATACGATCCAGGAAATTAACGATTTCTAATGCTTGCCAAAAGGCGTTTGACAAAGTTAAGTACGTAACGTAAAAATATTTTGAAAATGTATGGTAAATCATGAACGCAGTACAAATTCAAGGCGAAATGTATTATGCAAATGGCCAAATACAACTTAAGGTAGTCCGAGCGAGATAGTTCCCTAGTCATAATAGAGACCATATTTGAATTATACATTTTAATTTCACCAGCTGTGAGACACACGAATAAAATATTGCATTATTAAATGGTACAATAATATAGTTATACATGACAGAAATTGTAAGTAATTATATGAAAATATCTAAATGAGTCTTTAACTTGACTCATTTTTTTCGCGCGATGTGTTTGAAACTCCTTCAAAACGGAAGGTTTATTGTGATACCCAAGAAACTACTGAGGTGACAATATGATTAATTTTCAAATATAGTTGAGAAAACATACAAACTACACGCAGTTTTTTTACGACATCTAACTGTTAGAAATACCTCATTTTGTAAATAATGTCTCTCTGAGGTATTTACATATACCATTTCCCATGTAAAAGGTCTAGCATTTTGTGGCAAATATCTCCGAAATTAATGCGGTTAAATTTTTGGTGTCATTAGTAGCGTGAGATATTTTTCTTTAATACGAGACCAAATTCATTGATTTCTAAGTAAAATGATATTTCGCTACTACCTTAAGTAGTCATGGAAAACTATTAGCAGCCATTTGTAGCTACTTTGTAGCATTTGTACTATTAGTAGCCATGGATTCTACATTATTTGGGACTTCAAAATCGATTAAAGTTAGAAAGTATTCGCGCTTAAATGAAAAAACATGTTGTCAGATGTAGTCACGATCGGAGATAAAGAGCAGAATTGAAAAATCTCTGTTTACATTTAGCTCCAACATAGCAGTATCAATAAATAAACGAGGAAAATTTTCCCCCGAAGTTCTCGGAAATTTAAGCGGAGCGAAATCGAATCTTTCATAATAAATAGAGATACTCCGTACTTTCAAATTATAAATCAATCAAACTGCACTCACTTCAAGGTTTACTCCCCGAATCCATGGAGCTGCGCACTTCTTGAGCCCAAGGCCCCTAACCAGAGGTACGAACTCATCAGTTTGGGTACATCCTGCAACGAGTTGAATGGTTGGGCATATATTAATACATTTGGTAATTCATCCCCGGGTTCGATACATGGCGTACCCATCAGTGGACCTTGATGGGCTAAGGGTGGACAAGTCTAAAGATAGTATGCAACTCTTTCGAAGACTATAATACATCCTTATTTTTTTAGTCCATTATAATGGTTCTGGCATACAAATTCACATAGAATCCAGAAGGTAAAAGACAAAAACTACCATTAAGCAATACTCTGTGTACTACTTATTAACAGGTTCTAAAAAACCATAGAACCATACAATTTTTCTATTATCATATAACTGTTACATTAAGTGCTCATCAATTAGTTATCCAACGGATTCGAAAATCGAGAAACTCAATAAACAGTTTAGATAAGGGGAAAAGTACGACCATTTTAGGGCAAAGCAGGATGCTGGAGAACAAAAATAATGGCACACCTCAAGAAATACTGCCATCAAGTGTAAGTAAGGAAGTTCAAAGAATAGTTTTTGAGAGAGTGTGCATGTTTTAGGAGAGAAAAGATAGTGGAGAGCGTTTTAACTTTTTTACGACAGTGTCACATACAGCTCTCCGCTTTCATTTTCTCAAGTTTGATATTAACTTTTCTCCAACGTCAGTACAGCGCTCAAATTTAAAAGCCAAAAAATATTAGTGCTTCACCAGTGAATTTCTCGGATTAACCTGATTTAAACCTCGATCAGGACTCATGGATACAGAACTCCATTCACGGAAACCCTGGTTACCGAATTATCAACAAGCAACAATAATTGAAGGGAGAAGGCTGCCCGCCACCGTCGCGAAGAAAAAGTGCAGCTGTTAATTTGCGATTATTTCAAAAAATAGATTATACGTGATTTAAAGGTGTTGATTTTTCCAATGTAGTGTAATCAGCGTTAAAATAATTACATTTGTTCATATTTTTACCAAATAAACCTCTGCACATCAGCAATAACAATCTGAAAAACGACTTATATGTAACGGTTCGGCCATCTTTGTGTTGATTGAGCGAGGTCCTGCTGTGTTACTTCTTCACTCATCGTTCTATATTCACGAGAGATTCCGTATCCTGCCCCAATATCCTCGAGGTACACTTCAGCACCCTCTTCATTTCTTCGTTCAACTCCTGTTTTTCTAAGAATATACCCGCAGAGGGGGCACTCAGGGAAATTAATCGCGTCCTTTCACAAGGGAACATCACGAGGGGAAGGTTCTGACCTTTCTTCATTTTACTACTCTTAAATCCTCAGGGGAGGAGGCGATGGGTTAAAAAATAAAAAAAGCAGCACTCGGGGAGGAAAGAAAAACATTCATAAGTGATTATGTTTGAAATATCGGGCACTGGGGGGTGATCGTCCGGATCTAACTGCTGACCTTAATGACTGGTGACGTAAAAGGAAACCATTGAGAGGAATAATGCATAAGAAACTGCGTATTTACAAAAGTGGGAGAAATTAAAGGGAAGTTATGTCCTTTTTTTCGAGCGGGCGTTAAGGGTTACTCCGCGTTCGCAGCTCCCTCGCCCGCCCTTCGCCGCCAACTTCGTCGTAAATTAGATGGGAGGGAGTCAGGGGGGAAAGGGGAGACGGGTAGGTTGAGAATGAAGGGTTACGCAATAGAGGGGTTGAGGAGAGGTGAAGGGGGCCTTTCAGGGCCATTCGTAAAAATTGCACGAAAGGTGGCGGCGGAGATAATTAAACTTTCCGACCCGGGCGACAATTCAAATTTTCCCGATGAAAATTTAGCTCTGTTAACATAATTTATTGATCTTTTGGGCCAGATATTCTCCGCGGGGAGAATAAAAATGTCAATTCTAAGTCCGGCGTTAAATTGAACGCTGGAATCTGTACGTTATTTTTTCCTCGCCCACCAATTAGCGCCAAGGTAACGCATAAGTCCAACGCCAATAAATCTACGTTAATATGTGATTTCTTTGTTACAAACATGAACGATTAAAATAATTTTCCGAAATATTTTGCCGAAAAACATAGGTTATAAGTTTCATACCTACTCTTAGTGGTTGTGATATTAAATACACGGTAAAAACATAGCATTATTATTCTTTACATTAATCTCTAAAAAAATTATGGTCGTAAAATAATAATAAGAGTTTCGAAGGCGTGTGCGAAATAATTTGAATTATCTTAGCAAATACTTATTATAAGGCTTATGAGAAACACATGTTCGTATCTACTATCTTGCTCACGTAGGCATTCTAGTCTTGTATGTAACAGTTAATCATGATACCAAAGAGATAACCATATTGGTGTAGATTTCTCTTTTCTAGATTCTACGTACAATTAGTCTTCATGTCGCTAGTATTACCAGTTCTTGACAATTAGTTACAGAATACATATGTTGATAATCATAAAATGGTAATAATTCATGAATTAAATGATTTTACTAATAATTTCCGAACCACAATTAGTGATAACTTCAACTGAAACGATACATAGTATAACATAGCCCGTCAGAACCCATGCCTGCATAGAGGGCAATTTGTGGAAATTTATGGAAGTTTGGAGTTTATATTAGCTATTCTACAAATATTACGTCAAGTTTTTATTATTTTCAACATGGAGAGCGGGAGACATTCATCATAAAAGTATTATTCTCGAACAACTTTAACAAGACGAAATCAGATTAAGCCTTGCATTATTCATTCATTTATCTTTTCTGTTACCGAGCCTATTCACCTAGATATTGCTTTTTATAATGATGCAGTCTCACAGCACGCGTTTAAAAGTATCCATAATGTTTGATGTCGTGGGGCTGGCGTCATCTCTTTCCCCAGCTGGCCTTCCAAGATAGACAACGCATGCTCAGTGTAATGCCTAATGAACATTCAAATAGATCAAGTATTTAACACTCCCCGATGTGGAATGTTTTAGAGCAAACCAATCTATTTCACATTCCCTGCGTGAACATCACGATATTATGTTTTAGGTTTTTTTTCACCATCTCACGTGACTTATGGATCAGTATTGTTATGATCGTAAACGTATAGAATCAGGTGACCGAGCTTTGCTGGAGAGCAAAATGTGTATCCCTCTACTGGAGCTTCGGTGAAACCCGAAAAATGGCGTCGAAATTCTTCGAAAAGAGTCACGAAATTGGCAATTTTTGAACCAAAAATATCTAAAAAACTACTCTGAGGTGAGATCGTTACATTTACTAAATGCGCATTTGTTACATTCATCACCTATTACTGTCGCTGTCATTTTCGTGAAATGCTGGAGTACTCACAAAAACATTTTTCCCTGGTGTGTACATAGTCGAAGTTTACCATAAGTAAAATTAAAGACAGTAAATTGTCAATAAAATTTAATATTGAATTCTTAGTTAATTAGAGAAATCAACTTTTTCGATGCTTTTGTCACTGTCATCTACAATTAAAGTAATACAATTTTTAGAAGAGAGATAATACGTCATTTTTCCATGATACGTTAATTGAACGACGAGAGTTTTCTAGTGGCAAAAGAACTTTCAAGCCACACGGCCCCTTTCAACTCTGGACAACCTGCTGTGAATAAACATAGTTGATATTAAGCAATGCACACTAATCCCAATGTTTGGACTCGAGCTTCATAAATGCTCATAGAAAAAGCTGTTATAACGGAAAATTGACGCCTTTGCTTTGTGCGTCCGAGCTGACCTTCGCTAGAATCTAAAGTAATTCTTGGAATGTGAACTTTGGAGCAGAAATTTTCATCCGTGCTTTACCTGTGCATAAGTGCTTCGCTAACAATCAGGTCAATAACATCATGTATAGATAAGCCTATAAAACTTTCCAAATTTGTCAGCCCCGGTGGCGGCGGGGTAAAGTCCTCGCCTGCTAACCTGAGGGTCGAGGGTTCGAGTCCCGCCTGGGTAGAATATTAACTGTCCAAGACATGGGTGAATGTGTTCTCATTCGTTGTTACTGTTCATCACCCGACATATATTGGCCCATTGTGTTGTATCCGGGACAGTATAAATAAATTCGGGACAGTATAAATAAATAAAAACATATTTATATAATAAATATATAATACAATACTATTCCTGACTACGTACATCGCACAATAATGTAAACTTGCATCGGAAAAATTTTCAAACTGCAACTCCTAATAATGCACAAACGGCGTTATTTGACGTAGGGGAAACATTTTTAACAGCGACAGATTTCAATAAAAACATTACTCAGGGTAACTTTCCAAGCTGAAATAAAAAACTCGTGTAACTAAACATATACTGTTAATTCAGCTTTTTGTTCACTTAAATTGTAAGATACGTAGTCACCTTGGTTACCAAAAACGTCCTTATTCATAATATGACTTATCAGAGTTTTTGGTAAAATATAAAATGATACGCCCGAAACAAGAGGCATTTCTGAATCTAATCTTTTCATCCGAATTCTATACATCACAACATTTCATGAAACTCGTTAGATTTGTTTTCAAGTAAATATCCAAACATGCATAAAGAAAAAACTCGTTTCAGAGGACACGATACACTCAGACAATGTTCACATACAAATGTTGAAAGAGATAGTTTTACGAGTATCAGTAATTAAATGGCCCATTCAGTAGCAACTGAAAGTGTTATTTTAGCGTTGAAGAAGCTTTGGAGAAGAATAAGCCTCGCATGAGCATTTTGAATGAGTTAAATATACCATCTGATGGCGAAACAGTTGTACTTTTCCTCATCAGTTAGTAATTAGGTTTTCAGCGAACCATGTTAAATTTAGGTTGTTTCTTGAACCAAGTGTAAACACAGGAGAGACGATAGAGAAGTTTGACTAAGATGAACATCTGTACGTAACACTACAGGTGAGTACTACTGGTTATGCGGGAAAATTATAGAGACAATATATAATTACATTAGTAATTAATGTGGCAGATCAATTATGTGATCCACAGTCACGTCCAAAGGTGAAGAGATATACACAAATAAGGGTGAAATTTGCCACGAAAAAATCATTCGAACTGACCATTAAAACTGCGACTGGCAAATACACCCAACCGGCAATTAGGATATGCGGATTCGAATTCTGTTCAAATAAAATGATTTCTTCCGTCATTGAATTTCTAAGCGGTTTACAACCCAATTCATTCCCTTTACATTGGTATTGACACCAAAACTTTGATATTGCCCGGGAAAGCTAGAAAAATAGGAAGGAGAGTCTAGAAAAATTCCTACGTGTCTGGAAAAACACTTGGGAAAACTCTTTCAATCGAGACCGTAGAGTAAAAGGCATTGATTAACATTCGCAGTAGGGAGAATTTAAAAAGAAAATTATGGCAGCTTCTCTCAGTAATTGAAAATGTGAGTAGACATTCACCAAAGATTCGCCCACAGACTTAGCTCCACTCAATTTTTCGAAGTTATTTAGTAACTTCTGAAATCCGACGAACTTGAATATTATTTTATAACTTGCGGCACCGAAAATTTTAAAATGGCGAGCAAAGGCGCGATTATTTAAAAATAAATATGAAAAAAATGTTCAATGCACTTACACCGTAGAGGGGTCACCATGGTAAGATCACAGGATGACTTAAATTATATCAACTATGAGTCATGGCTCTACAAATATATTGGTTCGCGCTCAAAGGAAGAAAGTATGCAACGAGTTGTAGGTCTGGATTCTAAAACCAGCAGTTTCACTTTCAAAACTGAGAACACTAGTAGATTCTGTTTAAATATTACCAATATTTATATTTATCTATAAGCAATTTCAATTACAATTTTTATATTACTGTGGCGAATTTCGTACTGTTTAGAGATATATGATAAACACCAGTCAGTCGTTTGCTCGTGAGATGTATTCGAGATATATAACTGAGGTTTTTTTGCGCGGGGATCGGTATGAAAAAGAAGAATTAAGAGTAATTTTTATCACATTCTCTGAAAATACAAAGAACAGTTGTCATAGATTTGATCATAATACTCGAGATGTTGTCCGTTAATATGAATCAACGAGGAAAAAAATCCGAAAAAACTGACCTCAACAAATCACCGTGTAAGCCTCCGTGCCAATAATACTCGAGAAATTGATAAATTGTCATCGCCGGGCATTCTTCACGTTATAATCGCAAAATACGTGCTATCAACCAAGTTATTTTTTACAAAAGTCCATTATTGAATAAAGGAATTAGTGATCCCATTACAAGGGATCGGTACAGTCATGGCGTCAAATAACACGCAACACAGTGTTTTTCTTATATATTCCGCATTGAAATCGCATTTATATTTATTTGGAAAGGAATTCCTTCATAACCAACTGTTCCCAGCCTAATGCTATTCAAGTCCAGAGGTGAAAGACTGGCTCCATCGGAAGGCTTTCAACTCTTAAATGTGAACAATGTGATGGAAAAAATTGATGGGGCAATGACCAAGGCGTAAGGCAGACGACTAAATAAGAATGTTAATTTTTTCATTAAATTACTCACCTTTCAATGGCCAAGAAAGCGTAAAAGACATCACATTAACATCATTTACACCAAAAAATGCGGAATCATTCCTGTTAATACTTGGGGGGGGGGGTGATAAGTTGTATATCTAAAGTAAAGAAAAAATAACCGCGGAAAAAAGAAAATAAGAGGACAACCTTCGCATTGACGAAGATCTGGCTCATCCCACCGTGCATTTATTTCCGAGTGAAATTCTCCACCGCAGTACACCACTTTCACAGGAATCTCCCCAAAGAGCGCGATAACCGCATTTGGAAACGGATAAATATTAATTCCTCCCGTCTGGCACCGCAGCCAACTCCGAGAGCGTGGTTCGCGTGCCCGAGGCCGACAATTGTGCGGGGAACGTGCCAACCGGGAAAACAAGAGGAGCAGGCGAAAGTGACAGGTGTCCCAACACACTCTGTGTAGCCTTAGGATAACACTGGGGCCTAAGCGCAAAAATCATATGCCCCCGTCAAAATTTAACGATCAATCTGAGCGTTCATCAGTCTCTCTTTACCGTTTTCCTTCCGTCCCTCGGCCTTTTCCTCGCCCCCCCCCCCCTGAGCCCTGTTACCGCCATTCGCAATTCGGCACTGTCTCGAAATACTTCCACGGCTTTTGGTGGGAGTGTATAACATCCATCGGAAAAGTTCTTGGGAATCTAAAACTTGTCGTGGTTATTGGATTTATACCGAAGTTTTTCACAAATTTTTTGCTACAGTAAAATATTTCATACACGACGAAAGAGTCAACTTATTTTTAGCTCCGAAAACTGGTTTGGATCATGAAGAATGAGATGTTAAGTGACTAATGAAAACGATCTTGCATGGCTGTGGAAAAAATGAGAGAAATTGGCTAAAACGGCATGATAAAGGCATTTTAAAAATCTTATAAAACGTTACTATAAACCGCGTATTGACGAGGCTAAAGCTCTTTGACAGAAATATAATCAGGCGGTTAGCAAACAGGTTTCGTGCGCCAGATCTGACATAGAGGAATATGCCCCGTTGCCTGGATGTGAGGAAATACGTAGCATATGGGGATACCTTTAATTCGATGGGAACGCTCTCCACGATAAACATAAGTCTACTACTCATAGTATTTCAGGCTGTTCTTAACCAATTCATACCTTTTCAATTCAAGCTCTGAATTCATCTCTCCCTGAGTCGTTCAGCATTTTTTTCCACTATGGGCACGTATAAATCGAAAGTTTCTTTAGTCTCTTGCCTTCCATTATGTTTTCGCAGTCATTCTACACTTTACTTCACTCTTCAGGCATCATTTTTCATGGCGCTTTTTTGCATCTCACCTTTTTGTCGCTGCCAACTTGATCTTACCTCGTTATTCCAAGTAACTATTGTAAAATGAAATCACAAAAATTACACCATAACTGTTCATTGTTATTTCTTCAACTTATTTTCACGCAGCGGACTCCATTTGACAACTGACGCATAAGAAATTTGCAATTTCATAACCTTGCTGAATATTACGTATTCTCCACCGAGAAAAATCCTTGCGATGACTAAAATTGTGACTTTCGAGCGCAGTGGCGAAACTACATCGATTCTGTTGGCCCTAAAACAGCGGTAGAGATATCATTGGCACTGAAAGGACCTGAAAGAACTCATTTCTTTGATCGGGGGTTGAGTTGTGCACATGAGATCGCGGGTGAACTTGGAAGAGTGCTGGACTCTGTGCTGTTCCCACTTCTTCATCGCCACAAGGTCCCGACACTTCCACCTCTGCAGTCCCCACGTTCCATCTAGCTCCCAGCGAGACGTCAAAACAAATCCTACTCGGACGACAGTAAAACCGAAAATCGTAAAGATTTATGACCGTTCCATGCGAAATGGGGGGATTGGGCGGGGTAGTCGGTGAGGGATAGGGGTGGGGGGCTTAGGACATTGGTTGTCTCCATGCGGCGGGCTATACACCCACCCCTTCAACACCCCACGGATAGAGTCGTATCTGGCGATAGGATTCTTACTTTCGCCCCCTCAAAACTACCGGGCGAACCTCTCCTCAACTGCCTATAGGCATTTATTTCATTCGCCTCTTGCCCTCACCTTCACAGTACTCAAATCCTTTCTTTCCCCCAGTTTCCTTGCTACCGGTTCGCGAAGCCCTTCTATCCGTAGATGCGTAAGATTCTTATTAACTAAACAAGGAGATTCCAAACATCTGCTCTCAACACATGGTCAGACAGTAGTTCTAGCGTCATTTTTTTCATGTAATATTACCTATATTTTATTTAAATTTCATTCTAAATTTGAAGTCGTTTTAGGAAGCCTGCAGCAAAAGGAAATATATTTCAATGACGCACAGACTTTATTTCCATGACTGAACTTAACTGCCATGAACATGAACTGATTAAATAGTATCGCCTTTTAAAGGTTTAAACATGACTGGTTTTAGGTGTGTTTCTTGGTTTTACAAGGTTTGTTTCACATCGCACGCTAAGAGCGCGCTCAGAACCGACAATATTTCTTGGAAAATTTTATTAAATGGAATATCCATACAAACAAATTTTAATTTAAAGGGATGGGAAAAATATACTAATTCTCATTTGAATTTCTCATCGGATTTTATACAAAGCATTTTGCAATTTAAAAATATTATATATACCTCTGGAGCCGACAGCCGTACCATATCGTATAGGAAAAAGTTTACAATTCCGGGAATGGCTGAAATGTATAGTTCAATAATATTAATGAAATGCTTTCCATTGTTGTGGGCATAAATTCGTTGGAAATTAACTCGGAAGGTTAATGGCTACTTTTTGTTTACATAATGGTTTCCGTTTCGACTCCAGAGTCCTCCTGATTCCTGAGTAGTAAAAGCGTTTCCATAAGAGATACCTGGAAAGTTCGTATTTCAGGCATGCAGACCTTTTTTCTTTGGTAAATTTAAATTAGAAGCAATGGTAGCATTGATATCGCGATAGAGACCATTGGAAAGAAAAATAAATAAACATTCTTATTATTGCAACTGATTTTTGCTTTCCAACTGATTTACTTTAAATTTTGAACAAATAATCATATAATTGCTGAAAATTCAGCGGTTTTGGTACGCCGTCCCCTTGATGACCGATAGCATTGTTGAAGCCGAACCGTATATAAATATATGACGAACATAGGCCCATAACGTATCAATTGAAATAGAAGAATCCATAAGAGATACATTGTGAGCAATTTATATCGATATTTTTCGATTGCTATCGATAAATCCGGCCGCGTGAATCGATTATTTAAAATAGCCGTTGCCATGGTCCACCAGAAAACTTTATTTTGTACAGCAAAATCCAAACATGGCTCGGAAAACAAGGGCTTCAATAGGTAGAAGGTATTCTGCGGCCAAGAGATCGAGTACATGAAGAAATAGCGCAACTACTCAGCAACACGAGGAGATACTCTCTGGCCAGCAAGACAGATTGACAGCTTTGACAGGAAATCAGGCAGACAAGAAAAATGAAGACTACGGCAACAACGAGAGAGGAACGATGAGTTCAGGAATCGCGAAACTGCCTGGAAACGCTCTACTCGCTTGGAACGTAATCTTACGACAATCCTAAATGCAAGACGAAGATTGGAAGTCATTTTGCAGAAAGCAGCGTTCAATTACAAGCCGGAAGTGGATTATCATTCACATCCAAAAGTAAATATTTGGGATATGGATTCGATTTGCCGCAATTGTGACGCTAAAAAATTTTCGAATGAACCTGCAAGAATGTGCCGCTGCAATGGTAAAGTGTCTTTGTCATCACTATGAGAACCTGAGAAATTTGACATGTGGAACAATGGCACAATCGAAACTTTTCAAGCGAAATCAACGCAAGTATAATTCCAGCTTT
The DNA here is from genome assembly GCA_963169105.1 of Ceriagrion tenellum. Classification (NCBI taxonomy): domain Eukaryota; kingdom Metazoa; phylum Arthropoda; class Insecta; order Odonata; family Coenagrionidae; genus Ceriagrion; species Ceriagrion tenellum. Next base: position 87,198,203 of record OY720641.1, on the reverse strand, counting down.
CAGATGATATCCTTCGGAGCAACAAAAATTGTGCAAGATACGGAATAAATGCCAACGTTTAAAATTCAGGCCCAAATACGTATATTGCCAAGCAGGATCGTTGTTCCCTGACCCGAATCAGGAGCCACTGTTTTTGCAAATCTATTTGATGGGAGGTACTGATGCTGAGACAGACCAACGGAGTAGAAACGTGGGACGCATTATCGTGACATTGTAGCAGCATTGCCAGAGATCATTTAGTACACATTTTCGAATACGCTCTCGAACAGATGCCAATCTTCACCTATCCCAATTCACCTATCTTCAAAGTCGTCTTAAGGGCAGACAAGACGCCAGCTGGTATAATATAAGTTTTATATTTTTCACACCCGTTGAATTAAAACGGCTAGCTTCCGCTTGTCTTAGATAAATATGATTTTTAATAATAGGCGTACCAGTCACATCCATTTGAATGACTATCGCCCTTTACTGGACCTGCTTGCACTTCATGATTCAATTTTTCCGCGGAATAATTTGAAACCACATTAAGGCTATTTCCACGGGGACAGGTGAGGATACGTTAGTTCCATGATATTCTATCCGGGAGATTAAGAATATTTTGTACTCATCGTGATGCAAGCTTAATATATGCCACAAGTAGTATCAAAATTAAAGTTATCATAATTTGCATTTCATAGATTTTTTCAGAACATTATTCCTTTATACTGCGTGAATTGGAAATAGGAAAATATTCTCAAATAAAATTAAGTATAGATGCATTCTACACACAGACCCTGAACCTATCTTTAACAAACTACAAAGGAAGCTCTATGTGATTCATTCAATTATGCAGGTCGTATCCCAATACTCTAACTCCTAAAACTTACCACTTATTAAAAATTCCCACAGGATGAACTTAAACTTTTAAAACATTCACACAGGCAACAGAAAAATGTAAAAAGTAATGCATATACACCACTCTACAATTAGGAGACAAATGTTAACATGGGCAACGGTAACTCAATGACATTAATTTCAGTGCAAATATCCCATGCGTACATTCATGTCCAGTTAATGCTTAAAAATACGTGAAAATGATTCTCTTGATGGAGTGATAACATTAATCAGAATGATAATGAGCAGCTGTGACGAGCGGGTGCCTACGATGACAGGAATTAACAAAGTAAGTAGAAGAATACAAATCGAAAATGTTAATCAAAAATCTCCCACACGTTATCGTTTCCTAACAAACTAAAGGTCTATATATCATCGACAAACAAAAAGTGCAAAAATCACAAGAATAAAATTTAAATAATGATAACCAGTTATGAAGTAAATGTAAACAAAATAAGTTTCGCTGATGTTGATCAATTAGTGGAATCAGAATTACATCGCCTACATTAATTACAGGGATTTGAAGGTGGGTCAGTCATAATGCATCATAAACTGCTCAAAATGTTTACCATTAATACTGATATCACTAACCGAATCATCGTTTATTATTTTTCGTATTTTTTAAATTAAGCAGTTAAAACAAATTTCAGTAATTTTAGATGTAGAATTAGGTAAGCAAGGTAACTCTACTACAAGAAATTTTCGATTATTGAAGCAATTTGTATTAAACGATACTAGAAGTGCATTCTCCATTGTGGAAAAGTCATCAATGAATTAGTATAAAGGGTAAACAAGACGAAAGAAATTTCCCTAAGAACCCTTGCATCGGAACATCGGAAAGAACAATAGAAGGTTTAACATCTTAGATCAATAAATGGTTTTTCAGCTAATTGTATTTGCTTCGGAATGCGAGTAAAAATTTCACATGCATCAATGCATTTTTATTGAAAAAATATTCAATAGGTCTGTGTACAGCGTAAAATGAACTTACTATGGTTAGACTAGTCTCATAGTGCTTAGCATATGATATTATTCCACGCAAAAAGCATTTTCTCCGTCCACCTCATATATGATCCCAGGAATAAAATACATAAATTACTAAAAAGTATTTCTGTGATTCGCCACGAATATTTTAAAATTCATTAAAAAATATTTAATATTCGGTAACTGTCATGTTATTAAAACGGATGCGTTAGTTACATTAAAATTTACATGAATGGCAAGGTCAAGAAGATTCCTCTGAAGCCATGGTGGGCAATCTAAATACGGTAACATAGTGAATACAATATTAATAATAATAAAAAGAGATTGGACAGGAAAAGTTAACCCCTAACCTAAGGTAGATTAAACAGTAATGAATATAAGCGCGTTTTAGAGGAGCGGAATAGGGTGGTATAAAGGATCAACTTAATACCGTTGCGCTGGAAATTAAGAAAAGGCATTTGAAAAATTTTGCACTGATCCCCTGTCAAGTTAGGCAAAAAATATGCGCTTTATTTGCATGCTAGTGAAATAAAATTAATGAAAAAATATAATGACAGGGAAAATAGGGACAGAGGCCGGAGGACCAAAGGTTCCGGCTACGGGTCAAAGGGGAGAGATAAAGACGGATCAAGGTTTTTGAGGAGAGATGCTCAAATAGTGCTTTAGTCTGCCTATAAACCCCACTTGAGAAGGGTAATTCCCTGAAAAGCATTGTAAAAGGGAGATTTTCTTCGGGAAACCAGCCGTAAAATTACTTAGGAAACGGTAAAGGGCCCAAGGCGAAAATAAAACCAGATGTTTCATGGCATATGCGAGGATTTGTTATATGAATGCAGTAAACCAAATCTATTATGACAGGGTGAACCTTTGAAATGTTCTTCTTCGTTGAATTCAAAGCGTGAAGAAAGAAAGGTATAGAAATATGAGAACAACGACTCAGTCCTCAAATCTAATTCTACTCAATTAAGACAATTTACACTGCAATAAAATTACTGTAACTGAGTAATTCCGCCTGCATACTCAACTCCAAACTCCAAGACTTTTAATTCGTTTATACTCGTAAAATGTACATCTTGATGTGTAACTATACTATTTTACTGTTCAATTGTGTTTGGACGTCGAGTATAGAACACAATCTTAATCTAGTATTACGGCAATGGATTACAAATATCAAATGGAAGATCTCTTCAAATCAATTTCTCGAGAAAAGTTATATAAATTCGCTTCCACTCACGATTGTTGCCATGAGTGTTTTTATACAATTTTTCGTTTAAATACATTTCATAATAAAAACTTTCCGCTTTATTTCTTATGTTTTCCAGTTATTTAAAAAGAATATGGTCAGCCATCGGTCAATAATTTGCTGTTGACCTTGGGACTCACGCGTATTTAAAATCCTGAATGGGTAACAAATAACATAAGTGATGACACACCTTGGCTTTTGACGTAAAATGAAATTAGCATCTCATACACCTAAACTATTGATAACACCCTTCCGTATCCATTATTCTTAATTATTATATGAGAGACTAGTCGAGTACACGTTTGTCATATGACTATTCAATTTTTAACAATAATTGTTCTAAATGAAATAACTGTGATAGCGAATGGAGGCACTATTCACCTATAATAAATAACAATATGAAACGTTTCAATAATAAGTTTAAAAAAATGTTTCCTAACATAAGTTCAGGGCACCTTCGTAAAAATATAAATCACTTCTCAGGATTATTTAAAAAACGCTACTATGGCTTAGTGTTGCTTATTGGCCTAATATTCTTTGAAAGCACTCAATAGTGATCATCGTCATCACTGTTACCGCTGATTCAACGAAATAGCTATTCTTATCCTTAAATGCAGCAATCGTGAATAAGTAGAGTAATAATTTTAAAATGACAATAAATTTCAACATGGGAATCTGAATCCTAGTTGTCACTCGTTAGAACGATTTCTTATAAATAGCGAATCCCCTTTATTACCGATACACTAGAATGGTGTGTAGCCTTGCTATGATGCATACAAACTTACGAGCGATTCTGGATGGCGTAGCGCCGAGTCAGCACCAAGTTTACTGGAAGCCCATGCTATAATTTTAAATCCGTAAAGCAACCACACGCGAGAAAAAAAGAAAAAACTGGGAAAAATGAGATTTTTTTCGGTGAATAAACGATAGACGAGCGCGCAGCTAAAGACTTCCGTCGTGTTCCGTTATCTCCCTCACGCCTTGGTCGCGGCATGGTTTCGCCCGCTCGCCAACCAATGAAATTTATCCGCATTTCATCCCTCATTAACGCAGCCTTTATCGCCGCGAAAACATTATGTCGAACACCCAGGGAAGCCTATAAATAAGGCAATGTATCTTCTTCTCCCCGATACACACATTTCACTCCAATCTTTCCGCGCGCCTTCGTTCCTTTCACCCCGAAAAACTCAACCCCTGCTCAAACTCACACCTCCCACCCCTTTTCCCTTCGCACACCCCAACCCTCTCTCGACCACAGAGCCCAAGCCCGTCCTCCTCCCCGCCCCCCGTCGCCCGTCCCACACACGGACACATTTGTAACGGCACGCACGATTGGCCACAAACACAGCGGAGATATATGGGAGGACGTGGAGCTCACCCGAACACATTTTTTTCCTCCTTCTACTTCGACTCTCTTCTCCCCTCATTTCTTTCTTTATTCGCCCAAAATTCTTGCCCTCCCCCCACCGTTGTAGCGGAGATTTTTCTCACCCTTATTCCCTGTCCTTCCTTCTTTTCTGGCCTCCACTCTTGGCGACGTAGACCGAAAGCCTTCCTCGAAAAATGTCCTCTACTCTTCCTTATTTTATTTTTATCGCCAGATACATTCACGCGACGGTTCCGGCTCATGATATGGATGCATGACATCCATAACGTAGTTTAATATTGAAAGCTCAGTTTCCTTGGCACAAGAGTTAACGTCAACGAAAATATTTCACGGATAATAATGGGTGTAAAATCCTAGCCGTGTACCTTCACGCATGCGCTGAAAAAAATGCTTCCATTTTGTGAACGAGCCACCTATCTAATGGGGTTTATTTGTGGTAAAAAACTGAGATATCTAGATGAACTTTGGCTGTAATATCTGAATTACTGGTCACAATCATAAATTAAATGTGAGTACCAAGGTCGTTTAGGCAAAAAATGACATGGATGTTATCACGTCATGCCATGTTGGAACAACTACTTTTGTTTCGATGCGGTGACATTGAATCATATTTGGCATATGTTTGAGTATAAGAGACGTGGTAATGAAAAAAATGTATCGGTGTTACACGTGGACAGCAAACAGCGGAACTTCTACTTTAAAATAAATCCTATCGTTTGATAATTTTTCGGTAACATGAAGAAAATGTCTAAAATGTCTCATGTTGCACATTCTGTAGCATGTGAACATTAAGTTTACATTTCTGAACCCCAGGAATTTTGTTCATCAACAAATGTAACCAATAAATAATAGTACCTATTTGGAGAAAATAAGGAAACAAATTGCACATTATAACAGCAAAATGGTCAATCATCTTATCCTACTTTGATATCTCAAGTACTCCTCACTATAGCCTGGGTAACATTGTCTTTTCCGGGGCATTTTCTGAGTGTTATAATCCGAGTCCCGATTCTCAATGGCATGACTACCCTGCCCTTTAGCGAGAATGCTCCAAAGACGGGGTGCATTAGATTAGGTCAAAAACTAAGGTTTTTGGGTAAAAATTTGGATAAAATAATAATAATAACAATAATTTCTTTAACACATTCAGGTTTTCCCCAATTACAAGCGTTTTAATATATCTATGACGAACATAAAAACCCATGTCCTGGGCTGTATATAAACTACCCAGGCGGGACTCGAACCCGCGACCCCCGGGTTAGAAGGCGAGGGCTGCACCCCGCCGCCACCGGGGCCGACGAACCTTTTAAAAACTTTTCTTAATACCAGGGTTATGAAAGCAATCAGTAAATCACCCATGACCGAAGAAATCGCACAGCCCGAACACTCATAACTAGATTCTGGATTGAAAAATATTTGGAGTGGATAAACTAAATCCATTATGAGTTGCTATACTTCCCATGATTATGTTCCTAACTGTTTACTCCCCTTACTTAGGACTACAACATAAAAAGAGAGAAAGGAAGCTTGAACATTCCAATATTCCCTAAAACTAGTAGGCGCTAAAACATTTTCTCCAGATAGGGCCACTGATACCAGGAAGGTAGTACACTTGATAAATAATTGATCGTTCAATTCTGGGATTGGTTGACTGCAAGCCTCCATCTTCCCCTATCGAAAACTAGTCTCCTTTCTCCGGAATAAATCTTTTTTATGTCACCATCATCATCGTCATGTCCTGTATCTCCCTGTGGAGCATAGGGCCCCAACAAAAGCCCTCCAACAGACTCTTTTTAATGTACCCTCCCCTTTATTTGGCCCGTGTAATCAATCTTAGGGCTTTTCCCTCTATTTTTCCTTCTAATAATTACTTCACATAACCATTGCGCTTCAGGTGTACCCAAAATAAAATGAAAAGGATGAGATTGGCAATTCCTCCAAGTAGTTCCTATGAAAACTCAACAGAATGCTCCACTTCAGAGGATAGAGGAGTCCCATACTGAATCATTCTAATTAGATATAGGCAGCTTGTTTCGAATGATTTCCTTCACCTAGGGTGGACGACAGATAATCATTTTCTATATTATCCAGCGTCTTCTATTACATTATCAGTATTTCATATTTATTTAATAATTTTAATGAAGTCTGTTTTTTAATAGTTTACGTAGTGAGCTCTTTAGGAATTTCATATACGTAAATATAATTAGTATTTTGTTTTTCATTTACATCTAAATAAAGTAATAGTATCTTGTTTCAAATTTTTTTTGAATATTCTGTAATTCAAATATGATTTTTAGATAACTTTGCTCAGTTCTAAGTAGACCTTACAAATTTCGTTGCGATGCAGATTTGCATACGAACAAGCAATGTCGACTCAAAGCCTTGGCAACGCGGTCTGAAACTAAAGGCATCCGGTTGTCAGGAGGTCAGTATGAAGACAATTTGCAATGTGACAATCGGACAGAGAATATGAAAATTGCATAATATTACAAATTGCCCGTTGGTATTCGATCGAAAATGGCCCTCTTTTGTAAATCGCCGAAATTAATTCGTAACTACCTTAAAAAAAGGGCACAGTGCAACCAAAAATTTCCAACAATACCAATCCCGTCATCAGACTATTGAAAGAAGCCTATAAGAAGAAGTCTAGAATTGCATCACAAATTAAAGTTGAAAATAAACCATCCCACCTTAAGTACGAAAAATGAAAATAATCTATTAAAAACTTTTCTTCGTAAGACATAAAACTTGGAGAACACTTGGGAGTTTACAAATTGAGTTCCTGGCTGTACTAAAAGCTACAATTTTGATATAACCATTGAAAAATCCATGGGTATCCCAAACATTAATGCGTGATTTAAAATATCTCTATCCGTGCGTTAAAGCTTCATTACTGATCGTAATTAAGTATCACTCTTACTATTGGAATAGCTTGGGCCGGTATTTTCTACAGTTTCTTACACGATATTTCCAATTTTGTCCATAGAGGGACACTCCTGAAGAAACAAATGCATCTGCTAAGAATTTTCAAATCACTAAAAAATTACTCGAAAGTATTCATGAGTTATATTCAAGCCTCCGGGGAATTATATGAAATCAAACCAACTAATTTAATCCACAAATATATAATTCAGAATTTTTTCCAAATAATTCTCCAAATCGAAAAATATTTCAATTCAATAGTAAGACGCGAATTGATATATTCGCTGTTTCATTTCAATGGTCCTTAGGGAACAGTCTCACGGTAGTTCCTTTACTTCAAAAGTAATAAAGGTTAAAAGTAGGGAAAACAGGAGCTAAGTTGAAGTTCATGAGAAAGAAAAACAGTTGAAGAAAAAGGGGAATGTGCAATACTAGGATTATCAACAACAGAAGAAAAAAAAATATTCAAAATGAATCAGAAGGTTAAGAAGCATTTGCTCACAGAGTATATAAGTGGGAAAATAGAGGATATAAGGAAGTGGATAAAGGTCAACAACAAGCTATCAAACTCTGAAGCTAATACGACGAATGAAACTTAGCTCTGAGGGCAACCTGAGGAAATGGAAAAGATTCAGATGGAAGAGTGAGACGGTGCACTATACGCTAAAGTAAAAAGGTTATCTAGTGACATGAGACAACACTCGATGCCGAAGGCGAAGGATGAAAATGGAAAGAACTAATGGAACATGACGATATTCCAAATAAGACGAATAGAAAATGTATGGAAGAGCAAATATACGTAAAACTTAGATCTTGTGGAGGAAAAACGGAGGTAGAAGCCCATTAAGAGTGAAATCTGGAGGACATTACCTAAAACACAAGCATGATAAGCTGTGGGAGTAAATAGAATCCCCTGAGAGTAAAAAATAATTTACGATATAACGGGAAACAATCATTTTTACCGAAATATACGCATTGCTTAGATTTGTGGCGGACAAACAGAGGTAAAATGCGCATAAGAGTGAAATCGATAAGACGTTACCTAAAACGCAGACAAGATAAGCTGCGGGAGAAAATATTATCCCCTCACAGTAACAAAATATTTTTACCCACAATGTACGAGAGCGTCAAAGTTGTTAAGCTTCAAATACATTAAAATATCTGCTTTCTAAGAGGCTTTTCTATTTTGTTGCTGCACTACACAGAATTGGAACGCTTCGGATTAAGCGTGTGGAAAGTGCCGTTTGTCAAACAATTTGAATAGATAAATGTGCAACGCTCTTTACTGACGATGGCAAGCCAGGTGGAGCTCTAAAATAAATAGTTTCAACTGTCATATGAATAAAAATTGGGAAAGTGTAAAATGAGATACATTATTAAGGTAATATTGAAGTATACCTTGTGTAAGTATAATTATGTCAAGTATTATTTTAAATCAAATATACACAATACAAATGCGTCGCATTTCAAAATAAAGGTTACATACAAATCAATTGCATTTTTAAAATGCTTAAATAGCACTTTTTAAAAACCAATTTAGTACTAGTATTTTTATCACGCTAATATTTCATAATTCTGTCCATAGAGGGTTAAGATATAACGGGAAACAATCATTCTCACCGAATTATTCTTAGCGTCTAACAGGAAGGAATAAAGTCAGATGATCACGACTCTCCTCTCACCACTCGACACTGAACGGGTATCCCTGTCACTGACAATCAGTGCTACATTCAAATTTCACCACTCGAAATCTTGACGCAGGTACGACTGGACTTCCTTTCTCCGTTTCATATTTAACAACTCCCCGGAGGAGAGCCTCGTTTCAACATTATTTGTTCGTGTTTCCATTGACGTAGTTCCCTTTTGAGACTTATTTCTGCTGCTGTTGACTTAGTTATGCAAATATTTCCGGAGATGACCGCAGAGGGCATTCCTCCCTGGCCGGCGGGAACGATTCCCGCCTGTCGGGGCTAGTCACCAACACCAGTACCTTTTACATGGAGCTAGATTTTGTGCCAATCATTAAATTTGTATCGGTAATAGAAATTGTTTGAGTATACTTCGTAATTACTCCTCTTTAATGGTATGCATGTACATTAATGATTTGTTCATCTCTTCAATGTGTTCATCTCAAGGAGAGAGGAGTGGCATATTTGAGTTGTCCTGACATTATAACTGCTTTTTCTTCTGCTTGAGTTTCATTTGCATAAATATATGAAAATAAACAAGGACAAGACTAACGTGATGGTGGTAAGCAGTCACGGGACGAGAGTAGAGCTGGTTCTGGGAGAAGCACTAGAGACAGTGGACGAGTTTGTTTATTAGGGAAGCAGAATGACATCAGATGGGTGGAACAAGAAGGAAATAGTAAACCACATCAGCCAGGCCAAGTTACGCTTTAACAAGAAAAAGAAAATCTTCACCGCCAGCAACATTAATTAGGAAATTAGGATTAGGAAATTGCTATTGAGTTCTGCTCTATGGTAGTGAGACCTGGAATATTGGAAAGAGAGAGAAAGAAAGAATGGAAGCATTTGAAGTGTGGTGCTATAGGAAAATGCTGAAAATACCCTTGGTGGCAAGAGTCTTGAATGAGGAGGTGTTTAAGAGGATAGGGGAAAGACGGTGTCCACTCAAAATGCTAAATAAGAAAAGGAACACCTGGGTTGGCCACATTCTCCAACACGAAAGCTTGCTTAAGACCATACTCGAAGGTACAGTAGAGGGAAATAACCAGAGAGACAGACCTAGACTGGACTATACGGGGCAGTTGATGAAAGAACTAGTTTGCAAATCTTACAATGAAGTGAAAAGATTGGCCCAAGATCGAATAAAGTGGAGGAATGTTGTAGACCAATCCTAGAATTGTAACCAGAGAAGAAAGAGTTTCATTTCTCACTTGTTTTTCGGGCATTTTGTGGCACCCCCTTCCGGAATGCCAGTAAGTATCAGATTTCTGGAACTCTGCATGTGACCCTGGCATGTTGCAACGGTGCCTAGTGTGGAGTTAAGAGGAAGTGTTGATCATTTATTACCCGTTACCTTCAATCCATTACATTGGTGTGCCTGTAGCTACGGAAACTGTAGTGGAAATCAGACATCCCTTTAACTTTTTATTTGCATGATTTTACTGCTGTAAATGTCTTCACCTTAAGGGGGTGTGTATGAGTTTACTGTTATTATTACTGCATTGTCTTCTGCTTGTGAGTTTCATCGCTCACTTGTTTTTGCGGCCATGTTGTGGCACCCCTTTCCCGGACGCCAGTGGCCAATGTTGCGAACTGAAGGTAACGGGTAATAAATGATCAATACTTATTTAACACAACAAGAGCATGAATTTAAGACAGTTACAACATGCCAGGGACACGTGCATAGTCCCGAAAATCTGATAGCCTACTGGCGCTCCAGAAGAGGGTGACTCAAAATGGCCGCAATAACAAGTGAGCGATGAAACTCACAAGCAGAAGGCAATAATAATACCAGGATAACTCATACACGACAACTCCAACCCCCTTAAGATGAAAAAATATAGAAATATGTTCCTAATGCCCTGCCCAGATGACGATGTACGACTCCTTCGTCGAAACGTCGGGCAAGATGGAGAGTTTGACCCCGTGGAAAACCCGAGTAACCTTTGACATAACTGTTTTCCTCTTTGTGTCCCTTCATGTAGGTATCAGGAATCCACTAATAACCAATGTGAAGCTCCCGGTAGTCGAACCCGCCCCATCAATTTAATAATAAGAATTTTCCGTGAATATCATTCCAACAATGAACATTTTAAAAACTCTCATGTTTTTATGATCGGAGGATTCAATTTTGAGGCCTTCTCATACTTCTGCCTAGACTAGGAATCTAACTATTAATGTTTTTGTGAGGAATGACTCAATTTAAAGGGGTTGAGCAGATCGAGAAACTTGTGGCATGAGTGTTTAACATGGTGCTGTAAAGGACAGGAAGAAGGTAGCGAATGGCTTGAAAAAAATTTTTTTAATATTTTTCATATTTAAATAAAACATTCCTAGTTTATTGCACTGTATGATGCTATAAGATATATCTCTAAAAATTAATTTTGTTACTTCAATCATTGTGTGTCTTTTGCAGTACTAATACGCAGTGATTATATATTATCGCTTGAATGGAACATATTGTAGGTATTCTTAATGTCACAAATCAGCACGAAATATCAAGGTTTGCTAAAAAATTTACTCGAAGCAGATGAATGGTCCAACCATTAACAAATATTTATATTCCTTGCTATTCAAGTTCTAAAATGGGGCATTAAAGAAATACACAATTCATTCTTCTCTCAGTTTTTAATTCAATGTAACTAAATAGAAATTCGGAATTACCATTAATAACTCAGCAAATATCCATGTGAAATACTCGCTTCAATAAGTCTGCTAATATTTCCAACTTTTACAGTACTCCCTAGGTCATAACACCAAAAAAAGTTAAAGTTTTATAGGGGATAACACCAAAAAAATAGAAATTCAATTACGGTGATGCTGCAGAAATGCTGATTTTATTACAAATGAAAGTTCTGAAAAAATGAAATTCTACGGATTCGCGGATACTACTCCTCTATTTTGGAGAAACCAAACCCTATGTATGCCGTCAACAGGCCAAAGCAGAAATAAAGTTCTAAAAAATATAAGGCTGGGGCTCATCTTACAGTCAATTTACGTAAGGTACTGTAGGCAACATAATTTTATAGTCACTAGAAGATAATTTTTTACCATTACTAATGGTATCGTTTTATTGAAAAAATCTTCAAGTTCATTTAATGAGGAAAAAACAGGGCTGTGATTCGGTTGAAAAATTATATTTCAAAGAAAAGAAGCTGAATAACTAGAGAAAAACATTTGAGAGCGAAAATAAAAAATATTCATACGACTCTAAATGCGATTTATAGGGTTCACGAAGAGGGTTTTTATATGTATTTTAGGAGGGTTTTAGGGTTTCTTATCTCCCAGAGTAGCGAAACCGACTTTTCTCAAAAGCGCTAAAGCAATCCTAAGCTATGACTTAGATAAGGCATGAGATAAATATAACCCCCTCACTGGAGGATTATATTCACGCATGATCAAAGAGGGAAATTTTGGGGAAAAAATTGGTTTGTTAAAACCAAGTAGCATCAAAGAGGATCACACTGTTTCACTGTTTCAGTTAATTATGCTTAAGAAAGCACTGAATGTAAGCTAGTTGGATGAAAGTTAGATTGGTTAACATGACTATATATTTTAACTCTCGCACAGCCAAATAATCCAGCAGTTAAATTTACTGTTCTTTTTCTATTTTTTAGAAAATATCTAAAACTCACTTTTGAAAAAGTATACTTCACGGCTTACTCAGGATTCTAATGATTTTTTTATGGCTATGAATAATATCCTCACTAAAATAATAACCTCACTTATCCGGAAGCAAATAAAAATACAAACAGAGGTTGCGTTTCAAATAAAAAGTTTTGAGTTAATTTTAACGTCGATCTTTTGCCGTGTCGCCAATTTGTATTATTTTTATTATTTTACCAAATTATTAAAATTGTGACCACAAAATTTCCACCAATTTTCAGAAAACAACAATGTTTGGTACGAAAAGAAGAAATAACAGCAATCTTAAGTGATTAAAGGAAATAAATGTTAGACTTAAATTACACATGCTTGAAATCGACTACTAATCGTAAAAATCTACAGTAGTTTGCCTGAAATTATGTTCCTCGGTAAGTGTTAGATACAAATCCGACGCGTCTAATCTCATTATTTGATTAACTACGTCGGGAAGAACGTTTCCGTCATCATGCAAAGTACACAGTTGAGTGATTATAATGATTTCAAAATCAACATTTGATGGTCAATATTTAATGTTATACCGAATTAATTAGATATCAAGATATCGTGTTCCATAATCAGTAAAAATATTTGGTTTATCTCACAAACCTTGAGTGTGTTCCTATATGTTAAAATGTCATAGATGAACCTGACAATTACGTCATGCGATAACAATTTCTTCAGTTCAAAGCAATAACTCACTTTAGAATAATTATGCTTAAAATTTAATCCGCCATTAAATTGCGGAATTAGGTTATTAGTCCATTGGTGCCTTTGGCTTATCCTGAGCGAATGAATAGAGCACTACGCAACATAAATTCCTGAAACATACTTTTGGATATAGTACTAGGAACAATCCACTGACATTGTCAAGTTTTTTGGTAAAAATGCAGCATATAAGGAAAAAAATAGTTTCACCGAACGTAAAAAGAAGAGATAGAATATCCAATTTTTCGAGGGAGTACAATTCGAAAATAAACACATCAGTCGAAGATGAAAGATAAGGAAAAAAATGGGACTTGGTGCATGATATAAATTTGCGAGCCCCATTCCATTTTTGAGGAGGTCGTGTCAAAATAAAAGGAGAGAAGGGAACACGAAGGGGAAAATGCCCTTCTTTGTATCTCGCGGAGGTCGACGTGTGCGACAACCTTGCCTTTCCACCCCATCTTTTTTTTCCCACGATGTTTCTATTCATTTATTTTCGCGTGGTCTTGCATTCCTGGCGACGGTGTTCCCACTCCGAACTGGGAAGTGAAAGAACTACGAAACGCTGGGCGGAATTGCGGACGTCGGTACAGCGCCCTCCTACGACTCAAAAGTTTTCCTTATGCATTCAGGTATTGGGAGGCTAAATGTCAATGAGAAAGATGAAAAAATGAATACAAATAAAAATGAAAAAGACTAGGATCGTAGACATAGTTAAAGTGGTTATTTGGATACAATATTATGATTCGTGCATGAAATTAAAGGAATAAGAAGTCCTACTAAATTTAGCTAGTAAAATTGGCACAAAAATAGTGAAACATTTAATATTTTTCATTTCAAGACACATAAACAATAAGTTACAACGGTTACAAACGGTTACCGAAAATAGCGACACAACGGTTTGCTTAAGGAGCCCATATGCGAATAAACGGTTTGCATGCAATGACGATACTGGAAATGGAGTAAAATAAGGAGAATGGAATAAACTAAAGAAAAAACATAAATATACACTTAGCCGTTCGTAATATTGCGTTAGGTTACACTGTCAATGGGAAAAAGTAAGGAGTGAAAGAGAAAGTAATAGGTTTCAGTATAGTTCTACCAATGAAAAATTATTCGTGTTTCTGTGATGTGGAAATTACGATTAAATATCGGTTCTATATTTATGGCTACATCTACAACTACGAAATACCTAGCAAGCCACCACTAGGGTGTGTGGCACGGGGTGATTCAACATGGGGATTCAGGCGGGGCTCTTATCTCAACTGAAATCAGCACGTTCCCCAGTATGCAAGAGTATATCTTGCTGGATTTTACTTGCGAAGTTTATAGCTTATAATAATGTTAAGCTATTTAGCTCAAGTGCAAAATCCTACCTTACCATATCAGAGTCAGAGTATGTTATAACTGATCCATCGCGACTATAATGGTCCCTTATTGTACGCGGAAAAATGAAATTTTTAATCCGTCGGTTCGTCAGGCCATTGCTTTAATCTTATGCCAGCAACCGTAATAGTTTGGCTCAAGTAAAATATGTAGAATATCCGGCAAAAAACAGTCTACATTATAAATACCTCTCATATAGCATTGTATAATAGGTTAAATTATTAGATGTGGAAAGTTGTTCTGAAAGTCTAAGCAAAACTCGTCTTTAAACGCGGAAGTGCAAGCAGTCATGTCTTATTTTAAAAAGAACGCACTACATCAGTTGGAAGTTACTGCTAGTTATTCGAAAGTTTTATCATAGACTAGTCATTCCTCAATTCCGTTTGTTTTCAGTTGCTTATATTGATGCTAGGCTTGATGCGTTATGAATTATTATTTAACGAGTGCATTAAATGAATGTATAACACCATATCCATATCAGTATCAACGACATGGTGTCTACTAAATGACAATTTCACATGCAGAATTCCCACAAGATTCACATCATAAAGAGGATCATAAGGCATAAATTGTCGAAAAGATCGAACTAAGGAAGCATACCATTAAAATGTGGGTGCCGTCTTCTATTCAGTAAACTTTGAAATTAGTATTTACATATCGACCAATAGTAACGAGAAACAAGCTCTAACCAGAGAGCTGTTTCTCAGATCTACAAGTCTACAAATTACAAGTCACGTGACCATTTTCACAAGCCGGATGGGTTACTCAGATATACCTAACCGATGACTTCTACTTGTACAAAAAAATGGCGGACCTAATCAAGACCATACATGACTCGTATTTTGATGATTACTATACATTTGGGGCGTGCACCTTGCAATATTTCCAATTCAAAAGTTAGTGCAATGTTTTTGAGTAAATACAAATGATTGAATATTGGCTGGAAAGTAATTTTATGCCACAACTTACCTTAAAAGATCCCAAGCGAATGCGAGTTTTCGGGCTCACCTTAGATCATAAGATATAATCGTTTATTTCGACGTATTTCTTATAGGATGAGCTGTAAATGGTAGTTATTAATAAACCTTACATTTCAAGATATCATGGTTAGATGGTTTTATCTTTATTGAACCACTATTAATGGCGTTAAAACGTAATGCCATAACGAAACTTCATTGTAACATACAATATATTGGCGACAATAACATTTATTGTAACTTACAGTTCATATTTCCTGTTATTAATTATTATATTACTCAACAGAAACGAATTGGTAAGTAGTTGTTTATTTCTAATAAGTTAAAGAGAGTGAAACATCAGGATATTTAATTATTTTCTCTCGACTGCTGTGTCGTCGTGAATTTCGCCCGAAATACAATCTAAGCTCAAAATACGCGCAATTTTTCTTTTGTTTTTTGATTTGAACAACTTTCATTTGTTTGTTGATTTGTTTAAGTTGGATGCTGTAGTGTACAGGGAAATAAGTATCAATAATAATAAGGAAGCGCAAATGATGGACCTCAAGCAAATTCAAGCGTGGTGCGATGCGTGGCAGCTATAATTAAATTTGAAAAAGGTGATTTAATGAACTTTTGGAAAGGAATAACACTCCCCTTACTACAGCTATTATGTAAAAAAACCCAATTAAAGAATGCAGAATCTGTAAAATACCTTGTAGGTTGAACTAACTAATGATCACTCGTAGAGCAAACTAATCGTAATTAGGATTTGTTCGAGAGTACTTGGATAGTGATTAATCAGAGGAAAGAAAATAAGTAAAATTAGATAAACAGATACTTCTCCCATGTTAGACTCCACTTGGAATATGCTGCCATTCTTTGGGATCCTCATGAGGTAGGCCTAAAAACAGAGTTATAGCGCATGCAGAGAAGAGAAGCAAGATACGTGAAAGGCCGTCATGATATTCTTGTTAGTGTTACTGACCTCATGTAACATCTTGGATGGGATTCACTTTCGGACCGACAATTGACAATTAAATCCTATTTTTTCTGTAAATTCAAAACCAATTT
This sequence comes from Ceriagrion tenellum, assembly GCA_963169105.1. Taxonomy (NCBI): domain Eukaryota; kingdom Metazoa; phylum Arthropoda; class Insecta; order Odonata; family Coenagrionidae; genus Ceriagrion; species Ceriagrion tenellum. Next base: position 87,181,340 of record OY720641.1, on the reverse strand, counting down.
ATCTTCCGTCGAAGTTAACAATTTATTACGAACTCCAACATACTAAGGAAGATCATATCATGAAAATGTATAAGGGAAATTGGCAGTAGACCAGACAGGTATACTGTGTCGTTTTTCCTGCGATCGATAAGAGACCACGTTAAAACATTGAAGTAGGTTAGTTGACAGATAGTGTAGCTGATTAATTCATATACACCCTAATGCATGTTTCTAAATCTGCCGCGTAGTCCCTACTAACACCATATTTCCATATTCCCTGCACGACTCTTTCTTTTTATTTACGTAGTTGCAATATATATTAACTTAATAGTTTCCTTAGCATTTGAAGAATACCTTAGTTTGGTGCATGTTGCTGAAAGTTAATTTGAACTCTGTACTGCCTGTTGGTAATAAGTCACTCCCTGCTAAGCACCCTAGAGGCGACTTTCAGTGTAATATAAAAATCTAGATGTTTATGTCAAATTCTTTCCCCAGATCTAAAATCTATATATCTTATATCCCTATGCATGCTTGTAATTATGATTTCGTTGTGTTGAGTTCCTGATGCTTAACCACCATAGATTCTTATATGGTGGATGTTGCGTGATTCAGTTGGCCCTGTTCCATAATTAAAATTCTGTCCTAGGTTAAAATTAGGTTCGAGTTAATGCGATACCGATATATTGGTTTCTAAGTACCTTTGGATAATTTATCTTACGCTTGAATACATCCAAGGTCACACACACAATGAAATGGAAAAAATATATGATGTTAAGAAAAAATATGATCAATCATGCCTTTTTCTCTGTCGACTAAAGAACATTAGGCACACACACTTTAGTAGAGCGAAAGAAAGTACACTATATCACGTGCAGCTAACCATTCATGGGTTGATAGCAGTTGGCCTGAATTGGTCGAGTGGTATCCCTGCGGGGCGGCCGTGAGGCCGGTGAATATTATTGTTCGGTCGACGGTGTAAAGTATACAGTCGGGTAAAATTAGATGAATTTGACTGCAAACCTGGACAAAAATAATCACAGAGTGAAACCTTTTTCAATGTCTTCTGGAACTTTCCAGAATGACTCTCAAAAAAGTCACAAGAGCTCATGACTGGGATAGCGAAGCTATCCAGGAAAACCTGGAAAAACCTGGACATCTCCTTGAAAAATCCTAAATTAGTTAAAATTCAGTTAGAGCGATGATTTTTATATAATTTTGTCATGAATTTAATGACAAAGGCAACCGAAGTCTTAAATTTCACTACTAACCCACTGAAAAATATATAATCCAGAAAAACTTGGAATTTCCTTGAAATTAATTCATCATGCTGAATGTATCGTCGGATTTCACAGTACTCTGAGATTTAATGATTAATGGCATTAAGAATTAACCAAGGCACATTCAGGTCGTCACTCAACCGTGTCCAGATTACAGGCTGCCTTAAATTCCCCTGGAATACACCTGGAAGTTGATTGTCTTATCCAGTGTTTTTCTTAGATGGAAAGATTCGCTGTTATAGGTGTTAAGCGAAAAGGATGAACAGAGACTAGAACTTGTGTCAGAAACTGCATTTATTTCTGGTGGTCAGAGACAATTCCGGCGCCGAAACGGCTGCACCGGAGTGTCTCACTCCCCGAAAATACAAGCTTTACGCCACAATGGAGATCAAGGATATATTTTAGAAGATTTGAAAGGATTTTTTCATCAGCAAAATGTATACCTCATTCATGCACACGTTAAAATTCCGTCATTGTACTTAAACGTAGACCTCTGATTTAATGCATACAAAAATTGATGAGTTAAATATAACTAATGAGATACACAATCACGCAAAACAAATATTCTGACCTAATTGAAATTTTCAACGGGTCATTTTTAAAAATGATAAAAATAAAAATGATTAAAGAAATGTTTACCAAAATAAGAGCACTGTTCCAATACGCACATTTGAATAACTACTCACCGGTCGATTAGTTAAAAATTGAAAATTGGAAAACAAAAATTGAAAATTGAAGGATTTTTTTAAATTTTACCAGTACCGAGCATGTTTGAAGCTAGTAAAACTCACAAAGGTAGGCAAAATGCTTAAATTGTTCATTCGGAATTGTTTATTTAATTTTTGGCCAGCAATTAATATTTTATTTCAACTTCATCCACGTGCAACAATATCTGCACTCATTCCAGACTCGTTCAAACGCTTCATACTTCCGTCTCCTAAAACATAAATTGTCGCTGAATTTTTTAGGCAATAAGTTGTGAGCGGTTACTATGGAAACTCGCTTAGTAACTCGGAATGCCAAAACAAACAAATACATCTAAAAAGAAAACAACATTTGCGGATGTAGTTTTTTCAGAACAAAAGAGACATCCAACACATTCCGGTTACCCAATATAAATGTTGCAATTGCAAAATCTACGAATTTCCACGGATGCATGATTCAACGATGAAGCTTAAAAAACATTCTGAAGTCATAGCTTTCAGAGAGGCAAGAACTAAATTGATGCTGAACTGCAAGGGGGCAAAAACGGAGCATAAAATCTAAAAATTCCTTTGTGTTTCTCAGTAAAGTAGCCCAATATTTAAGTTGCTAATTGTGAATATGTACGAAAGGCACGACTTTTTATACTTTTAGCCAAAGCGGCGATTCCACAAGAACTTTTGCAGAAAATACATCAATATTCAGAGATCTCCTCTTGGTTTTTTTGGTAAAAGATTTCTCTGAAGTGAAGCAATCGTTCGTTCGAGGCGAAAACATACCGGCTTCGCGAGTAAGTATTACCATTATACGAGTGATCGGACTCTTGCGGCAATATCGCCGAAATATCAATAAGATTTTTCAGCTGTGAAACATTCGTAAAGCGAGAGGGATATCTTAATAAATCCTTTCTCTCCTCTCTACACCCACTCCAATAAAAACTTTTGGAAAGTAAGAGCCTTAATAACCATGAGTGTTTAGTGACGGCTGATTGATGTTTCCTTACAAGGGTGGGTATTTAGAGTATAATTCTGCGCGAAGCCGCACATGGAGGTTCATAGATAGTTAACAACGCATGAGTGCTAGATAAAAAAGCAATGTGAATAGCCCTACAATGGAAACCAAATGATTGTCAATGGGAAGAACTTGATTTGAGTCCCAATATGATAAAATTATTTCTCTTGAGTTTTTCCAAACGTTGACGGGGAAATGAAATATGGAACAGTAAAATATCATCGTTTCAACATAATGAAAATCGACAAGATAATAGTACTTACACAATATTTCCATGTTTTCTGCGTATTATTCTTGTATTGTACAAGCCATGATTTTAAACAGAACGATGTTTAAAAAATATTGAAAATTGTATATCCGTTTTTAAATACATTCAAGAATACTGGGACACAAACAAGAACCTTAAAGTTGCTTTCAAAATGTCATGTCAGTCAGTTACAACTCCAAATAATTGTTATTTCGGACGAATTTCACCTAATGAAGGACCACTGCACTGTATTTGTGTTGTTGCGCAAGTATTAGGTTTTGGGAGAGATAGCGTCCCTGTAACCATACTGTCGTTAAGCCGATAATTATCTGCGAAATGATGCAAGTGCAAGAGACTCGATAAGAAGAAATGAATGGTGTTGTCGATCTACGATATCATACGATATGTCATCATCTACGATTTGAGTATATGGACTCTAAAATCGATAATTCTCTATTGACGCATACACTCATTATCTCTCCACTACTTTATCTAGCAGATCTTAGTAGTACTTTCGTAATGGTCTGTATTGAAGATTTAAACTGTAATTTTGTTTTACAAAATCACAACTACGTACGATCTCCCTAACAAACATTCGCAAAGTTGGTGTGCATTGCATAATGGTTTAAGATAAGCCATACGACAGCTAGGTAGACAATTCTGAATCAACTTTTCATGAGTATGTTTTACCTCCCACCACTGGCTAATTATCGTCCCCTGACGTAAATAACGCGCTAGATTTAAAGAGCAGAGATTACTTCTATTCAAACTCTAAAACTAGTCAAAAGGCAAAAGTAGATCTGAGAATTAAATTTTGATGGATTTGTTTATTACAATAAAGTTACAATGGCATACCGACACACACACATTCCCAATAAATTTCGGAGTTTCTTCAAACAGTAGAGAAACTATGGTTTTAAATAAAGTTTTGACACTATTATGAAAGATTGTTGAGAATAAATTTGGATCATCCAGAATAAATACTTTTACGGTTTTATCTGGAAAGAACTTGACCTACCAATACATTATTTCCCCGTGGACGAGGGGAAAAACTGACGCAAATTTTTGATGAAGGCATTCCTGAATTTGATGAAGGCATCATCAAAAGCCACCCAACCAAAGATCTTTTTTCTGATTCTGCCAAATACACTCCACTTTATGCAAATCACCTCAACTCCTCATAACTCTACATAATTATCACAATTTGTTATTCATATTTCGTTTTTGGTCCCCCTAATTTATTATTATCCTGGGGCTTCAACTACATTTTTCTTTCACGTATTGTTTCAAAGAGGAAAAATAAGAATAGCAAAGGATATATCGCAAAATATATCTAGAGGGTTCTCTTCTTTAAGGCCCTTGTTTTACATACACCTTTCCTAAGCCACTATTTCTATTCATCTCAACGCAGAACGTTTGCATTAACTTCTATTTGATTATTAACGTCCATTTGATAATTATCACAACTAGACAACACCAAGTTTCCACCGTCATTGCTGTAGGCATCGCTGCCTTCCAAATTGTTCGGTTGTGTACTTGTTCCCAAATTGTTACCAATATGAATTGATCGGAATACCATACATTTTAATGGTAATTCATAGTCAAGTGGCCTTTGCATACACGTTTGAAAATGTTGTTAAGAATTCTCGACAAGCACCATTTTTCTTAGTCAAAACCTCCACCTAATCCTCAAATCGTAACATACTACTTTGTATCTTTACTCATCTATGTTGATGTATCAAGCGCATGTTCCGTTCGTAAACAGAGGATTGCCCAACTAAATTTCATCACTAAAATGAGGTTTGAATTCTATTCAAATTATCCTCATTCTGCTCCAATCGAGCTCGAAGTTTTTTCAATATATTCCCATGCAAGATAGCAAGATTGAGTGCCAAGTGTTTATATCACAACGTGGCACACGTGTCGCCGTTCAAACTGACCCTTCACCTTCCCTGCTGCGAGTGCAACAAAGGTTTCCACTAAAAGGGATGGGTTATTTGAGGGGGCTGCGATCGTAGCATTTGAGATGGAACCTTGTCCGCCTTCCTGCATCCCGGACGGTGTCCCCACTGCGCTGGAAGCTGTCGTAAAACCCAGCGCGGGCGAGCGAGACATTGCGGGAGGAAGGCGCGACGTACCAAACCGAAGTAAAAACCTCGACTTCTCACTACCCCTTATTTTTTTTGCTACGCCCGGGAGGGATGGAGGGAGAGGGGGAGGAGGGAAGGAGGGGACCTGTCCCACGGGCGAATGCGCCCCTAACTTTACTACGGCTATAAATTCCCTTCCCATCGCCGCCACGTTCCACTTCAGTTCCCTGCGATACTACAGCCCGGCCTCCATTGCCCTTTAATTCACCAATATTCAGCAGGTGCGTATTTTGCTCAACTGTTGTCCCACCTTCTCTCCCCGTAAGAATTGGGGAAATAGAAGCATTTTTCATATTTTCGCGAACCGTACGCGACCTCGCCACCTTCCCAAAACAGACATATCCTGCACGGTAAAATCTAGATTTACATCGATGAAAAATAATACGAAATTGCTAGGGGATATATCGATGGAGGACTGACCGCAGTTGGCGAAATTCGATACGGTCTCCCGGAAGGGGTGTCCGAACTACAATTATCGGTTTCAGAAAATTGGTCTTGTTACAACTTGGAGAGAGAATACTAGTAATCAAACTCATTTTATCCACTAACTAATGAGGATATGGATATTCTGTGTGGCAGGTATAATTCACACACGCCTTTATACGACTAAAATCTTAATTCTTTCACGGTATAACTTGATACATTTCGCATTTAGGTTTACGTAATAAACTAGACGATATTTCCATACTTTTCTATAGATATTGCCGTTTCTACCCTAATTCGACATCCAAATACCTGAGAAATTGCCATCATCTCAGACCTAGCGATGGGGAGACACGAAACATTTTCGACGCTGCATTAAGGTAGTTTGGACGAGATAGATCCCTAATCATAATGGAGACCATATCCGAATTATACGTTTCGATTTCTGCAGCTGTCGGAAGCATCAATAAAATATTTAATTATAAATGGCGCAATAATATACTTTAATACGAAAGACATTCTGAGTAGTCAAAAAAAAATAACTACATAACCCTTAACTTGACTCATTTTTTCACACGGTACGTTTGAAACTCTTTCACAACGGTAGGTTTCTTACGATTCTGAAAAACATTTCGGCGGTGACAATATGATTTACTTTCAAAAGACAGTTAGAGCACATATGAGCACACACTGTTTGTGATAACACACTGTGATATAGATAATAGAAATTCCTTATTTTTTAAATAATGTCTCTTTTTAGAGCTTACACCTACCATTTTCCATGTAAAAGGTCCGGTATTTTTTGTCAAATATCTCGCAAAGTTGAGCGGTAAGGGGCTGATATTTTGATACCTATGAAAGGGTGAGGTAGGTTTCTTTAAAACGACACCAACTTCATTGTTTTCTAGGTAAAATGATATTTTGCTCAAACTACCTTAAGAGAAACTAGGACTTCTAAAGCGAATTGCAGAAAGTTTTCCCGATGAACAAAAAGAAAGGGAGTCGCTACATGGCTCGATCTCGTACAAGCCGCAAGCATTTGGTACCCTACACAGAAAGAAATAATTCGTGAAGTAAATAAAATACTAGTTAAAGTCACATGCGTAGTTAAAAAATGCTACAAGCGAAGATAAAGTTTTGCTCAGTGGATGAAAAGACTTTGAATATTCCGGCTACCCGAATAGGAAGATAACAAATGACTCGAAAAATTCAGAATACGCGAGATTCTATCGACACGGAGGATATCTTGTTGACCCGCGCCACATCACTAGAACGGATATAACTCAAGAGCACATAAAAGATACACTGCGGAACTAAAAGCTTTACAAACATTCCTTTTCCCACGCACTATTAGTGGTTACAGCAAAAAAGGCAAGATACAAACATAACATCTATTTTTTAAATGGATTTCACTAAGCTCTCCCCGACCCTTTTCCTTATTTCCTCCCATTTATTAACTGATGTCCCAAACCCACTCACCCAATCCTCAGCGGCAGCCTGCAGGGAAATATGTATGAGGAGATGTTTAGTATCTTTCGACATACGAGAAGTATTAGAAATGTGATTAGATTTTATGCTACTACGACGGGTAAAGAGGGATTTAGTTAGCGCTTAGTTAGATTTAATATTTCTGTACGCTAATGCTATCTCCCTCAAAGAAGTTACATTGAGAAGCCTTACTTAGGCGGAATCTCCAGAAGGCTTCGATCGCAAGAGCCTTAGGATACTTCGCAACACTTATTATATTTCACAGTCAAATGAAACCATTTCAAAACATTTTTGAGCTTGGAGAATAAATAAATATGATGAGGACTGAAATCAGTTCAACAGATACTTTGGGAAACAGTATTTCTTTCGATTTAGTCAAAACACTCTTTAATGGAGTAGACAGTGTGACCGGAGGGTTATCATGGTAGGGTATCCAAGTGTCAGCAACACCTGAAATCATCTTAGCGCACACCTTGTCCATGCCTAAAGCCAGTATTAAAATCTGATATAAGATGAACCGGGCCAAACTCAACTCACCATTCATCATCCTCAGTGTTACGCGACGGTTTAATCTCACGAGGGCTCAACTTCGTCAACGTTTTCACTGTATCATGAAACTAAAACACTTTCGGAGCAAGGTTCATCTTCCACTGATTCTCGGCCTACCAAACATTCTACGCGCCACCGAAAATCTAGTACCCTTGATAAGAAAATCTGGCCTAAGACCCGTTTCGGCTTTGTGTAGGTAACGCTTCCGGATTCACCAAATCTATCAACAAATTAAATGGCACTAGAGACTCTGGAACAAAAGAGCTGTCTCTCCAGATTTTCCTCTCCCAGTTCCACGACACACTACACACTCCTTCACTTATTACGATGCCAATAATCACCTGGCCATCAATCACCACCGCAGGGAATGAAACTCTCACAAAGTGTATGTAAGAGGCAGCCTTTATGCTGAGTGAAGAACTCCCTAGGGTTGCAGAATCGTCCTCAGTGTTTCCAGAATCATTTATTTCTCTCCACATCTTGCAAATGGGCGTAATAAGAGATTAGTAGGAAGAATTTAGTATGTTCTTTGAAATGAAAGAATATTATTTTCCAATTTTTGAGCTGAGACCCGTCACAGTGTTTAAATGGATTAGATGCATAATACTAAACGGAGATAAAGAAGAGTGCAAAATAGCAAAGAGTAGAAGAGGAAGAAATTCTGCAGCACAACAAGAGAGTGAGAAAGAGTATAGTGTTATAAACGAAAGCTATGGTAGAATGTGTAGTGAAATGCAAGGAAAAATGATAAAAAATTACCACAAGGGCTGCAGAAGTCAAAATATATATTAACTTGATTTACAATGGACCCTTTTTAAGATGAAATATCCAGACTTACGGATAGAGAAATAGTCGTTATATTTTTTATATATAACTTAAATTATTCATAAAAGGCGTAGGCTGAAAGGAATAGAATTTTACTATATATATATATAATCCGGAAAATCAACAAAAGAATTCCTCGAATGAGGCTGGACAAGAAATCCGTCGGCGTAGCTATTTTAAAAACATTCAGTTTTCTCTCATTTACTTTAATACAAACTAGGATAAATCATCCGAAGAAATACCCGAGATTTAATGTAAAAAACAGAGTTAAAGACAACAAGATTTAATGAATACTCCGATCCATCAAGATTGGCTCAGATTAATAATCGCAATGCTTACGTATAAATGCATCAATCTCGGAGACTGCGAGGCACTAATGGGAAACAATGGTATGGAAAAAAATGGTAAACGCTGATATTACTCGCTGAATCTATGGCTTACGAGACCGATTACACTACAATGGATAGGCTCAATCATAAGCTAAAATTAGGGGATCGGGTTGGTGTGGTGGCTAGAGCACTGGCTAACCATACGGGCAGCCAAGGTTCAAATCCCTGTAGAGGAAGATGATTTTCAGAGGAAACCCGATCTCTACTTGAGTATCTTGTGGAGGGCACTTCAAGTACAGTACTCCGTCTGTCGGATGAGACGTTATATCGTGGTCCTCTTGGCGCCTTCCGTTAAGAGCAGGCTAATGCCGACGCCGGGTTTCTATCAACCCTTTTTCCCTTACGTAGCAGTCGGTCGCCTCCCCAAAAATTCAATAAGCAAATCATGGTATATGTGCTTAATAAAGGGCATAATATAATGGTTGAAAATTAATTATAAAATTATGTTCAGACACCACTGTTACAAAAGAAAATCGCAAAGAGAGTTCACTAAATAATCTGCTAAAAATGTACATATTTCTATTAGTTCTTAATGCCGCAATACTTATACCGACGGAGGACTGGTTTTTTAAAGTGCGCTTTAACGATAGAGATGTTTTTTAAAGTAACAGCGGTGAAAGGTTCTTCGTTGAAATGATATGAATGACGCGTTAGACGTCACATAATCATACCTATTACTTTACGAGATAGGTAATTTATGGAAATGATTCCTTCGTTAGCTTGTTCCAATTAGCGTATTGGTATCTCCATGCATACCGTGGAAAAAATCACTCGCTTGGGATAAAAAAAGGATCGATAGGTTAAAACGTAACTCACCGGTATAAGATCCTCCCACAAAATAACAAGTAATAACTTTAATCCTTTTCTTATCTACCTCGCGCAGCTAACACGAGGGCTTGAGGAATAAATTGTAATCTTTAATGCGCTCGTAAATACAATGGACTATGAACCATTACGGTCGCAAAAAGAGGTCACACGCAGAGCGGGTAAGTACTTATCAGGATACAGCCACGCGAAATTATACTGCCATAATAACGATCGGGAAAAAAATATTTTCCCGTACCACTATTATCTATTCGGGCTACTCTTATACGAGATTTTGTTTACATTACCTGTATTTGTTTTTTCATTAGTATACCTGTGTGAATAACTTACTAATTCATCATGGGAACGCATGATGAATTAGAAGGCTATTATGTGAGTATAAATATATTTCCAGGAAGCCACGAATAACTAAATAATTTAAGTTTTATGCTTTTTATTTTATTCTGAGGAAAGACTGGAAGCTACTTTAATATTGCACTTAAGTTGCAAGGCCATCAAATAATTACTTAAATATTCTTTAATTTTCAGGAGAAGGTAGAATCATGTTTAAGAAATTTTTGATTTTGTTGACTCATTTGCGATTTATCAAATATTTCTATTAGTTTCACATATGATCTATAAAAATTATCAGAATTTACAAGGAATTCATCAGTCGGTTTAGTATTTGATTTAAAAAATGCAAAAAACCTCAACCTTAAAGTATTTGTTTAAATTCGTAGTGCTTATTTTTCTGGTAATTCTTATATTCGGTAGAGATATGTTTGGTAAAATGGCGAATAAGGTAACAGCAGGTATTATTTCTCAGCACAGACCTATGCCACCTTGGGAAAAAATTTATTTAAAAGAATTTATTCAATAACAGAGGCCTGAAAATATCAGGAAAATACTTTTCTATGCTGATATAGTTAAAATTTCATATTTAATATCCATTTAAATTTTCAATGAAATTTCATGCTAATAGGTCTTTCTTGAAAAACCGATTAAAATGGATTACCAAATATTTAAACCACTAATACCAGGGAGACATTTAAAATGCCACTGCTGACCTTTCTTGCATTCCTTCAATAAAACTAATTTCCGACGAGACATCTATGGACAACAAACATGGTGCAGTGGATAGGTTGTCGCGAACCAGTGGCCACTAGAGCTGCACCAGGGAAAACAATCACGATTGATCCCGGTAGGGCCACAGGTGCCAGATCAGTCGAAGGGCAGGAGCAAGACAAAAGGTAGTTCATGTAAAAAATACCGCAGGAACGACGGAGTGGGAGCCCTTCTAATTATCAACTACCCAGAATATGAAAGTCATTCATAGGAAACTGAATTCCGGCAAATACGCGACCCGCGGCCTCCATGGTCGTTACCATACGAAATCCGTGCGTAACAATAACAGAAAGAGGGGAAGCAAGAGCGTTATTTGTTCAAGTGAAAATGCTATTTGAGGATAAGAGAAGACAAACAGTGGAAAAGGTTAAAGGTGTAATAGGGAAGACATAAGTGACGCAGGATAATATCCAAGATTGGTTAAGAGAATATGTGGTGGAATTACATAGCATTGTCAGTAGACCTGTGAACCTCGATTTAAAAGATAAGAGAACAGTAGATCTCAGACTCGGACCGGAGATACTCCATAACAAATTACATAGGCATTACGATAGATGAAGGCAAGAAATTCCGTGGGAGTAGATAACATATCTTAGGATTTCCATATTTGAAAATTAACACTGGTACAATTTCCACACTTTTACTTTCGTCACCTACCACGGTTTCATCACATTATAAGTGTTTATTTTCAAACATGGAAATACATAGGTTCCACAAAATTCGTGCCTATATGATCTCTTATACATTATGAGTTACTGAATAATCTAAGTATTAAGACAATCTTTTACTACGGATTTAACGTTAAGCAGTTTGGCCATATGGCTTCAAAAAATAGAGCTGGTACCGACTCAGCAGAAGAGGAGAGAGTGAACTTGTGAGGATTTAAGATAATTTCGTTGAAATAATTAAAGAATCGAGATTAGGGCATATTATCACTTGGGCAATGACCAGTTTCGGATCAGAAACAAGAGACTGACTAGGGATGTAATAAACGGTGATGAAAACACTCAAAGAAAGAAACATAGTATGATCAGTTTGCTTTATCTTGCTTTGTTGATTGCGATAAGTAGTTTGACAGAGCTAATTGTAAGAAAAAAAATACTGCAAGATATACTGGGCAATATGCAAGGCAAATACTGAAGATAATAGAAACAGATTGGTGGGATATGAGACTCATCCGAAACCAATACACTGCTCTGAGGGCACTGGTTAGGATGAAGAATCGGGGTGGACGGTAATAGGTCAAGCGGCAAAGGAATGGCTAAATTTAAAGTGTGGTACTCCGGTTGTGGGTATATTCTCAATTACAAACCATGCACATAATTTTGCCGTCTTTACGTTCTCTAAAATATTCCTATATAGCACTCAAGTGCGCCATTGTCGATGTCAGATGCCACAGGATGAGACGAAAAACTAGGAGCTAACTTTGTAACAAAAGTACTGACTTCGTAACAAGCCTATACTTGCCACCGGCATGCCTTCCCGCGTAGGATGAAAAAGATTGACACGATTATAAGAAAAATAGAGATAGATGATAAGAAAAAGCAGGCGAAACACCTTCGTCCAGGTCGTTTACCTGAACTTCTCCTCCCCTGGATAAACCCCTGGCTCTATACATATACATCGAAAATAAACTCAACCAGATGATTATCAAGATAAGCACATTAGCTACTGTCCTACATTCGTAATATGCAACCGGCCAATTGCTGAGCCGAGTAGGCACCTATATTTCGAAGACCAATCTAATAGGAAGTGCGTTTTTCTTAATTAAAAGTGAGAAAATAGCCCATAGATATAAAAAAACAATGGTTTAGACCAGAGGGTAATGCTGAGGTTTTCGTGACTCAAATTCATACCACCCTGTTCTGAGACATAGGAACCATTTTGGGGCATAAGAATTTTTTCGATTTGTTAATTAATTTCTAATGGAGGAAATAAGTCTCACATTTAATGCGGAATACCATGAGCAGCTTTCTTTTAATTATTCCACTAAAAGACGAGAAGCATCATACGACTACGCGAGAAAAAGGCCATCTAGAGGTCTGAAAATGACACCAATATCCCTCCTCCTAACAAACATTATCCTTCTGGAAATAATAAATTGTGTTTTCAGGCGTATTAAGTATTTACAACAGTAAATGAACTCCGTAAAATAGGTCAATGAAATATTTGAAAAATCGAAGCCGCCAAAGCTCGATGGCTTCAGTTGACTTTTAATAGATTCTATGCATAAAAAGTAGTCCTCAAAATAATCTACTTTCGCAATATAAAGTCTACGTTTAACTCATGTCAACTTGGATTTTTAAATTCCCAGATTATATTGTCTAGTCCCGGTATTTTCAAAATTTGGTTCTTAAGCATTGCCGTAATTCCCTTCTCTCAACGCCACAGATAGCACACAAAAAAAAACAAAACGATTCACTGCGTCGTCAATTGGTTACCTTCTACTGAATAATATTTGAACAGGAATGCCGCTTCCATACTTCTCGAGAGTTTCAATGCATTGGGAAAAATTTTACAACCGCCAGAATAAATTTCCCGTTATCGGTTCTAAACTCAGTTGCATTCACGTGCCCTTTTTTTCGCGGGCAGCCTTCGCAGAATTCGTACGGGATTGAGATCGTGTGAGCTTCGCTTTCCAGGGCCGGTAGGGACGAGCGGGGAAAAGCCGCCCATCGCGTTGCCTCACATAAAAATTTCGGCAAAGCAGCGTCACGGGGCCATAAAAATCGATCCGACGAGGCGATCCTCCTGCCCGACGCAACAGTGACACGAGGAGAAAGACAAGAGAAGTGCACCCAAGCCAGGCAGCCAACGCAGCAGTGCATGCTGCAGTTGCTATCTCAAGGGAAACTGATGGGATGGGATAAGTACACTTGTTTGTGAGTTGGTGTTTTGTTAGTGCGCATGGGATATTTCGCATCTCAGTATTCATACGAGCATGGGAGATCGCGCGACCTCACTCCGTTTCTAGACCCGGAGATTCTTCTCCCTCCTAAGGTGGCTGGAGCGATTTTTCGTCTGTACACAGCTTTACGTGACATTAAAACTAAAAAAAAGTTTGATTTTCACCGATTTGATTTTAGGCTTCTCACTGTCATTTATTCATGGATCCTAATGCCGCAGGAAATAAATTTCTAAATAATTAAACCACATATCAACAAGCCTTCTTCTACAGGCAAAACATTACAAATCCAATTAGCGTCATTGTTGTTAAAAATATTAAGGGGTCCAGCTCAGTCAAATAGTAAAACAAAGCAAGTTTAAATATCATATATGCCCAAAGGTTGTATTCCGAAACGGAAAAATTAGTAATTTCATGCTTTTATAAAGGCAAACACATAAAACAAACACCTAATTATTTCAATTGCTGCACGTACGGTAAGTCATACCGCATAAATTGATGTTTTAAAATAAAATATCGTCTTGAGAGTACTTAATGTCAATACTTTAAGGGAAAGGTCTACCTTCCAGGACAGTTTCACTTCGCCATTCTGAGCTGTACCAAATAACATTACAGGCACAAACAAAGAGAAATTCAGCGAAAGCATACTTAAGAATAGAGGAAATACAACTGTTTTCATCTGGAAGAAATGGAAATTCGACCACCAATATCCAAGTCACAGGATCTATCTCCGACGAGATCGATCAATTTGTGAAACTAATAGTTTGCAAAAATGAATCTTAAATTGAGAATACAATTGATAAATTTCCTGATTTTCATTTAACGGCATGCACTTAAAATTTCATCACTAATTTGTCTTGCCATGCAATGTGCTTGAATTTTGTTTGGAGAAAAACAACATTGCGACTTATTTGAAGTTATTCAAACGTGCACTCGATGGCCCACGATTTCCACTCCGGCAACCTCAGCCCGTCCTATCCAAAAGATATGTATCGGTAGATTTCACCTACAGATATTCCATTTGAAAATTGGAGGGAGGGCGAAAAGAATTGCAGATTGATCTCCTCCTCATTTATAGATTCCAAAAAGGAAACATCCTTTAATCGTTTGTTTTTCCATTCTTTCGCTTTCGAGCTCCGTCTTTCGGAGTGCATTTCTCTCGATTGTTAATTCATAGGAGGAATCGCATTGAATTTTTCATCCTCCGCACCCTCAATTCCGGCTGTAAGATTTAATTCGGTAAGGGGCAGGGATGAACGACTTCCACCGTCGTCACTTCTAATCGTGATTGCTTGCGGAAGACGTCGGCAGATTGTGTTCATCAGACGTAGAGCACTCGTGGATACTCTCTGAATTCGTTATTGATGCGGGGTAGATGATTGTTCGCCAACCGACCTCGTATTGTGAAATGGAACATGGTATTTTTTTATAAATCAGAATATTTTCAACCACTCGCTGGAGAATATACCTACCGTTTCCTAAAGAACAAATGGGATTCCTAATTGTGAATGGATTAAAAATATCGGTATCGATACCATTAAGCAAAATTTTTCATGCTAAATTACGAAAGTTATTTACGAAATTAATAGTTACACCTCAACATCAATCGGCGAGATTTTTTTCGCAAAAAATAATATAATGATTTGATTCCGAAAAACTACACAAAATTCTTCAATGTTCGCCTAAGTAAGAAAGGCGTGTTCAGGAATTAAAAATATTCAATCCTCAACCTTCATTTAAACCCGGCTGGCCGTTTTTCTTCGACTCTCTGCAAATTCTACATAGCATTTTAGTCAGGTGTGGCGTCAGGCTAAGGAGGCAAAACGGACATAAAGAAGTGCCGAATTTGGATGTGACATTATAAAAATTGGAGATTCTTGTCATAAACTAATGATATTCATAAGATATTTTACGATGAATAGCGCTTAATAAAAACTTTGTTTTTAGGATAAGTCCAAAAGGAATAAGATCGAAGTAGAAAAATTAGGGTTAAAAAGAGGATACGAGATGTGATCTTGTCCATGGGAAAAATAGCATCTATGAAGTTATTCCGTCCCGTCTCATCCTCAAATTGGTGTTCACTTTCATGTGGAAATTCTCAAACATGCAATTGAAGTTCGAGGCATTTTAATTGGTTTTAGTGTGTATATGCTTTATTATTTAATGTAATAATTATCCGAGGAGAGTAGACTTAACCAGCATTAAGCGGCCACCACCGGAGCTATGAGATAATGGCTGCTAAAGGAGGTGACTGCTGAAGGAAGGGTAATGTTACACTGCTTACAAGCGTGGAAATACTTTCCGTTCCCGAAAAATAAACGGCCTCTTGTAGACGTACCCGCTTAAACGAGGTGGCCGGAGAGGCAGGTTTCTTCAGTTTTCTCCGTGAATTTGAGCGTAAATAACAATTTTCAAAAATAAGATATCACGAAGTATATATATTGAAAAATAATATTCGTCCACGCATTTTTCTGTACGTCATTTCCAATGCGACCGTTGATACTCAGATACACTTTGAGCTACTTGGCACAAGTAAGACTTCAATTTTGGTATTCAGCCGTCCCACAGAAGACGCGAATGATGTCCTATTTATCCTGGGAAACGCAAGCCTATTCTACCAAAGCCATTCCATCTCAACGACTTCCATATACATCCCTTTACCATCCTTTACCCTCGAATTTAAGCCAGATGAAAGACTCTTTGTATCTCTCTTTTTTCCTCCAGGACAATGGATCGGAGCGGCTATCAAGTGAACGTGGAACTGCATGAAAATATTCTGGCTTCATTTTGCGTCCTCTTGGGATTCCATCGGTGAATAGAAATGCTCCAAACGGCTGTGATTTGATGCCACATGTGAAAGATTAGCTCAAAGTAAGAGAGAAAGAGCGAGAAATTGAAGGAAGACGCAGCTATAGACGGCGGTGGAGATTTATTGAAAAGCGGGAAATGCCCAGCAGGCTGGTTTTGCCTCCCCGAGTTCACCCAAGCCAAAGAGGTTAGTAGACTCGCGCCCCATCTATTACGTTCCTATCCCATGATATTCGTCTGCCAGTATTCTCCATCCTCTTCATTACACTCATTTCCTTATCGCTTATCAAATATGTGCGGTATTATCTCTTTTAACGAACACAAGCAAAAAAACCCTTGCTCAATGTCCCCACATTAGATCTTTGCCTGTTAAATGTATTCACGATCTCCCCAACCTCTTGAAGAGTAGGACACTCATATTGAGTACTCTTGCGATTCAAGAAATGAACACAAAGTCTCTGCAGCTGATATTTTGTCTTTGGATGACAGTGCCTCACGCGATTTAACGCAAGAAGACGTTTGTATTATGTGCCTCATTCAACAGTGAAGATCAAAGAGTTTTTTATATCTCTAGGCTTAACTTTCATTACTGAATATATTATTGTGTCCAGTAATGCACCCATTTTAAATATGCGTCGTCAATTGTCTACATTCTGCCAACTATATTTGTGCATACACAGCGTGCTTAGTCATTGGTGTAGTGATAAAGAGCTCCCGTCGATTTTACGCATTGGTGAACAAAGAAAACGAAGATATCTGGTCGACAATATCAGAATACAAATGTTTGAAGACCCAACAAGGAAGGCACATAATGACTTAGTATCAGGGTTCGGAAACCTAGGGCGTCTGGTGGAATCTGTGGATATAATGCGGACAAAGTAAACGAGGAAGTGAAAGGTTTCGGACAAAAATTCGGGAATTTTTATCTCGAAAAAGGTTGAATGGGATAGGCCTCTGTCCTAACAGTTCCGAGAGGTGACCTCTTATTATCAGCATATTTGAACAAGGAGGAAGAACTGCGGAAGGACGTCCGTCGTTAGTTTTAGCGCGAATCTTCGGCACAAGGGTGAGGAGCTGCCAAACCGCCCCTCGGAAGCGTTAATATTAAATTCGTATCCACACCCCCTGTTCGCATCAACAGGGAAATCGGTCTGGGGTTTTGAGCGCCAGGTAACTCCAAATGCGACATTTGCATAAACACATGTTAAGCCATCTCCTTCCTACAGTTACGTTATTAGTTTTTTAAAGTAAAAAATATCATTTGCTACTAATTAAATTCAGAAATCCTTATCTTCAAGCCCTCTAGCGTTAACAATTGGTTGTTCTTTGTTACGATAATTTTGAACGCGATTTCCTTTTAATTGTGGAATTCCGCATGCAATATCCGTTTAACTATACATCAGCTACCTCCTATTATTTTACTGCTTATTTCCTAAAGGGCAGATGCATAATGTACCAAATCAACATAAATGTAAAAACGGAGCACTGCCACGGTAAAAAACAATCAACATTGTACAGGAAGAAAATGCGGGCCTCGGTAAATCATCCTTCGGATTGAATGAGGGACAAGTATGAGCAGAAGCGCCTTGCCTCATGCTCTTGCGTCGACTCGCTGGGTATTATGTAGATGCATTCAGCGAGAACGAAGAACGCGGAAAAGGTGTGAGAAGAAAAACCATCAAATTGATCCCGCCTGCTTCTTCGGCAATAAGAGTGAGTCGTTCACAAGTCCATTTGTTCCTCGAGGTCGGTCCATTAACGGCGGCTTCTGCTCCCGCGGCGACGAGTGGACGGGGAGAAAAGGAGGGTCTGGAGATGAGTCGGGAGGAAGAAGGAGAGTAAACAACAACCGGGACCCTTCATCATGAAAATGCACCCGCACACGGCGCATTGATCTTGCGGCTGCGTCCAGCGTCAAGGCATCGGTCGCTGTTCCTCATTCTGTCCCGCGCTAGCCAGAATCAGGTACCCTCCCGACTACCCCCCCACCTCCCTCCTATTTGCGAGATGGGAAATGAAGCCGGTGGCGGGGGAAGAGAAAGATATTTGGCACGGCAGACGACATCCAACACCGAATCGCGGAGAGTGCTGAACGCAATAACGAAAAGAGGACTGACTCACAAGAGAAGGCGTCGGTATCGTGGCAAGAGCACAGGAACCGTGACACAAGTCACGATGGGAGTAATTTGCGGGAGAAGTCGCGAGTAAAATATGCCTTTATTCCGTGGAACCACATTCTTAAGGAAATGCAAAAGAAAACATTACTCGAGAACGGTAAAAAATTTTCTCCGCAAGAGCATACTGTCCTCAATAAAACATGGTAAAATGAGAAAATAGTCACAGGAAAAAAAAAATTTTAAGTCCATAGCAACTCAAAACAAACCAAGAAGCTTTGCAAGTCATCCATGAGGGATATCGATTATTATTTGCTTAACAGACTTTTATTCTATACACTGGTACCTCGACCTTGGTGTGGCTATCATACGATTCTCCGTTACAAAAATATGTTGTTAAGTAGACTACATTCCTTCAATGCTCGTTTTGAGGTTAGCGTATCATTAAAATATATTGCATCAAAGATGCTTCATAATAAATAATAATTTCCTCTAGGCAGTTACCACAATCTGCAATGAAATAAATTAGGATCTACTTAACTTAGAAAACATCGATTCACAAAAGCTATCGAGAAATGCTTCATTACATGCATTATATATGTATGTATAACTTAAAAATCATGATTGTTCAATATATTTAGGTAAATTCACTGATATCAAATGATAAAGTCAATTTTTTTTATAAAATGCATCTACTTAATTAATTTAGAGACATTCCATGCGGAGACAGTTCAGTAATTTGAAATATTCACGAAACTACAAGAAAATTAATTGATTTTCATTATGAGAGCATCATCCTGAGATGATTCGTGGGTGATACTCGAGCCGGAAGCAAACCTGTTAGGGATGCTCAATTTTGTTATTGAGAGCTGGTAACGTTCTCATATTACCAAAATATTCTAAATCGTTACTGTAGCAAAAATACATAACACGATTCAACACTATCACACGATTAGCGGGAAAGGAATAAATAATCAGTTCAAGTTCCTTCTCCGAAACCAAAAATTTAAGACCTTTTTTGAGGAGAAGTTCTTACGAATATTTTCCACTATTAGGCCAAAAAATCCTTTTTTGATCAAATACACGCTTGTCAGTTAAATAACCATCCATTTGTATTTGATACTTTACATTTGATTCTATTAAACTGATCTGCTTGAGTTTGATAATGTACCCAATTCTACATATGCTTTCTTTGTTTCGTATTATATTAACTAATCTGGTGTTATTAAAGCTGTTATAAGTCTCATTCAGTGCAATGCAAAATGCCATTTATTTACGAATAAGTGGGTAGAAGGATTTTAATTAATTTTCTCCATTTTTTGTATTTGAATCATCCTCCCCAACCGACTTTATCTCTCAGTTACGCAGTCTGACCGCATGTTCTATATATTTACGTAGTTTAAAGTGACGTTTACGACTAATGATGGGTAATTTAACACGCAGAACGTGTAAAATTTATCCTGATCGGTTTTGCTGATTTTGTCACATTCCATACAAAAATCACAATCCAGAAGTGTTCCTAAGCAAATTTAAAAAGTAATGCTACTAGTGTTTTGGGTTGCCGATTTGGTGACCAGGACAAACATTGAGCTTCTCATGTGTGTCGTTGCAGGTGTTCTGATGGCCCTTATGATTGGATGAATGGTAAGAAAAAAAGCATGTCATTTGCTGTCCCTACGATTTGGCGTAGAGAAAATAATTTCGAGATAATTACTGTCTTTGCGTTACAAAGAGAGAAGGCTACACTAAAAGTTGAAACAAACTCTGTCACCATGCCTCCAGAAGAAAGATCTATTTCTCATGGACAAGGACTTCCAATATCTATCTCACTACTTAATCGGGGGAACATTGATGTAGTGTAAGATATCGTAAAAGCCGAGAAAGAGTAAGAGTCAAACATATCAGAAGAAAATCTTTGCGACCACAGTCAAATCTATGGCCTCAAATGAACCATGTCTCATAAATCAGCATGAAACATATGACCTGTGATTTTTATTTGCCCACACAAAAAGATTCTTTTTAAGGCTTACGTCTGCAAAAATACAATCTACTCAATAAAGTTTCGATCAAACATTCATCATGAAAAACAAATCATAAACTCACAGTTTTTCGTACTGGGCGGTTCTGCTTGTAATTAGAATCCGCTTCCAAGGGTGGAAAAACCAGCAATTGTGAGGTATTAATGCTGGTTCTTCAAGAAATAAGATGCAATGATTCATATGAGTGTTCTACGAGATGATTGGTATGCTTTCCCTAACGTTCTAATTTCTGGCATATCGTTCCGTTTTCCCTCCAGTACGTCATGTCTATTAGATCCCTCTTAAAATACCCAAAACGTCTCCCTCTCTATCTTTCGTCCATAATTCCTATCATTTTCCTTCCTCTTCCAACTTTCTCCAGTATTATTCCCTCCATTACCCTCTTTCGCCTTTCAAAGCGTCCTCCATCCATCCCTTCTGCCTCCTCTGAACCTCCACCCCTTGCTTAACTTCTCTCCAACAATATCGAAAACCTCCTTTTTCCTTATTCTCGCCACCCCGCCACCCTTACCTTCTCCACACCCGCATCTCAAACGCCTTACAGTCCACGTGGCATTATTCCTTCGACACGTCGAATTCTACGACCTATACAGTGTCACGCCTTTTCGTTAAGTGTCTATTCAGACACATCTCCTCACCAATCCCTTTTGAAAATGATTCCTCAGCCATGGCAACTATGCATATTATGTTCCTATCACAAAACCCAATTTCCTCCAAATACTACAAATACATTTATGTACTAATAATAAATTTCTCGGAGCCGAATATAATACCCGGAAAAGTGGCCCACCTACATGGAATTTACACTTATTATTTCTTTCCAAATCGGATAATATTTTCTTTGTGAATTATTCCCTCGAAGTGTCGACATTTCGTCGGAAAACACCAAAATTGTCAATAATTTCAGTTCGGTTAATTTGGGAATCTGGGGCCACCTCTAGAGCCAGAAAAGGAGGCAAATTCAATACAACCATGCGATTGTGCAGCTCCTCGCTCACCTGGCCTGCGTCGCTCATCGATGGACCAAGTACCTAAAGTCCTTAATGAGTTTTGTTAGCTCTTCTGAACTATTACAAGGTAAGTCACTTTTTCCTGGTTAAAATGAAGCTGGAATCTTTTCTCGGTCGGATAGTTTCAAATTTATGGCAAATGTGTAATAATTCACCGAACTGAGCAAAACAACGGTTTAAGCCTCACTATAAATCTAATGAATTCCCATTTTCAAATATTACATGAATAATAAAATCAAGCATTCATTTTCCTTATTTCAACAATATAGGAGGAACAAGATAAGAGATTAAAATATATAAAAATACGCAGCAGAATCTATCTGTATTCTCGCAGCTTTTCGTTTTACGAGGGGGCTCCCATAAGCGCGCGCCGCCCGTTTGAAAATCCCGTGCTCCCGGGCCTCCACGCCGCCCCCCACCATTTCTTCACCTGCCTATCGAAAGTTCTTATATGCAGGCTTGAAGAATGGTAGGTAAAGAATAATATCTTGTATTTAGAACATTTACTAATATAATGGAAATAAGAAGACTGGACGAGAACTAAATTCTAATAACACTCTTTTTGGGAATTTTGATTACATTTTGCTCACAAAATATTTGCATTGAAGATTGTGACTGCCTTTTTGGTCATCTTTGGCATAACTTATCGGTGCCTGGAGACTATTTGGAGTAAGTGCTGCGTTTGCTACTCATCCTTGGTCTTTCCAGCCTGAGAATACTCCTTGACGAGAGCAACGCCACGCTTAGCGAGGTCGTGAACGACCCCCCCTCGAAGTGGTAACCAATTTAAGCCTACATATCAGGACCTTCGATTGGTTGGGGAATAAATCGTGGGGGGCCCGGGAGCGCGGACTTTTCAATCGGGTGGCGCGCGCGCTAATGGGAGCTCCCATGTAAAACGAAAAGCTCCGAGCGCGCCCCGTAAATATAATCGATTTCAGAAATTTTTTGTACTACTCAATTTCTCATCAAATGTCACCACCTGAGATCCTAAGACCCATGACATTCAGAAATCGAGGCAGAATGGGACACCCTAGGCTACCCTAACCCTGTGGTAACTATGAAGATTCCGGATGAGACTTCTGTACCTTTGATTTCGCTCAGATTGCGCCCAGACTTCTCAGAGTCTCCCAAGCATGCAAAAGTCCTGAGCAAAAACCTGTATTCATTCCACTGGCGTCCACACCTCTCATACGACGTCCCGTCCAAATCCCTTACCGTCCCTATCCAAAATCCAAACTGGTCGTCACCCTGTTAATCGTTGGCCTTGCTGTCCACTTATTAGAGTACTCATAAAATATGAAGAAACTCATATCAATCGAGTATGCTTATAATACAGAAATATTAGTAATAACTCTGCTGTGCCATAAAATATCAGGATCAATATGGAATTTCCACGTACTATTTTTCAACCTCGCGTCATTATAGCAAAAAATGCACGCGTTACAGCTTGTATCGCATTAATTTCGAATTCAGTGATGGCGAATAACGTTTGAAAAGCCGTTCTCCAAACGCAATGAAATGAAATTAATTACGTAGTATAATTTAACAAAACTGTTTTTATTGAAATTTATTAGCTCGTACAAGAACCTTTGGTATTTTGGAATGCAATTATTACGTCATTAGCACCACTAAAACTTGATTTGAAATGCCTCTTTGAGGTTAATACGTTTGCGAGGAAATATTCATCTGTAAGAATTGCCCATTACAACCGGGTCAACCCCCCCCCCCCCATCTACACCCAATTTCGCCGCTGCTCGGTGAAAGAAAGCACGTCCGCTCTCTTATTCCGGCTGTAAGAAAGAAAAAGGAAAGGTTTGGACTGGGAGGGACATTACAAGAGATGAGAGGGGGGTAGGAAGAGGGAGAAACAAGTCAGAGTCGATTGGAGGAAACAGAGCAAAGACAAAAGAAGAACGGATTCCGCAACCGTGGGGATGCGGCGAAAGAGGGACACGAACGCTCTCATCACCTATTCCAACTGTCTCCCCCGCTACTCTTTTCAAGCACGCTCATCCCCGCCACCTTAACCTCTTGATTGCCTCCCCAAGACGCTTTCAAGGAAGGAGGGATCTGTGGAACGACGAGAGGATAACGGCGACTTCTCCAACCATAAATCCCGTCTCTTGCACAACCCCCACTACCCGCCATCCATCTGCGGGAAACGGAACAAGGTATCCCTAGGAAAACATCTCTTCTTCTCCAAAAGAATCCAAAAAGCCCCTTTCAACGCAATATCCCTCAAGGCGCCACTGGAAAACACAACAGGAAACGTTCATCCCGCACAGTTCACTACCACTCCCGTGGCGTGTGGCTACAGTGATACAAATTACTAATTCTCCACAGCCGGGCTGTGTGGAGAATGAAGAATTTGAATGGATCGCGGCGAGGCAAGCGGTGTTGTGTTGGAAGAAGGTTAGGACTGGCGGGTCGCGGAGAGAAGAGCTAGAGCGGCGGGGGCAGGGTGTCAGACCCATCCCTCACCACCGCTCTACCCGGGGCAAATTGGACTAAAGGAGCGAGGCAGAACCACCCCCACCCTACTCTTTCAGGGGCCAAAAGGGGGAGGAGCTGATGAGGTGTGCATTACGATGGGCAAATACGGATATATGAGTCTGAAATGCGAGCCCCGGAGGATGTTGGGTGCGGTGGGTGGGTCGGAAGAGGCAAGTTACGGAGAGTGGCCGGGCCGAAATAGGCGAGGCGTTGACGCAGTGGAACGGAGTGTTGATTTATTAGGGTGTGGAGGAGGCGCCTTTTTTCCGCCCTTCGCGAAGGACGCGTGAATAAAGACGAGGGTTTAAACGTGCGAAAGGGCAACTCACAGGAGTATTGGCCTTAGGGAGGTACAGACGCGTGCAAATGAAGTATCAAACGGAGCGACAGATTCCGACGAAACGAAGCAGGCGCAGCTAGCATGGGAGCAGATGAGTTGCAAAGGACACTGAAAGGGCTACAAGCACAGGGTGATTTTCCAAGAGGATGGTTCAGTACGTATATCCGCAAAAGGGTCCGTAATTATTCTAGATGAAGGTTCATAACTGTGCCACGTGTCGACATCTCAGCCAAACATCCTCGAGAGTGAGCACTAAGTTACAAGTCTTTTAAGTTTAAGAAGAGTGTCAAAATTCAAGATCAAATAAAGAATGATTAAAAATCATTACCCAGAATTTCCATGAAATACCAATTCATACAGATATCTTTAAGTTCTTTCACATCCAAACGCAATAATCTTTTTCATATCTCCCAGGTCTCCGGATTTAATATGAGTCTAATCTTGCAATTCAGATTCACTTCCTGCTACCTTAAAAGCCGTCGCACACTTTGCTTTTCTGTGAACTCAAAAAATTCTTGTCTTGAAGTAATTAGGTCTAAATGGTTCCTCCTTATCCCACGACTTCATTGTCCTAAATTCCATGGTTTCTCGTTCGGAATCAAATATGACAGGTAGCTCACATAGGCAAAAAGCATAAGTTTGCCTGATTAGTGGTTCTACCACCGAATCTAACTTGCTATTAAAAATGAATTTATAGAACTTATGTTCGTAATTGATGTTACTTAGGCATTATTGATTGAGGAGAATTCCATTGATCTAGAATTTAAAAACTGTACTAAAGATAAAAAACTATATACCATTTGGTTACGCGATGAACCATATTTTGTGTAAAACATTCCTTATTATCATACCTACAGAAATTATATAACAATCGTATTTCACACACAATCTTTACATTTAAATTTTAAGCAAATGTGGCGATCAGTGCAAGTTAATGTGGTACCTGATCGCTTCGTTGAACTAGATTAAACAATACGTAAATTTCTCATGACATGCCAAAAGTAAATCTCAGTTAGATTTTTCATTTTCGTTTATTTACAAATTAAATGAGATAACTATTCAATTTTTTCTTCTCTGAAAAAATACTGCTCTTTCAGTAGCATAAAGAAGCGCTGTTAGATCAAGATCTTATAGATTAAGTTTGACGAAAATTAAAATAACTCCAATATATATTTTTTATAGTAATTTATTTGTCGATTTGGTTAGAACAACTTTTCGTATTTCAACCTTAACCGGGTATTAGAAAGGGGTGTTTTTCCTCTCAAAAACAGTACGTCAACAGCAGTCTGAGCACAACCTACGTAAAAGAAACAACCATCGACTTAATTTGAACTCTCAGAATAAATAGGTGGAGTGCAAATGCATCAATATTCCATGGTGCAATGTGCAATTGTGCCATGATACCATGCAGCAAGTATATGAGATTCCTTATTGGTCAACAAAAGGAGTGATTGCGGAGCGGAAGGCGGAGATAACTCCCGCTCCTTCAGCTGCTGAACGTGCCATCGAGGAAATTAACCGCGCGTCCTCGACCTCATTCGGGAAAGCCAGAGGATTCTTTCATTAAATCACACATGCGGATTTTAATGCTTTTATTTCATAGCCAATCCACATTCAAGATTTCATGGCTTTATTAGGACTCATTCATAGTAAACAAAGCGTCACGAGCAATAGATTTTTTTTAATTTATCCGTTGACATTTAAAACCATTTAGTAACCGTTTCATAATTACAAATACAAAAAGACGAAGAACCGTTTGTATTTAGAAAAGATTTGCGTTCATGGATATAACGTTCACCAGCAAGAGGGAATGAATGCCTACTTCAAGGGATATCAATCAAAGAACAGCAAAGATTGTCATGAGCGGAGCGCAAGGTCGCATGGGCCAAACACTACTGCATTGAAGGGGAAAAGTTCAGTGTGAAAGTATTTTAGACGCGGTTGTTGAAGATGATGCACAAACTTAGTCAAAAATAAAATTAATGAGGATAAACTGGGTCACATAAGTGGAACAAAAAGTTGATGGAACAAATAATTGAAAAACAAATAACCGTTCAACAATATTAAAAATGATGAAAAATTAAAAGGAGCAGGTATTTTACAGAGAATGAAGTTACGTGTATACATTAGACAGTTATGAAAGTAAATTAGAAGTAAGGTAGAAGTAACAAATTTAGTTGTAACGTCGCGTCTAATCCAAGTAATACCTTAATTTTTCTGAAGCAAAACAAATGAATGCTAGATAGCACGATCCACACTTAAAGAGGGCAATTAACACTATCCCACCTTTAATTCATCTCCGGAACAACCGGACATTTTCGGAACGCCGATTACATGTAAATGACGGGAAAGTATGCTATCTCACACTCTCAAATATTTTTTTATGCCATCAAAAAAACACTGTGAATATACATAGCTTATATGAAACATGTGGTATGAAAGTTAGCTTGCACCAGCGGGACGGTTTGTCAATGTCAATTTGAAGTTATAGAAGTTATAAAATTTGTAGCTTGTTTTATGTAAGATGGATCCACAGCTTTTCCAATCAGTTGTAGATCACAACCATTTTGTTGGGCAATATACTTGATGACATTGAAGTCCATTTTACAATTGTTCTCGGAATCCCTGTTAGCCATTGATTTGAGCGAAGCTATTTCATGAATATGGTGATGGTTTGAGTTCTTTGGAATAACGACATCTGTAAACGTTGGTTTACGGTAAATTAAAAACTCATGTTTGCCAGTAATAATACCGATATTAATATCCAAAAAGTTAATGTTATTACCACAGTATTCCAAAGTAAATTCGATTGATTGGCGCAAAGAACTTATGAAAGATTTAAAGTTATATAGCTGGCGCAATGTACCTGACGACAAACCAATAATGTCATCCACATAACGGTAGCAATAACATATTTTACCTAACATTGGGTGCTTGCAATCAAATAATTTAAGTTCTAACTCATTCATGACCCTTAATAGCTGATTGGAAAACTTATGGAACGTTCTAACAAAAAACAAGCTATACATTTTATAACTTCCACTCGAGTTGACATCGACAAATCTTCCCACTGGTGCAAGTTACCTTTCATGCATCATGTTTCACATAAGCTATTTAATCTAATCCACTGTGATAAAACCAGTGTCATTTTACAATACGGTGAATATAATGAGGTATATACGTCAAAGTAGTGTACGAACGATCTATTTCAAACTTCACAAACAATCTAATTCAATCAATCTTATGGATGCGTTCTGCTAATAACTAATCTTTGATAAGGCAGAGAAAACCAGGGAGCGATATGCGACATGCTGAGTACAAACAACATGCGGGCTGGAAAATGCAAGCGAGGGTCACCTTTGGGAGGTAAGAAAAAGATGGAGGAGGGTAGAGGGAGTTGAGGGATTCAATCTCTTCGACGTGGCTGCTGGCACTCATGTTCTGACGGAAACGACGAAAAACGGTAGGGAAAGAAAGAGTCTAAAGGCTCCCGGAGGGGTGCGAGCGAGAGATTGGTTACGCCCACTTATATAAAGGGGCATAAGGAAGTCGGTAACACTTTAAATTTGACCCCGCAAAGAGGAGCCCTTTTCGGTTGGATGCCGGAATGAGGAGGAGAGGAAGAGGAGGTACTGGCGAGGAGGGATAGGAGGAGGGAGGAAGAGATAAAGCAAAGCGAGTCGGGGCAACTAGGCATTCCGGGTGTCGAAGCCGAACTTGTAATCCCGTCACGTACCGATTCGGGGGTACTCGGCATAAAATTTGCTGGCTTAGCGGTATTCCTTAAAACCTCAAGGGGGCAAGGAGAGTGGAGGCGGAAAAAGAAAGAGGTAAGAGGGAGAAGGAACGAGAGAGGGAGAGAGGAGGATGAAATTGGACAGGCGAGAGGTGGGGAAAAGGCAGCAGGAACGATACGCCAAAGGATGGGAAGTCACTCCCCCCACTCATTCGAGTCTGATGTTCCAATTGCAGGACGGCGGGATAATAGACTCCCGGAGCCGTTGGATAGGCGTTTTCGAATTTAAATAGGAGAATGGAGGGAATTGGAAGGGATGGAAGGGAAAGATTCGGTGTTTGTGATTGGCCAAGCTGCATCGTGGTCTTCAGGATCTCTAGGAGTTAAAAAAATTAAGATGTTCCTAGTAGTGTACCCGGGGGATTAAAATAGGAATAGGAGGTTAAAAAAAATCTAGGAATAAGTGGAAACCAACCGGCGGAGGACTTGCAGAATCAACTTTGGAAGAACTTCCAATTCCGCCAAGTTGCCGTTTTAGAGATTGGAATGGGAAATGAATCACTACCAATCCTCCTGTCTGACGTCAGACCGTTCCCCTTAATTTTATCAAGAGAGAGCAGGAAAGCGCACCCGTGTCCGAGATGGAACTTGCACGTTATCCCAAAAATGAGTTATAGTGTTCGAATCGTGCACTATTTAAAACCGATTAAAAACAAGATATCAACCCGAATTTTGGAATGATAGGCGATATCAGAAATCATCTCGTAGTATTCACACGGCTCATGAAACACATGAACTTCTCCATAAATTTACTTCATCAAATGTATAAATTACTTTCTTGGAAACAAAAATAGTTAACTTAAAGACTAATAGAAAGCTTAACCCTAATAAAAGTGAAGTGAAACGAATATTTTCATAGGTATTTATAGCGTTAATATAAAAAACCGAGCCTAGTTATGGATTTAGGGATATATACTTTAATACATAAAATATTTAATTAGAGGAAAGTTGATTTTTACCATCCACTCCATGCATCACCAATTCCTTGAATATATTTTCATTGCGAATTACATTCTTTATGTATAACATTGAAATGGATATATAACACAGAGATGCAGATGCTATTAGAAATTTAAGGCAAGAATCTTGAAGTTATCACGGCAAAAATATTTTGCTGCATGAATAAATTAATGACTCTGAATGACTAGGTACACTCCAAATTTTTATTGGAACCATTAGGGCGACAATAGCTGAAATATGGCAAAATTGTTGTAGAGATAACATTAAATGAATAATTCACTATCCTGGGAAGGGTTGAATGCAAAATTTCCCAGTCGTCACTGACGGAATTGCATGCAAGGCAGGCAACGAATTTGCGTAAATTAGCGCGCCGACCTATCATTCGATCTATCACTAACTACCTCCTACCCTTCTTTGCACATCTGCTGGTGTGAGCACAGCTGAAAATTGGCCAGCGCGTGTGATAATAGTGTTACCCTTGCGGTTTCAAAATCTTTGAATTTTCGACCCAATTCTCCCCTCCCTCTTAAACTCCACCTTAAATTGCCTCGTGAGAAGATTCCACGGGAACGTAATCCCATCCCGAATCCCTTAAGGTGCCATTCGTTAAAGAGCACGCTAATGGTCTCATACCCACTCCCAACTGTGGCGCAGGAAGCGTGAGCAGCATTTGTTCCTCCAGAATCACGTGACTTGGATGATGAGACCCTGTCGGGAAGAGCGTCCGTAGTGGGGGAGGATTGAAGGAGTGAGGGAACGGAGGGGGAGGGGCGCAAGATAGGGAGGGGGAAGGGATGGAAGGCCGCGAAATGCGTCGCTTTTCGTGGCACGCAAATTTTAATTTGCTGCCGAGGGAGAAGAATCCGGGGGAGGTGGTCCAGAGTTAAAAGATTAATCAGCGGTCCCGGAGGCTCATTTTGTCGTGTTAAGTTACTTACTAATGCAAGACGGTGGGTTATTTCCATCAGGCACCGTGCCAAGGGGCCCATCGTGAATTTAAATGGGACCGTTGGGCAAGAGGTAAACTGTAACTAGAGGTCTAGAAAGACTAGCAACATTCAAGTCAACGGCTCGGTTTCGACTTTAGAGCGCCAGGCAGGATTCTTACCAAAACAAACAGCGTCTATTGATTACGGAAGTTTGTTTGATAGAAAAATTCAGACACACCAATACTTCTGACGACCATAAGGCGTTTGGAGATATTCTAAGACCATCACACATGCAGAGAAATTTCTTAACCAGCCAATCAACCGTAAAATATTTACATTCTAAAACTAAAACCATCAAAAACAGACAACCAAGGTTTAAGCTGCACTATATATCTATGGAGTTCCCCATTTCATTGCGGATATAAAAAATAAAATCAAGCATTAATTACCCTTATTTGAAAAATGGAGAGAGGAAACAGAAAAAATTAAACTATCATAAAATATGGAGGAGTGTCTATCTCTATTCTAGTAACTCTTCTCAAAAATACATCACCGATTGAGCTGATATTTATCGTATTTTTAGCACAAATATTTGGGCGTGGTATTACGCTATTGACATATGCCCCAAAGATCTTTAAACGGGCCCTTTAACATGTGGTTGATTATCAATAAACTAGAATGTTGCACAGTGTTGGAGACACATTTGGTACGTCTATTAAATCACAATGTAGTCGTGGAGCTGAGGGGCATTTTTTGGGCATTCAAGGGCCCTAAGTTTCCGTATCATTTCTCCCAATGTCTCTCTCAAAATGAAGGATGAACGAAATAAAACGATAATCATGAAATTTTGCACCGGGTAGATAAAAGGAATTAGAAATAAGGAGAAACAGAAAGGCCTATTGGTCTAAAGGACCAAAAAGTGAGCCACCAAAGGTTGTTGACAAAATACAATTAATTGGGGACTTTAACCTCAGATTACCTGTATTGTCCCGCAAAAAAAGATTTTAAATCAGAGCCTTATAGTTTTTTAATTTTATAATTACTTTTACAAGAGAATCAGGCTTAAAAAATTTATTTAACAAAGATATTTGAAATCATCAACTTAAGCATGGTTTCTTCATAAATGAAACAGAGCAATTATCTCTAATTTTCACGAAGACAGGCTTAATCTATACCAATTATCAGTTATTTCCAATTATCATGTATTAATCCCTTTCTCCTCATTTATAGTCAAGTCAGGTGATTAATATAAAGTCAGATGTTGGGTAGAATCAGGAAAACAATATTCACAGAAAAACTATATGAATGGTATTTTATATGCAGCAAAAATAAGATATAAAAATAAAAATATAGTTCACTCTTTTATTTCTCTGTGGCAGAAAATGTAAAGAAACAGCATAATTAAGGCGATTAACGGTGTAATAGTGGAAACTATAAAAACATGTAAAAGTCCTCAAAGCAAGCGCCAAACTTTTCGCTTTAGACCAAGTCCCACAGTCACAATGTATAAAATCCCATATTTTAGTCATTTGATTTTCTTCCTGCAATGCTGAGTTGCTAGAATTTTCTTCATTTAGAATTACCTATACCCAAGGAAGAAACTCAATAATAAGGATACGCAACCACATCCACCCCTAATTCGAGCACTATGCATTTTCAGAAATATATTTTCTTGACTAATAACTTCTGGGTTTCTTGAATGGTAAAGGATTTCATCATTTTATTTCATGGAGTTATGACATAAACTCTAGAGAATAGTACCGACGCAAAAAACGAAACACATTATGCATGTCTAAGGAATGCAACAATAACATAAGAGAAGCAACAATACGCAAACCCTTTGGCAAATGAAGATTGAGAAACTAATGTATGTTCTCCGAGACAGTAACAACCAAGTATTATAATACCTTATAATAAAGTCAACTGATTAGGTTAATAAGCATTAAAAATACGAAGTGGCAAAGAAATGAAATATTCAATAAATGAAAAAGAAGAATTTGAGGTGTTTTTCTTGAGACAGCTTTCTTTCCTAAATCGTTCCACTTAACAAGACTCTTGAAGAAATAAAAACCACTTTCAATTAGTCTCCGCGTATAACTGGACACACTACATTCACTGCATCGGCTACCCTCCATCAACTTTGCAAAATTGTAGTGCAAAAAAAGTACTATGCAGCATAAATAAACATAAATTTCACTGTGAATTTTCAGAAATATCAAGCCATGTCCAATGCACAGGCAATTTTGAGAAAGTTAATGAACATTTTCTTTATAGAGTGGATATCATTAAATCTCCTTTCCAGCAGCCATAAGGGCACTCTCTACGGTTATTTGACCATGACAAGTTTCGGACCTACCCATGAAAAAAAAAACCCTGAATTAACTGTGCTATAAAATTCTTTTCAATCAAAGTGTTTTAATTTAAAAAAAGTTATTGTAACTGACACGGGATTTTATTCAATTTATATATAATTTACGTATTATGTTGCAAATTTAATGAAAATAATTTAAAATCTAACGCTTAAAATGCTTAAAAAAACCTGCTCAAATGGAAAACGTAGGCACCTAAAAGTTATAAGTCAAAATTCGTTTTAAATTATAGTTCAAAATATCCTTTAGAAATATGAGAACTAAATTTATAGCTGAATCATTGTGTCAATTCTGTGTCAATTCTTCTTTAATATGTACCGCACATTCCACTGGATCTGAATTGAAACAATATGAAATGAAATTTTCATATTTATAAAATACTAGCTGTGCCCGGCATGTGTTGCATTGCCTCTTTTTCTTTCTTAGCAGGCACACATATAAAAAGTACACACTCAACAAATTCAATAGTTTCAGCCTTATATTTGTAAACTAAACCGGTCGTGCAATAAATATTCTGAGTAAAACTTACAAAGTATGCTGCTTCCTGAACATGAAATAAGTACACACATTGGCATGTACAAAATTCCTCCAATTGCCTACTTAAATTTGAAAAATAAAATACTCCATCCTGAATTCCCCACTGATTTTTATACTTTTCATGGTTTGACCCACAAATCTTTTCCGGAATCAAAATTGGTCCCTAAACGACTTTTAGACTCAGTCCAATGAATTCCTCGTACCTACACAGAAATTTGTAACGTACAAATGATGCCATGAATTTCCATTCCATGCCTATGCTGGGGCTTCCAAGTTAATAAAATATTATTTTGCTGAAGCAGTACAAACATTAAAGATTTTCGAGCTAAAATGTACAATTTTAGGAAAAAGCGAAGGATATACGAAAATCGAATGCAAGAATTTAAAATAATCAGACAAAGATACCACTGCACCAAAATATATTTTACGCAAAAATAAATTACGTACCTTTTAAAACAAATAATGTCTCACTAATATGATTCTAATGCACGTGATTGAGCAACTCGTAAACGATCTGCTTCGCTTGCTTGATTGCCGCTCCTCGCTTTTTTGCGAAGCTCGCGGGCCAACACTAATATTTTGAAACGACTGGCGCTCCACCTAATGTAAAATGGATTTAATAATTCAGAAACCTTCAGGGGCGAGCGCACAACAATTCAATGGTTTCTCAATTTATATTGGTTAAAATAAGAACATCTCTCATTGGTTAAAATAAAGATCGTATTTGAAAAATTAGGTTTGGATTATTAGCTTACCCGTCGGGCGTTGTTGCGCGAAAAGTATTCGAAAGATTAAGAGGGCCTTGGGGGGGGGAGGGGGGGCGATAATTAAAAAATGTTTATACCATAAACCTTTGCAAGAGTGTACTCAACCACTTTCCAAAGTTTCTTGGCGATCGAATCAACGGTGTAGTAATGCATACAGGACACACAGACATACATTCGTTTTTATATATATAGATTTTCTACGACCAATTCATATTTAGAAGAAACAATTTGAACATAGTGATGACCCATTGTCCTGTTAAACCTTTCGACATCGGATGGAGAAAATTATAATATTTAGCAACGCAATTTCATTGTTCGAAGCAAAATTTTTTTCCAGAAAATAAAAAAAACTCGCGTTTTAAGGATATTCTCTCTTTATAGTAAAAAATTATATCTAGCATTTAGCTACACAGTAGAGTCAATTGTCTGTTAAAATAATAAAATCATTATGCAATGAAAATTCGTATATAT
Organism: Ceriagrion tenellum; assembly: GCA_963169105.1. Taxonomy (NCBI): domain Eukaryota; kingdom Metazoa; phylum Arthropoda; class Insecta; order Odonata; family Coenagrionidae; genus Ceriagrion; species Ceriagrion tenellum. The sequence continues at coordinate 87,146,830 of OY720641.1, read as the reverse complement.
ATACATTTTCCAGTCTCCCAATAATAACATATATCAGGTTTTTGCGAAAACAATAATGTCATTGACTTGTGCATAAATAGCAAATATTTTCTTTGGCATGATGCGTACCTCTCCAGCAATATGAACGATACCTAATGAATCACCCGTATTTGGAGAATTATACAGCTCCTACAGCCTAAGTAGGAATACAGAGAGAGATTCTTAATAAGGACTGTCAAGTTACGCATTTTGATCATAAATATAAAATAAGCGTATACTATTCTTATAAGAAATTCTTTCCCGTAATTCCTAGGCATATATGGCATCCCGCCCGGCCTTCTTTTTTTCCATACAAATGAAACCTCTGCCTTCCGGTATTCTATTCAGCTCTGTTTTATGTCCCGACGGTAAAATTTGTCTGCCTCTTCGTCAGCAAGTGATGTTGTCCGAGGTCAAACTCTTGATTAAACTTCTGTCTTCCCTGCATATCTTTCATTTAATTAACGCATACATGGACGAAGAGAATTAAGAGTCCCGGTGGGGGCGCTAGCACTGTGTGATAAACTGGCAACTGCAAGTTTGGTTTATTTTGGAGAGTAAAAGTTTCGTGTACAGAACAGGGTTAGCGTAATATGCGACAACATTGGGGAAACAAAATTAGCACGATCGAACGCAGACTGGCGTTAAATGACACGACACGAAGTTTAGATGAAGTCTTTATATACTAGTACATGTATATTAAAATTCCAATTAATTACAATTCTTCCGTAAAAGTTAACATATGGTAACAAATGAGAACCATCCATTTAGAGTCATTCCTTGGATAAGAAAACTTCAAAATTCTTATGACTCGGAAATGCAATTCCATGAAGCTACGAGATGTCAGCAATTCAAATTCATTATCCCTTAACCATTCAATTAATTATTTTCGAAGATATCTTCGTGGATGCGTAAATCTATGAGCAAAGTATGACTATAGAAATAACTATATGTCCACCTGAAAAGATAATATGTCCACATAGAAAAACTGAAGATACAATTCAAATCAATCGGGCATTTCGAAGAATACGGCGGCGAAATACGATGAATTTACCATGAGAAATTATGGCCTGGACCGGGTATTGAACCACGGAGCTTTCCAGGCCAATGAGCTGACAACTACGCTATCCAGGCTTCCAATTCATCGCGGCAATGTGAGAAGAGTGAACTAGATGATAAGCCCTTTGATTTTTTGCATTTTTTTTATTTACAAACATGTTATCTTGTATGCGTAAAAACTACGTATGGTTCTTCAGTACAGTCTCTATGGTAGTTCTGAAATTATGTTCCATCCATGTTGAGGTATAACACGTAAAATCAGGAATAGTTACAAGTTTTTTCGATACATCCTGACAAACAAAAAATAGAAAAGGAGCAGCCCTTTAAAAATGGGCATTGCAATATCAAATATTAGCATTATCATGTTTTAATTTGTTCACACTCCGAAAGGAAGCATTTAAAAAGGAACAAACCTTATCAAGTTTATTTTAAAATATAAAGCTACCTTATGGATTTGGGCCAAGTACTTAATTATTACACCATCTCATAAATATAATTAAAATAGAGTGCGAAGCCAGACCTTGGTTTTTTTTCGAGAGAGAGAGAGATCCTTATTAACAATAAGGATCTCTCTCTCTCTCGAAAAAAAACCAAGGTCTGGCTTCGCACTCTATTTTAATTATATTTATGAGATGGTGTAATAATTAAGTACTTGGCCCAAATCCATAAGGTAGCTTTATATTTTAAAATAAACTTGATAAGTCCATTTCGGTCCATCACCGATGGCAGAGCAATGGAGAATGGACTTCAAGAAAGCCACAGCACAAGGATTGTATCCAACACCAGCTTAAAAGCCGCAATTGGCGCTCCACACAAAGTAATCAGGCCTTCGTCTCCAGGCCTTTTCTCTTTCTTTTCCTTCCCCGCTAACACAATATCCTCCACTCTTTCAGGTGAGAAGCTGCCGTTCGACCCTCATCACCTTCAAAACACCTGGGTCGAAAGTCCGTGGTTCGATTCCCATCCCAGGCCAATTATTTCTCATGGCAATTTCATCGTATGAAGATACAATGCCTAAGAACTCAGTAATGGACGACGACAGATTTAATTAAGACTAATAATGAATCGCGAAGATTATGTAGAGAGAGATGAATCAGTATGCACCATTTTCAAAAAATATAACGACCTATTGAAATTTACACTCATAGGCTCAGACGTGGCAGCGATATGGATCGGCACGATGATACAGATACAACTGCCTTGTACGGGGTGAAACTACCGAGGCAGGATTCGAGCCCGAGACTCTCGCGTAGGCTGTAACCCCGCCACTACCTCGGTATGACATTTTTCTTCATTAATATCATTAGAAATAGGCAATCAACCCTTACAGGTCGGTGTAAGTTATAACGAGTAAAAATCATCTAGATCAAAGTGCAGGGCCCTATCGACCAATAGTCTTCCTTTCACCTTCTCAGCATATGTCCTTCTCTTCTTATGGTCAGTTGCAAGAACATTTAGTCATTGAATCAATAGTAATGAGATACATAAAGTTGCAGATCTCATAAAAATATTTAGTTTTCTGGAACACATCCTCTAGTTACATAACCTATTCACCAATAACCAATACCTTCGAATGTTCCACCTAATCATCTACCGCCGGATAAAATTCATGAATGTTTAGCCTATGAATAATTGCTTATGCAAATAATAATTAGTCAGTAAGGTTCAATTATCTGGTCATTTGCCACAAAACAACTCTTTTATTCAGTAATTGAGTCTCCAAGCGGTTCATTGCGCATCCGCCATCTACACTACCTATGGAGCTCATTACAGCATATCACAAATAACGAAACCAATACATTTATCGAATAATTCTGCAACGCTTGTTGAATGGTTGCAATGGCTTATGGGTCCCATAACTCTATAGAATACGTACGTGTTGTTCCTGCAACTGGCCATTAGACCCGTTCTTAAAACCTATCGTCTTTCTTCTCCTTCCCTGGGAACCCAACCCAACCCCCCCCCCCCCTCTTTCAGAAGTGAGGCAACCCTTCACTTCTAATCACCTCCAAACACCTGGTTTTCAACTTCTTACTCCCATTAAAAAGGTTCCTATCATCCCACACCATATCAAGCACTTACTCATTTGTATTCCTTTCCGTCAATCTCGCCTCCTCTACAATTGCATTTTGAATGGATTTAGCCTATTCTGTGTCTATTCTATCCTCTGTAGAAAATGATATAAATTTTATAAGTGTTATATTACCACAGGACTTACGATAAAAGCGTAATATAGATATAATGCGAAAACATTGAGAAAACAAAATTAGCACTATCAAACGGAGACTAGCGTTTACTCACTGGAAAGTTTACATGAATTAGATAGAATTGAATCACTATGCACTGGTACTCATATTGTTTAAGTCTCATTAGTTTAGATTTTCTGGTATAATTAAATCATTGTTATAAATAAGAATTTTTCATTAAAACATATTTTTCAAGTCGGAATACTTGCATAAAATTCATCTGACAAAGAAATTCATTCCCAATAAGCTACGGAATTACCATGATTTACCCTTCTTGTTTCTTCACCGTTAATAGTTAAATATTTACGAAGACATCCTTGTGAATGCGTTTCTCAGCGGAATATTAAAATATAATAATTATGACTAGCTTGAATTTGACCTGTACCCGTTGCCCCATACACAAGAGACTGAATAGCCACAACATCACTCCATGACAGAGGACTTCACATTCACAATTAAGACAAGTGATTTTTCAAACAACAAAAATAAAGACCAAGTTCATGTTTTGAACGGTGAATCAATATTTTCTCCATTCAGATGAGAGTGCGACAGATTGGAATCTACACTCTTCGACCCAGACCCGATGTGGCAAAGATATGGATCGGCATTTTGCACATGCTCCCAAGAAAGGAGCGTATCTTTTACATTGCCCTCAACAAACGCATTCCCCATCATCCCGACTATCTCCTCCACCACACCCCTTTGTTTGGTCCACACCCTCCCTCGACCCTCGTCATTTCCCAACGCCTCCGGACTAGAGGATCCCCCATTCCTCCGGGTCCTCCGGGCGAGAAAGGAGGAGTGAAAGAAGAGTAAGGGTGGGAGATAAGGGGAGAAAATAGAAACGGCAGAAGGAAGCGAGAGGGAGGGTGGGAGGCCGGCTTAATGGGAGCCTCTGGGATCTCAAATAAATCCGACGCCTCCGTACTGAAAAAAATAACTCATTTTTTTTCCATTTTTCTTCGCCCTACCCCTCCCCCGACGCCTAACCTCCAAACCATCTCCCAGGCATTCCCTTTTTACACTTCTCTTCCAAACCTCTTTCCCCCTCGTCTGACGTCCCCCTCTAGCCCGAAAGGGGTCGCGGCGAGTCCTGCGCCCTCTTACTTCACTCCTCCCGCCATCTTTCTTCCCCTTCTCCACGTTCCCTCCCCCTCTCTCTCCTCTCCCATCGCAACTGCTGTCCTTAACAACCACCCTTGAAAACGGAACCGCAGAATCCTTTCTCTTCCACGGACTTCAACTTTTTTGAGAAACCACCCCATCGGATCCACCCCCTCTTCCTACTTCTCGTACTCACCCCTTTTTCCCACCTTTTCCCCCTTTTTTCTCGCCTCAGTCAGTTTCTCATTTAACTCGCCTCCTCTTTTAATTTTATTATTTGCCACCCTGCCCCGAACTCCCGACCAGGGACAGGTTTGGGAACGGGATTGGGATATAATATGGACATCTAGTCTCCCAAACTGATGTAGATTATAGCGACTACTATCTGTTGCAAAATGATGACGATTAATTCAAATATTGACCAGTATACTTCAGTGATTGTAACAGGGAGACTATGGATAAACCTTTTTTGCCACATTATTCCATAAAACCCTCATAGTTACTCAGAACTTGAAGGGCAAATAGCGGTTGGATTTTCCATTACGTACTGATCAAAAATAAAATATGGAAAACAATTTTTTCCTTCGGCTTCCCATCTTGCTAGGAATGTCACACGACAAATCGATTCCATTCGTCAGTGTTTAGGTCAATTACCGTAACATAAATTCCTTAAAATCTCTCCTCCAATAAGTATTACTGAAGTTCATCAAACCCTTTTATTCCTATTTTATTTGTGGTAAATTCCTATTCTATGCCGCGCTTATTGAGTTTTTAAATCACGACCCTGCCCGCAAATTCCAACAAACAAAACATTGTGGGAGGTGTAACTATTCGTATTTTCCCCTTCATCAATGCGTATATCGTTTTATACTTTCTTATTTCATATATTATGATGTTACATTTATTCATATAATGATATGGTGTACATTTTTTCTTAGCTATTTGTCATTCAAAATTGCCTTACCATTTTAACTGATTTTTTAATGTTAAAATTATATGAGGGAGCTAAGAGGTGGTTGATTATAAAAGGGGGATTTTTGATAATCTAAGAGAGGGGGTCGGATATGTAGAGGCGATTGCCTGAAAAAAGCTGCTTTTAAAAATAGCTAAATTTGTTAAATTAATTGAGTACACAAAGGTCCGAAGTTACAGAGGGAATTGAGAAGTAATATGGCCATCTAGTCTGCCAAACTGATGCAGTTTTGAGCAACGACTAGTAGCTCCCAAACGAGGATTAGTCCAAATCTCAACGAATATTGCATACTTTGGCGGATACAAAATGGAGACTTTACTCATTCAAGGTAGTCATACAAGCATGCACATTACCTAAGATTAGAACTACTCATCCTTATTTGGAGGCAGAGGAAACATCCGTATTTGAAGAACATTTTTATGCCTCATTACTTCTGTTAGCCAAAAAAGCTAAAGAGGATACATAGGTTCATAGAGGCTGAAATTTCCAATGCATTACGTTCTGATCCCATTGCTTTAATGGCAAATATAAATTCTGCCTTTGGCTAGTCATCATATGACATGTGCATGAAATTTCGAATTTCATTCATCGTTTTTAGAGCAATAGCTGACAAATTTCCTTTTAAATCTCGTCTTCAATAAGTCTCCTATAACTCTATTGAATCTTTTCCCTCCTTTTTCATTCGACAAAAATTCCACGCTGCGTTAGTTAAGCGTTCCTTCCTCGGCCTCTCACTCTCTTCACCATTCGCTTACCTAAAAAAACCTCATTCATGCAACATTTTAGCCTTTTTTGGGTCTTCTCTAACATGTATAAAAATGCCAATGATATTCAGTGGTATTTAGTTGCTAAATAAATATTCAAATGGATAATTTTGTCTTAAATAAATATACGTTTCGTGGAAACTAACTTGTGTAGTTAAAATACATCAAACGAAAATAAACTCCTTTACTAACAAGCCTTTACTCTATGCACTTATTAGCAACCTAAAATATTTCCTTCAATTTTCTGCAATCCCATACATAAAATTCTTATTTAATTCGTAACTGTTTCCCACTCAATCATATTTAAAGAGGGAATAGAAAATAAACGTCCACCAAAAGAAAACGCCGATTATCTCCAACGAAAATTAAATGTTTTGGTTGTAAAATGTGAGAGTGCCAATATTTGAAAACTTATTGTGACGTTAATGAACTGAAATAAACACCTTCCAATAATGTTCACCTAAGCTTAATTGGCCCCAGATAAAAAATTGGAATCATGGATTATAATAATAATATATTTATTAATTTTCTGTGCCAAAGCCACCTAAGAACAACAATCTACAGTAATATGAGTTAGCACTTCTCCCGTTAGTCTCTCATTCCATCAAATGATTTATTTGCAATTACCGATAATCGAAGAATGGTTCTTTTGGAATGAAAAGAGTATTATGTAACTACGGGTAGATTGCTCACATAGAATAAAGAAGAACGAGAAGGCGAGACAGAATCATTGTAGAAAAAAAATTGAAATAAGTAATTCAATTTATCCAAAAACCTAGGGAGGAATAGGAACTCAAATAACGATTTAAATTTTTATCTAATAATATTTTGGACCATCTGGGCTCAAAATTCTCTATTAATAAGAGTCATATTTTCAATTTCAAGCACAATTCCCGCCGTCTATTAAGGTCATCAAATCATTATTCTCCTCTCTAAGTCGCTGTACCTCTCCACTTCTTTCCTCATCCGAGTTTCAAAAGCGTTCTCCATTCCCGTACCTTCCTAAATATACCCTCAGCTCTCAACCTGTTTTTATATCATATTTCCTGCTTCTTCGAAATATCCTCCACCAACTTTCTCTTCTCTCACGCAATATACAGGTTTTCCCAGCATTCTTAAATATTCCGTTATTCCCCATCAATCAATCTCCTCAAATTTACAATGACTTTAAGTTTAAGCACGTCATATTTCTTCCATTACTCAGTCTCTGACAAATAAAGCGCTAAGCATCACATTAAACAACAAATAGTTTGCATTCATCACTTCTAAGTAGTTAACAGTTCTCATTTCTTCTCACCTGTTTCTGCAGGTAGAGCAACAGTACATCTTATTTTCCTAAACCCACTACTTTTCAAAATCCAAATGTAGAGACTGAACTACCCAAGCCAAATACATTGTTGTCTACAATTGAACGCAATGAAGTTTTTAAGGCAAATTAAGCTTATGTATGTGTAAAAACATAAATGGCACTCTTATAATAATTAAAAACTTGACAGGAAATAACTTGAAAAAACCTGGTATTTGCATATGTGACACCGAGATCGTTACATCAGCTGATTTTAATCTGATAGCAAACATTACGAAAGACATCGCAGGTAATTTAAATTGTTTAGTGATGTTGCATGACCATGATCTAAGTAAGATTTAAGAGGCAGCGATTTTATCTATATTATATCATGCGATAATGACCAGGTAAATCAAGGCCATGACCATCATACTGTCTATTTTAATATTCTTCGGACAAAATTTATTCAGCATTCTTGAACCAAGACCGTCCCGAAAATTGAAATATCATTCTAAGAAACACTCATATGGAAATCTCCCTCTCTGAATCGACCTTCAATATGATAAAATACTATAACTGATACTGAAAAAATAATGAGAATGGAGATGATTTGAAAAGCAATGAGATAAACATTAATATTTCAGACTCTAACATTTCGAATAGGTAAATAGTTAAAGATATGGATGGCTTACAGTTTGTCGTCTCGAGCAGAACTTTCGCAGAGGTTCCGTTAAGAAGACGTCGCTGGAATAAAGTCACAAATACTGTAGCAGGGAAGTCAAATAGACATCTTGAGCGAAGTAAAATTATGAAGCTTATTTGTGAACCGGAAAAATCAAGAATGTGATAATAAGAATAACATACTAATAAAACTTCAAATAACTTATTTTATCTTAAAAAATTATGTATAATTTTGCTTCATCGACAATACATGCATAAAATTTACAGTTACGTGGTCTATGCACAGTGACTCATCTATTCCAAGCATAGCCACTCATTTATTCCATGCAGAAGTGAAATATTAAACACGATACAAATATATATTATTTTTAATACTAAAAAACTATTTTACTTTAATTAGAAACCATTCTTCTTTCTTTCTTTAATAGTCCATTTTCATCCATTAAATCAATTACTTTATAACAAATAAGCATTACACATTAGTTTTCAAGGGAACTCTATTTTATTCGCTTACGCTGCTATCCTAATGTAAATATAGTAATTATTTTCACAAAGCTTAAAAAGTGGTTCTGTTTTAGATAACTGGTGCAATTTATTATTCCAGAAAAGAAAAGAGGCTTTCGGAAAAAAAAGATGAAATTCATATTTGCTTCGGTATATAATTAATTTTATTTTCGACTCGTTAACCTTGGACTTGCTTCATATAGCAATACTTTCCATAGCAAACAATCCACTCGCAAATGTACGTGGTACATATGCTTATGCAAGAGGAATTCAGACTGATTTAGTTTTAGAATAAATTTCAAATTGATGTGATATTCACTAACGGAACAATAGTTTAATTACAAATACGATTACAACATTAATATATTCTGACTAGGTTGTATGTTGATTAGCTCGCTCAAAACAGAAAAAAATCATCAGGATATTCAAAGACAGGCAAGTAACGACTCTAAACGTGTGCTTAATACTCATACAAAGTGAACAAATTAAAGAAAAACATTCGGTAACCTTTCATTGATAACTGAAGGTGTTGGTAATGTTTCCGAGAAAAGTCCGTGCCCTTTCACGCACAATATTTTTCGGAGTTTTTCCTTCGATTGGCCGTGATAAAACTCTCATCTGCTAACAAGCTGGTAAGGTGGCCGAAGAAAACAATTGCTTGACAGGGGATGGGGTGGGATCAAAGGTCAACAGCGCGTTAAGAAGGAAAAGGGTGGGTTGTGTCCGGAGAGGGACTCGGCGAGCTAGACGAGGGCAACTGCATGGACGCTACAAAATCACAACCGAACAGTCTATTATATCAAAGGCGTAGATTCCCCATAGCCTCGATCCCTTTCCTTTCTTCAGTCCTATGGGGCATTGACTTTTCGCTATTCTTGAGGCAGTGTCTGTCGTCAAAAGAAGATTCCACAAATGACCAGCCGGGAAAAGCCCCGAAGAAACCCTTTCAAAACAAAAGAGATAACTCAACGACCTCTCGGCCGCTGTGGTTTGTTTTTTGAAACAACAGCCAGTAATTGCTATCATAAGAATTACGTATATTCTTGTCATGGCATATAAAAACAATATTTTTTTCAAGAATAACAATGTTTTCATAGAAATCCTATCAAGCACCAACAAGGGAATGATCACTGGCAGAAAAGTATGACTTGATATAAATATTTCATAAGGTAAAAATATGAAGGCAGAATTGATTGTTCCATCTCCTGCCTTCAACTATCTTGAGTTAGCATTTTCTAACGTTGCTAGAATAAGTTTAAAAATAAACTATGATAGCTTTTGTAAATCCTTCGTATATTTACGAGCTACATGCAAATAGCAGACGAATATATAAGAATAATTTACACTTCTGATAAAGTGATATAATAATATGAATTTGGAAAATAAATGCCCTCTTTGTGGGTTTTTAAGCAGAAAAAGCATTAGCTTAACATGCGCGTAAATAAACCGTAGAAAACATCGGTGACAAGTCTATCTATAACGGATTAACAATTATAATATATTTTTCGCTTTTCAATTAATTATTCTTACATCAATTTATTTTTTATATGTTGCCAATTAGAATCATAAAATAAGGTCAAAAAATTACTCTGCGGACACAGCAATCCCTATGTTTTGCAAACGGTCACTTTCTCATGTTTATCGTATTTTATAACACTACTTCATTGATATACTAACTGCATGGCACACAACTTTGCTGATGAATACTTAATAATGGCTCATTACACATACCGAGAAAATCGCAATTGTCATTTGATAGTTTATTTCCCGGTATGTAAGAAAAACCTTTAAGTATTCCAGTATATAGGACTTATACACGTCGAAGTGGAAATGATGTTTGGGATTTGAATTATATTTAGCCTTCTCGGCAAAATATTTCACAATGAAAATCCCGCGAAAAAAGAATTAATGAGCATAGAAAAACCGTCAGGTCAATCGAGAGACAGAAATCCAACTCCATTTCTGCCTCTTTCATCGGAAAAACATCATCGACAAGTAGAAAAGCACAATGTATATATATAACTCTGGATCGTTAGGAGCACTCACACATCTCCGTCCATGGAATACCAAAGAAATAAAACAAGGTGGCAAATTCGAAAAAAAAAATCGTATCCCTCACATTGACTGACATAACCCGACGATGGCCGACGCCAACCCTAGTCCCCTATTACCCTGCCTACTTCGTTATTGATGGATCGCGGGAAAAGACTGCCAGTGGTGCCAATCGCTCGCTATTCATTTCCCCGGGCCGCCGTGATTCCGAGCAAGGCAGGGCCAAGCAAGCGAGGTTGTCGGTCGAGGCTGAAAGCCATCAATTGGTCCCGGGTCTGGGCTAGCCGCCCCATCCGACGGCATTCCACTCCCGCCCTCCGACGTCAGTTCACCATCCCAAACCCACACCCTCCGCCTGGGCAGTACGGAAAATTTTTCCTAAACCCTCCTCACACATACCTCGTTTTATTTCCTCTTTCCAGGGCCGGCATCATCGTCCAGCATCCTCCACGTCTCCATGGTCCACATTTTAAGCCATTTGGAAGCGAGTCCCGCGCAACCAACGGCGGACACTTTGCTGACCGACGAAAATTTTTCCGAACTCAATTCCACGCCTTGTATCTTTCGCATTCCCTCTGCCTCACTCTCCCCAACTCTTCCCTCACCACGACAAAACGGATTTATATCCCCCTACGCCCAACACTTCAATTTCATACAGATTTAACGTACAGCTTTTGCCGTGGCAAGTTGGGCAAGAGAGGGGGAGGGAAATGGGGGACATCAGTGGATCAGTGGAAGTTGCAAGGCATCCACCGCGCTACAGTTTCGCTGAATAGGGAGAACGATGGAATTGGTCGAGACTCGAAGCCATATATTTCACTCACGTCCCAGTTTTCTAACCATGAATTAATTACCAAGGTTTTCACGTTGCTTGAAAGTAATTTAGCCCACTTTCGTGTATATTCGAAAATCTTGCCGAAATTTTATTTTGGCCAAGAGAAAATGTAAAGTATAAAGACCAGTATAATTATCTCTTCCATGGAACTTTCTACAAAGCTTAATCGTTTCCAGCATTGTTTCACATAAAATTATAGAGAAATCAATCACATTTAAACGGCTAATAGAAACTGATAGCGAAGACAAAAAGAATCATCTTCTAGAAGCCTAATTATTCAGAGGACTACCTGATTGAATATAATACAATATAATACCCATGATCATAAAATAACTGTATGCATTAATGAGCCAGAATTCATCAATTCTTGATTAGATTCCATGTTTATATTATTAATCCTAAAAGCATACTGTTACCGTAAAAGCCACATGAGAGCAGTACTCGAAATGAAATAGAGTTAGCGGTGTTGTGTACCATCGAAAAAGAAGTCGTGATACGATTCATTCCTATTAAAATTTCAAACATATTTATAATCCCTATAGGCTATCCCATAAAGTTTACGGAAACTCGACTGGGTGTAACGGTATAGAGATTGGTCCTCTAAAAAATTTCAGATACGCGACTTGATCTATACTCCAGAACTTTGAAAAAGTTGAAATTATTATTACCATAATTATTCATGTTATTTTGGAATTTTTTTTCAAAACTCGTCTTCTGTTCCTCCTCAATGTTATAAATTCATGGAACTCACAGCGTCAGTAGTAAACCAGGGGTAGTTACCAAAGATCCACGAGACATATAAGGTCAAAAGTTCTGAACCAAATGACCTGGAATATCTCTCATAGTGTAGCATGAAAAGGCGAAATCCGTCCCTAGAGGATAGACTAAATGACCCGTGCTGATGAAATTTCCAGGATAAGTCCTAAGCTGCGCAACGGACGTCCTAAAAGAAGTGGGTTAGACACAAAATGAGTTTACGTAATGCACAAAAGACAAAGGCATGAAATGTAGAGGTTTGCAGAAGACTGACACTTCTTCGTAGATTCGACGTTATTCTGGTGGCATCTACACGGAATTACAATCGTTTGGTCGACCAAAATCACCTTTGAAAGTAAATTCGCAAAGTTTCTAACTTTAAATGAGAACCACTGCGTGGACAAATTTCACTCAGCAAGTCCCACATAACACTAGAATTACTAAGGCCGCGCCTCGGTTGTAAACAGTTACCATTGAAGAGATGGACCAGAAATTTTGCCAGTATATTGTACTATTTTCTATGGGTCTTCTTTGAACAAATAATTGGCATATGAGCCGAAGTTTGTTCAGCGAAATATTTTTTGTGGATTCTTGGGCCACTCAATGATACCTCATCTGATACAGTTTCACTCCGTGTATGATGATTCTAATGCAAAAAAGTAATATATACGTCTATAATAAATATTATCATTTGTTTTCGATGCGCTACTGATTATTGTACACATTCACATTTAATTGTAACATATTTCATTATATATTATATGAGGAATCAAAGTGGCAGCTGCTGACGCTTGATTAATTACTTGATATTTCTATGAGATATAGTAAAAGAAAAAATAAATATATGCAATGCAATGCAGTAAAGACATTTTATGAAAACATTTCTCCCCATTTTATACAATAAAGTTTAAAATTCCTGTCCACATTAAATGAAAGACACCAGCAGTAAAACATTAAATTCTTCAATGGGTCTGAATTGATCCTTACAGTTCTTGTATCAATATTAAGAGTTGTAATTGTACTCCCGTCAACTTCAACAATATATTACAACAATATTGAAAGGAAGACATCCAGTTAAGATCACTAAACTGAGAGTGTAACAGACCCAATATTGATATTCATAGAAACGGTAAAACCTTAAAAATGTGTCGACTACGTGTGTCTTTGAATTGTGCAGTTTATATCTGTCGGACCAGAAAAATACTGAGAAAATTCCTAAAATAAGTTTTCATTTCATATACCACGGTTACCTCGCAGTATGATCTCAGTTATTATGGCTAAAAAGGTCTTCTTCTTCAAAATTATGCCTCACTAGAGAATTCTCTTTCTAAGGATTTTTATTAAAGTCACAAATTAGTAGAAGAAAATACGAACGACTCCAAGGAAACATTCTAATCCTTACATGAATGCGAACTATTTCATTCGAAAAATTCCATCTTAAACGCGACAGGTTACACCTCAATGGTCAATCCTACATCAGCCGTTGCCAGTCCTAATTTCCACGAACTAGTGGGAGTAGGTTTAGTTAGTTCATTGGACTTATCCTATGTCATCTTCAGCTAGCTTAGAAAAATTAGTTGAAACATTAGTATGCATTTCAACAAAGAAGAACTGAATTTGAGTAAGTTGAATAACGGCCGATCAGGCAAATATTGGATAAGATCACACTTTAAATTCTTAGCAGTTAGAGAATTTTCTCGATCATCATCTGAAATTTCCTAATTTACGGGAATGAGAGAAGTTGACATATGCTCAAACAACAGTTATAAAAGTTAATGTAACACTCAAAAAATCTTATGCATGAAAGAAGGATTGGCAACCAATAATTACTGAGTATGGCCATTTATCACACAAGAATCGCAAGGAGTACATTCATCCGATTTATTTTCCTTGCTCTTGAAATTTAGCCAAAATTCGTTCATTTTTGCTCAGTAATCGACGAAATTTTTTATTTATTTCGCAACAACTGACGAATATGAGGACTTAATTTGACTGAAGGGTTCTACGTGATCTCATGAAATTACTTAAAAGGAGATTACAGCAAAAATTGAATTCTATCAAGAACCCATAAAATAAATGGTCCTTCGGCATAGTTTCATTAAAATTTAATTGAGTCAAATAGGATATAACATAATTTCTGGTATGAACCATATTTCTAATGGAAAAATTCTAACGCAACAAGTTCCGCCCTAATCGGTAATTCAGCAACTCGGTAACTTCTTCTTTTACAGTGCACCACTGAAGATACCATGTGGAATATATTACAAATTTTAGAGATACCTTCCTATATTTAGATGATTCTCTATATTCTGCCATACACCATCTACCCCTTACAGTTAACTGATTTTGGAATTTCTTACGAATATATATAGTAGGTCATCTGTCTTGCGCACTAATGAAGACAATGAAAGGATAAGGAACTTATTAGATGCTGGTACCACGAGCATACACTTCATTTCTTTCCCTGAATCCAATTAGTCTCCAATATCCTCTCTACCCATCTCTTATGTCATTAGACATCATGTTATACTTTCTTGCATAACTGCTTTTGACACTCTCTTTTTAAATAAGGCCTAATCCCTTCACATATTTCCAATTTTAGTTGCAGCTTATTCTAAACCTGAATCCTGGCTACTTAAGTCACTGAGACTTCGAAAGGATTATATTGAGTGATACGAGGGCAGTTGCCGCAGAGTGTAACACCCGTCATGAAAGGGAAGGGTTCATCATTTGACAGGATTTATTATGACTCCATTCTAAATCAATTTATCGTTGAGAGGTCCGTTGAATATGTGTTTAAGTTTATCTAATTTTACGTATAATTCGTTCAATAACTTGATGAAAAAAGGAAAAATCACAAATGATGAGTCCATCAACGTGGTCATAAATTTTATATTATCATTATTAACAAACAGGGTATTCATTAAGTAAAACCCAACCATTTGGCTGTCAGTACGTATCAACCCCCTCACTATGTCAAGGTTGTCAGTCATGAAAAGGTTTAGGATATTACGCAAATTTAAAAAAAAAAATTCCCAAAATGTCATTTTTTCATTCACTAGCTGTTAAGGTAAGTATATATAATTAGTAACATAATTTATTAGTAAATATAAGTAATTAGCATAATCTTAGTCAAGTTATCGAACATTCGGTTTGATCGACGCATTTCATTATCTAGAATAAGTAAAGTATTACCTACGGCCGAAATCGTCAATAATTAAACGTATTATTGGAAGGTTTACTGCCATCTATTTTGCATCAAAAGCCACTGTTTTCGAAAAATGGCAAAAAGACATGAGATATAACATCATAACAAATATATCAACTAATTTTGCAGAGGAATATATAAAACCAATTTCACATTTCCCACATCATCACTACTTCTATTATGATTTTGAAAGCTGTATATGAAATTTCTTTGAGGCGGTTATACCATTCAATTAATTAATCTCTGTGTCGCTTTTATATTGAAACAATTATTTCATCCATCAAGCCATCAATCAAGGTCAATCAAACTTCTTTGGCATCACGAAAATCATTACATTATCCAACAACAGAATAACGATTACTGAATTATATAATTAGAATCAATGCCAATTATCAGCAACCTTTCTGATTTCAACAACTAATCGATATCGACGAATGTAACTCAAAAGGTAATATTTATGTCAAATTAGCACAAAATAGTCTCAATTAACAATCTATTTACGCTGGAACCTAATCGAATAGTTTCTTAGGAATTGCATCTTCACATTACAATGTCACTCATTCACTGGTCGCTTGATTCTATCAATGCAATCTCCACCCAACCCTTAATAATGCTTATCCCCTTACTCAAGTATACAACCTTAAATTCAAATACTAAATAACATAACGATCCATCCTTTTATGCAAGCAAAATGACCTGAAACGGGATGCCTACTGCTGTGAGGGAAACAATTTGCCCATAGCGAAAACATGAGCGCCTCAAGCTGAAATATTGAGAGATTTTCATGCTCAAAGCTCTATAACCACAAGAACTTATGTATATTTACGAGAAAGAAGCACATAAGGATAAAAAAGCAAATTAACTCGAGTAGAAGGGTACACGATCTATCGGATAACGGCCTTTATTCACACTGAATTCTGAATTCATATATTTTCTTTTCACTTTTTTGCTCAGAATTCTGAGGTCGATGATAATAATCGTTCGGAGTGCTGAAAGTGGCAGGTGGATAGTGAAAATTCACCTAATCTGTCAAGGCATATTATACTGAGGTACTACCTATATCTTCATGTTTTTTTGAAAATAAATGCCATAATCATTTTAGGTTTTCCTCATGATTCCTAAACACCTTGAATGGTACACTGAGTTCACAGAAAAACTTCAGGGCACTGAGTTAACAATACGGGGTTTTCTATTTTCCTAAGACTTCATTGAATCGAACTTTTCCCACCGAGGGCACCACTAAATCTTTCCTCGAGAATGTCATAAGGAGTTCTAAGTTACGAAGCTGTCGGTCATTCACCGGATAGGTAAGAACAAATTTACTTACTCTGGTGACTATAAACAGCCAGCCATGGGTGAAATCATAATTCATTGATCATTACAACAGGTTTTGCAAAGATAGGGTTTATCTGAAGAATCTAAGGTCAAAATGCAGGTATCTTTCAGTCAACGTATTCATTCTTTGACAAAAGCATCAAAATGTACCACATACATGTACATAGTAAGTGGTCCATATCGTATTTCAGTATGACCATTAGTTGGGCAATCATGGCAATATAAACCAGATTTCTCATCAGGGTGGCTCAATCTTGACACTAGAACCGAGTTTAAAAATGAACAACTATTATACATCATATTGATATTCGAATCCTGGATTGGAGATGAGACAATTTTTACATATTTTGAATATGAGGGACTTGGAGTAAAACGACGCATGGGAATGGAGTAAAACGACGGCACATAGATGAATCAATCAAAGTTATTAAAAGTAAAATCCGCACCAACGCCATGATGATTTTCAACTCTACAGTAGGTGAATTACGAATGATGATCCATAAAAATTGATACAACCAATCACTCAGTAGGCTTCATAATAAAATGATGCTAATAATATGATAGGTCAGATAAACCCTAATTATTCGCGGGTAAAACTTGAGTGCATGAATCCAGTGAATACGCGATATTTATTTTTAAATTTTCAAGGGCAAATATCACCCCAGATATTTTATTTAAGGTAGTTTGAGCGAGATAGTTACCGTGTTACAAGGGACATCATCTTCGAATTATACATTTTAATTTCACCTGCTGCGGGACACATGAATTGAACATTGCGCTAATTATGGTGCAATATTTTATTTACATATGCCGTTAATTATAAGAAATTGAATGAAAATATCTAAATAAGTCATTAACTTGTCTCATTTTTTCGCGCGGTACGTTTTAAATTCCTGTAAAAGGATTTTCTTGATCTCGAATAAATCACTGCGGTGACACAAAGATTAATTTTTAAAAATAGAAGAGATAACATACGGGCTACACACTGTTCATTTTTGACGAAATTTGGGTGTTAGAGGTTCCTCATTTTTTTAATAAGGAGTGCATACACGTACCATTTCCCTTGTAAAATGGCTTATTTTTTTCGTCAAAAATCTCGGAAAGTAGTTTCGTAAGGGATGATAATTTTGATATCTTTGGAAGGGGAGATATTTTTACTTAAAATGAGACCAAATTTATTGATTTATAGGTTAAATGATATTTCGCTCAAACTGCCTTAGTTGTATGTTTAACCATTGCACAACTCGTGCGTAAATAAATAAAGATCATTCATTAGGAGGTGGGCAGAAAGTAAAATTTTTAATTCTTAAGGATACTATAACAGTATTGCACAATTAAAAATAAAAATAACCTTTTAATTGAACTTCTTCAATCGTAATCCTCCATTGAGCAGGAGAATCAATAGCCTTTTCGTAGAAAAATCCCATCAACATAGAGAAGACGTTGCATCATTTTGCCATTCCCTTTCTGCTTAGACCGTCAGACGACTGGGATAGGACGTGCTCAACTATCGGTTGAATTGCGAATTTCAGACTGCTCTATTAATAGGCGCGAGACGCCTTTGAGCTCGTTGCCCTTCGATGTTACGAAGTCCCTTGAGGTTTGCGGAACACGACTGACATGTCGATCCACTACAACGCCGCATGCATTCGCAGAGGAGTGGCAATATAGATCTTCGACTGCGTTTCCTATGATATGCGTGACCCGCAAAACACTGCTGCTTATTGCATAGCCAAACACGAACGTGACGGGGAAACCATGAGGATATATCTCTCAACGACAAAGCGAAACACATTTCTACTATGAGCAGTGAGATTAATTACGCATTAAAAGGCTCCACGCAGTGAGATTAATTACGGAATCTCGATATTGATAAATAGAAATTTTTCCAAAGTGTTTAAGTAGGAATAATAAGGCTATATAATAGGAGTGATGCACTGGCTGATATTATGAAGATAACATTGAGGTGAATTAACTTAATAGTTGGTACTTTTAGCAGCAGACACATATGAGAAAATCCTAAGCTGATAGATGCATTGACAAATTGGCCGATTGTAACGAATTTTTTTAAAGCAATTTCAAACGATCGAAGGCTTTCCCGGCGTATGGTATCGAGGAAGTCAATGCGGGTTTTCCACCGGGTCAGGTTGTCCATGTCTGCCGACGTTTCGATGACCGAGTTGCTCATCGTCTTCAGGGCATGCCCTGAAGACGATGAGCAACTCGGTCATCGAAACGTCGGCAGACATGGACAACCTGACCCGGTGGAAAACCCGCATTGACTTCCTCAATTTCAAACGATTTCAACAATCGTATGGGTACTATAATTTATTAATGTAAAATTGGTTTCACAATTCCAATAGACATTAATCATAGAACTTTAAAATTGATTAAGAATTGACCTTTTCTTCCTTAAATATTTGTATTTTAAATATTTTCTTCACTGCCATCATCCTTCAGTCATGAGCTTAAAATGTATATTTATGTTCGCCGATCTAGATGGAAAAAGTAAGTGAACTATCAGAAAATCTCTTCACAATTTTGAAGTTAATCTATTTAAATCTTCATTTTACTTGAAAGGTATTATAATGGCGTTAGATAAGCATGTTCCATTGCCACTTATATACGCAGAAAATTCCTAATACCTTCTCCGTCTTCTTTGTAAAAATAGTTTATAATTAATTTCTTCCTGTCGTACACAGTTCGAGTTCAGACTTATCTTTTTTATCATTTATCTCTCATAAGGTACAGTCTTTATCTCCTGTAGGATATTAAAGCTTAATTTTCAAGCGAAAAACCTATAAAAGCTACATGAAGTAGAGCCATTGTTGCCGATGTTTTGCGCAAAAAGTATGACGAGGCAGCGTCTAGGTAACCAAGGGTTAATGCATTTCAGCCAGGTATCTATAGATGGTCATGACAAAAGTTATGGGCAATCTCGGCGAGGCGACATAACTATGGGAGAAGCGAGTATAGGAAAACCGAGGAACTGTTGACTCGTCGATTCGCCACATCTTTCCAAAGTGATTCCCAACGCGAGTCGTTTCCTCACATGTGACGGAGAAGAAAGGCGCCTGAAAACTTATATCCTCGAAACCGATATCCGAGACCTGCCATTCGAAGATGTTCAGAACTAGGATTCCAGAGAGACATACGAAAAAGAAGTGAGTGAAGTGGGGAAGGATAATCCAATTCTAAGCCTGAGTAAGAAGCGTCGTTACCTATGCACATAAAGTCTTCACAAATATAGTGAGCCTACTTCCATATGAGTTCTTACACAAAGAAAATTTATTTTATGGCTAAAGAGATAAAAAAATTCAGCAGATAATATATGAAACGTGCTGCAAATGCAGGGAGCCAAAATAAAAGCACCACGTCTGGAAAAATAATTTCCATGCGACGAAAACCTTTCTATTTCCGTTAAGTCTAGTATGTAAATCGACTCCGATTGTAAAATTTTGTAATAATCGTGTGATTGCGTCAAATTATTGTTGGATAAATGCTTAATATCCTGTTTTGATTTGGTATAAGTGTAAGATTTATAATAACTTAACGTGCTACCGTGGGGCTTTGGTCGATTGTTAACTATCGATACGCAGATATATCGTTTACAGTCAGCTGTTGTTGCATGTCTCATCGAGAGTGCCTCAATAGAAGTCAGTTGTGAAAGAAGAATTTTTTTTACTTGCTCACACTAGTCTAATAAAAGGTATCAAAGTTACGTTAGATTTATATTTATTACTTGAACCCATGCAAACACTCAGCAATTATAATTTAATTGTGAGAAATATAGCGTTGTAATTTTAAACACTATCGTTATCGTAATGTACCATCGTAATAAAATTCATTATCTACATGAAAATTATAAAATTCAATCACTTTCTCTAATTTTATGTTGGTATATGCCGATTGATATTTGAAATTTACGAGATCTCAAAAAATAAACCTTATTATTTTCCATTGCAATTATTGTTCAACACAGTCATTATTCTAATCCATATTAACGATACAGCAAAAAAGTGAGAAAGGAGATAGATCTATCCTCGATAACTTTCTTAAGGCAAGGCAAGGCAAGATAATTGAAGACAAGCATGGAAACGTATGATAACAACAAAATGGAAGGTGCTATTGAGTGTAAAAAACACATGAACTGAAAAATAGTGGTCTTCTATATCGCCATACACTGCTTTCTCTAGATATCATTCTACCGAAATCTCCATTTGTACAAATCCCAGAAGAAGCTTTATCGCCAAAAATGAAGGATATTTGAAAAATGAAATTATTTGCCCCAAACGAATCATAAAATGCCCTTATCGCCAATCAAAGATGATGCATAAATGTTTTTTAGCTACTTACAGCTAGTTTAGTGACAAGAAACTGAAATATTTTGTCTCAATTTACTGATGGGTCCTATAAGATTTCTGGTGAGTAAAAATAATTACCTCATACACCGAGAGCTTGAATGGTGAAAGCATTAACGACAGCGTTTTCATAGCGAATTTAATAAATGCCACGAGGTTCCAACGAGGAAATCCTGGGAGCATTTAAACGAGGAAAAAGGGGATTTCTCGATATTCTCAAAGCATTTTACTTCATGTTATAGCACTCTAAACTGTGGGGTAAAAACGCATACTAACGATTCAATTCACACGACTATTTGCCACACAGAGAGAAAATAACAGATGGGACGCCAAGAAGAATTTACATTACAACGCATTTAGTGCATTAGTTCAGATTTTTATTAATTACATTGTAAAGAGCAGGGGCCCACCGTTGCGCCACATAGAGAAATAGGCCATACTTATATTTGGAATCGTACCTAATAAAATTGTAACGACTTCAGGTTCATTAAAAGGTAAAAATCGAAAAGTTTCTAGCATACAACGTTATCCGAGGTCTCGAGGAAAGTAATCACGTGCATCTATTTATGCTAACTCTTTTCAAACAAATTTGTATAAAGCATGGAGAAGTGCCAACACTGTTAAACAAGCCTGAATATTACATGGTTATTATTGAATTCAAGGACTAATGAGTGATATGTACAGTCGGATTCAAATGTATTGCAAAGAGTCAAGCGGCGCTTACGCTTCTCAAGGAAAGGAGCTTCACTGACGGCGCTGTTATTCTTTGCTACGCAACGCTATCTATTCATCTGTTTATTTGCAAGTATTCAAATGGTAATAGTTGACCGATTTCCTATATTTTGCTAATTTGTTATTACACTTTCGTTTTGGTTTGGATTTACGATTTGAGCATGGATAATTATTATTTATTAATCACAACTGTTACTCTAAATGATACATTACGTAGTATTTACCGTAGGTATATTGTATGCCAGGAACGATCTGTGTTTAATGATAAAGTTTGGTATGTCAATTAATCAATACGTCGCAGCATGTCATTGTTATTCGAGCAGATCATATTATGTAATAACAAGTTAGCACAAAACAAACAATTGCTCAACTTTTACAATTTAAATACGTTGAAATAAACAGCTGAATATATAGCGTTGCATAGCAAAGAATAACAGTGCCGTAAGTGAAACTCAATTTCCTTGAGAAGCGTAAGTGAGTAAGCCGCTCGATTCTTTGCAATACATTTGAATCCGACTGTACATTTTAGGATATCATGTCATTAATAATAATTATAAAAATTTATCTATAAATGGATTGCAAAAGCGTGTTTATTTTACTATCTACAGTACGATCGTGAATAAGGAAGAGAACGTATAATAATCGGCGGCAATTTCTAAAGAAATATATCCCTAAAATTACAGGCAATCATTGTATCTCTCCGTTGAATCTATAGCGATTATGATTGCTCATCCGCTGCTTCCGAATTGTGGTAGGTACGTCGTATGGAATAGTTACGCATGAACGTCAGGCAATATAGAAATAGCAGGAGAATCGAATGGCCATTTTAATTTAGTTAATAAACAGGTCATTAAATATACATGGATTTTACTGCGCCATTAAGACCTTAATGCCTAATTTCATTTAGTGTAAGCGAGTAAGCATTTTGCAACGAAACAAATGATTCTCAGTAGCCACATGTAAATGGACGAACCTACTTATTACGAGAATTTTTAGCAAACATTAGCTCAACATTTTGACGATCACTTATCTTCCTTCCTACCAGACTTTCAAAAGCGTCTTGTAAGTGTTAATTTCTTTTTTTAGTAGAAGAAGACTACACTGAATGAGGAGTGGCTTTAAGCCCACATTAAAAAGCAATTAAAAAGCATAATTTTTAGTTTTACTCTCTCACAAGAGGCATAGGGTATGTTCCTTCTTTTAAGGTACCTAGGACTTTTGAGTTGGGTCCAGAAGTAATCCGTTATAATGCGTTTTAAGTTCATGGATTCAACCCAGTAATCTAGTTTGTGAGACATAGTTCTCTTCCTACATTTGGCTCCGAATCTTCCTTTAAGTCTGTAAGCGCACTCTTTACCCTCTTTCGCCTCTATTAGCGTCTTCTGGTCTCGATCGATACTTCTTGCATTTACTTCAAAACTAGACTAAATTTTCAACATTTTCAGATTGGTTTCTCACATTGTTGTAAATCATAGCCAATAGACATTAGGCAATTCTAATATACAGTAAATAACGAAACCTTTGGAGATAGTGAGAGCTAGGTGCCAGTCAAAATTCCTTGCTATTCCTGCCACATATACATAACGGGTTATTTCTTTAAAGTTTGGAATGCCCACATTAACTGGAATCATAAAAAAGCGCAGCGCCGGTACTTGTGCGAGTATGCAAAAATATGCAATTCACATAAGTATGCAATTCACATATTTCCACGTTACTTGAAACAATCACTACTTAAGCATCATGGAGTATAAATATTATATCATGGAATATAAATAACACCAGTGTAGTATCCCAGAACATCCGCAACGAGCAAGAGCTTAGCACAATGGAAGCATAGATTCCCGCTATCTAACCAAAGATGAGCATCGATGGGCTCGGCTTGAATTCATAGGGGTGACCCTCATTTTCGTCCGATTGCAGTTGCTACTGCCTGAAATTGGCAGAAATTTATAGGACATGACCATTGCCGTCGGCCAAGGAATATCTAGAATACTACCATGCGTCGACTTTGCCAATATCAACCTGATCGTTGACGTCACTTCGTCGTGATTATGATTTGTTTTTATTTTAGTATACGTGCGCTTCATAAAACAATGTTTCAATAAAAAATTAAGAAATAAATCTAACGGTAAATCCGAACTCGCGACTCCTGTATGACAGTAACTCTAATGCATTATAAAACGTAGTTAAAATCAAAATAACATACGAGTACTGCCTTTATACAGACTATTTTATAATGTTCATATTTTATTAAATTTTGTAACTACATACATCCGGTTTAAATGTTTCACGCCAACTAGTTCTAATTCAATAGCATTTCAGTTCATTAATAAACCTCTTGCCTAACCTTAGGTAAGAGAATTCCGTTTTGTAGACATAGACATATTGACTAGTAAAATGGTGCGTGCAATATTCAAGCGCAGATAGGATTAAATGTAACACTGTGCATTGTAAAATATAAAAGGGGAAGGAAAATTTCTATGAAAGTCTATCAAAAATTCTAAGTGTTGTGCGCATAAGGTAAGGGAAAATATATTTATGTTATCGAAGCCTGGATTATTGGATCCATTAAAGATTTAAAACTTTTTTTAGTTGTACGTGAGTTCACGCGATGATTCTCCTCCTATGTACATGCCACCACGTAACAAGGAATAATGAATTTTTTGATCGAAAAATATGATACCTTTGAATAATTAAAATAAATAAATACGGAATCTACCGCAGGCAATACCTAGGTCCTCGTTATCTGGTTCCACTTTAGTCGTAAATGCTTCACACATATTACAGCTTTAATATAATCCAGAATATGACAAAAGGTGGGATGGTTGGAGAATAATTTTTTACTTGAAGTACTCGGTTTTAGCGAATACTAGTTGCCTAATCAGACAAAGCTTCAATCGTAGCTGCAAATATTCTGTAGGTAAAGCAGCCGAAAATATAATGAGATTTAATAAAACGTTTGATTGACTACTTAAATATAAAAAATGAGATGACAAATAAAATTTACTAAAATGAACAACTTTCTTCTCATTAATTCGAATTCTCACGAATTCATTGAATCGAAATCACTTAAGATTATAACGAAAGGTACGCATCAATTGTATTCGTACAGGAGATGGAACATACCTGATAAGATTCCGTTTTCCATCCAAAAGGCTGTGTCACGTATGTACAAGAAGAAACGAAGTAACGAAGAAACAATCTACGCAATAGTCAACGCAACAAAATTATGCCTAGGCAATGTCGTGTTCGATGACAATGGGTTCCCTTTCTGATGAATTAATAAAAAAGCATAGGTCGAGTAACGGAGCAGTACAATATATTTTTATGAACGTTGGAAAAGGATTGCATTCTAAAGTTCGCTATAGTGAAGATTATAGGATGAATTAATGTAAAGACAGTAACAAGAGGTGAAATATAAAAAGTATTTAACAAATTAAAATCTGCAATCGCTCACACAAACGAATATTCAAATTTGAAATTCGGAGGCTACACGCTAGGCATAGGTAGCTTGAGAAATTCAGAACTGATGTTTTTCGGAGCGACACAGAGTATATTATCATGACTCCTCACTACGTCTCTAGGTCTGACAGATGTGGTAAAATAAGTGAGATGCATCACCGAACAGGTAGGTAAAAAAATTCGTTCTTTCCGCGAACAATAAGCAACCACAATAAAAACTAAGCTCCACTAAATGCGCTCCTATAATATATGTCATCATCTCACGTCCCAAAAACATACATCTTTACACGGCCTAACCTAACACCCCCTGCCAAATGCCCATGCGGCGGATCGCAGGGTATGTAGATGAACTTTATTTAAGCGTAAATGCAACAATGACATATTAAAATCGTTCAAGGATATAGGCTGTATTACTTGTGAAGATATTACTTGTGTTGATCTTATTGATGAATTTTAGATGTTTAAAAAATGAATAATTGGATTATTTTTCTCAAAAAGTCAAACATTAGTACTGCGTAATTTATTTTTGTTTGTCCTCAAATCTAATTTCAAAGCAAATAGAGGTCGTTACCTACGTTTCAGGCTTAAATGGGAAAAAAGGTGTATTTCCTTGCATTTTTGCTAAAAATATCGCCATTAACGGACAAATACTTTTAAAATTATCTACAAATTAAGTAAACGCTAGTCGCTGAGGCCTAATTTGCTGTAATATCATAGTTGTAAGTTAATATTTTTGAAAGGGAGGGATAACGGTTATCCTTGGAGATTTTTCGTTTTCCCCGATGGTAAGTGGGTTCTTGCAGTTTGTGTGCGTGAGAGATTTAATGTACGATTACTCAGTGTAAATGATGAAATCCGTTGAAGGCGATATGCCTAAAAGCTCAATAAGGTTGCATCTTTAGGGAAGCAAAGTGACCAAAAGTTGATTTAAAACCTGGATTATTTGGTCTATGAGAGAGTTATTATTCATGCACATGTACTATCATCTGTAACACTTCTGCTCATAAGCAAATGCCATTCATTATGTGAACTTATTTTGTCATAATAATTCAATTAAATCGCTCTTGGGTTATTATAAAAATTTAATGAATAACACCCAAGCTTTACGCAATGGCTTTAACATTTCTTTCAGTTGTTTATGATACCAAATAACACAATGGAATCTGAACTAAAAATATACCATGTACTCTGAATTCATAATTATGAGGTAGTGAAGAGGACATTAACAGTGAACATTAAAGAGGCCAGTAATTCATGAATATTATCATGCTATTTACTAGTGAAAAGCCACCATTATGCACTTCTTAGTCAAGAAAATCACCTACCTTTTCTCTTTGATCAAAAAATGAGATAATTAAAGAGTATCACACTGTTAATGTAGCATAAGTCTCTTATTAGTACTGAAATACCCTTACGGAAGTAAAATGCATTACATAACTTCGGTAAATTATATCAAAATGCGACTCAGTATTACTTTACGTTACCCCCTTTCGAAATTCTTTTTACCTTAATCGCCTTGGAAAGGTCTACAAAGGTATAAAAAAAAGTTTCGTTATCCATTCTTAATAGTATAAGTCAAGGGAATTATATTCTTCAAATTCGTTAAAGTTCCCATCTTGAAAGTTGAATATCGTTCAATTTTGCCTTTATAGCCAGCATAACGTATTATATGCCACGGAGACGATTCAAAAATTCCCTAATAACGAATATGAAACATGCTCTAAATTTACAAACATTTTCCTCGTATAGTTCGAAATATTCATTTTTTCAATTGACAGAGAGACAACGGTAACAAAAATTGAAATTTCCATATACGCAGCCTCAATTTGGAGAAAATATCGAAATGCTAGCTTCACCATTTCATATTTAAATGATTGAAAGCAAAATGTTCTACGCGGGACTGCGGATTTCCCCGTTTAAACCCATTTTAAATAAAATCCTATGTGGACTGGAACCACGAAATATAAACTGGGATTTGAGATTTGTTCTAACTTGAATGAAAATGACATACTTCCACTATATAGATCAACCTTCTGGCTCAATTAGAAATGCCCAGGAGTTTGTATTAATGTGTAAATGAGTCAGTCGGTTTGTTTAGCTTTACATACAGTTATACCGGGGCATTGACAGATAAAAGACGATCAACGTGAACTCCTCCCCAACTTATGCTCTTCCCAAATTGAACGACAGCATAATTAAATATCTCACATCTCATTCAACAAAATCATCCGCCAATAAATCAAGAAACGTAATCAATGCCATCAATCAAACGTAAAAATCAAGGAAAATAATCAAGAAACCAAATCAAGACAACACAAACGAATATCGACACATTTTTTAATTATTTCATTTCCTCAATGTTTCAGTTGTGATAAGTTAACAAGAATGAGAACCATAGAAACGAGCAATACTGACCTCAATAGATCAAGCTGAAGATAACTCATCGGAACTATAAATGCGATATTCAGATGGGTGGGAAGACCGCAACATTTTGGCGAAGTCTGATAGCACATAATTAGCAGAGATGCGTGAAACCAATGACGCAGTAACGATCCAATCATAGAAAAGGCAGACATTCAGCTTTGTGTGACCACTTAAAGCTCGAAAACCGGGACGCGACTCATCTATATAATACCCTGCGAGCCGCCGCATGGGCGTGTGGGAGGGGGTGTTCGAACACCAACCGTGTAAATATGTAAGGTTTTGGGAGTTGTAATGATGACGTGGATTATGAAAGTGTATTTAGTGGAGCTCAGTTTTAATAGTGGGTTCTTATTGAGGGCGGAAAGAACGATTTTTTGTATCCATCTCTTCGGAAACGTATCTCACTTCTTTTATCGCTTCTGTCAGACTTAGAGATGTAGTGAGGCATCGTGATAAAATTCTCTGTGTCGCTCTGAACGATATCAGTTCTGAATTTTTCAAGCAACCTAAGCCTATCGGGCAGCTTCATTCAGTTGTTGATGATATTAAATTACACAATGGAATCTGAACTAAAAATATACCAAGCACTCTGAATTCATAATTATGAAGTAGTGAAGAGGACATTAACACTGAACATTAATGAGGTCAGTGATTTATAAGTATTACCAAGCTATTTAATAGTGCAAAGCCACGCTTATACATTTCTCAATGAAGAGAATCACCTACCTTTTCTCTTCATTCAAAAAACGAGATAATTAAGTATATTACACTGTTAAAATTGGAAGCTCTAGGGGCTTCCACCTTTATCCCTCTAAAAGTTGTGAAACGCTAAATGTTCGCTTTTTAGCTGTTTTTAATAAAGCGTGCTGCTTTTCTTTGTATATTACTAATTGTTTTGATTTTATATTTTCTCCACCCAAAGTATAGCTATGGCATTTGTGTGATGACTTTCGCAGGCAGTGGCTTGTGGTGCATTTACTTATTATTACTTCTAACACCAACTCCTGGCACTACGTTCGGAACGTTCTTGAGATCCGATGACAGAACTTCAAAGTCCGCATCTTCGCCTATTTCACGGCAGATAACTGTATCGTCTGCAAATAAAGCAACTCATAATGCAGTAAAAAGAAGAGATTGAAATATAGCAGTAAAAATGTTTTGAAAACATGTTACTCATTACAAATTCATTTTCTCTGCTTTAATCTTTTGCTTACTTCCCGTTCTCCGTCAAACAAAAACTTATCTCCCAAATACCGTTTTAATTTCATTCAAATTAACGTATATCAATATTGCCAAACCAAATTAATACGGCTTACTTTTTCAAATGATAATCACGGGGAGTGAGGAGCGTTATTGATTTTGATATCGCTCCTTTAGCTACATAATCAATTAAATTTTTACATTCCCCCAATTGATTCATGACAATTTTTAAACATCTGTAACTGTATGGAATACAAGAGTGGAACACTCCTGGGATCAAGAAATCTCCACTGCCTTCAGAAATTATCGAGAGACCAAGAATAGAGCATTCTCACCGTAATTTTCTCTCAATCTTTTAACCCACAAAATATAGAAGGCCTACTGTGTTCAACGCAATTGTTTTAAATTATTCGAACACGCCCTTAGCTCAATGAGGCGCCATTAAAATTTTCTTTCGCACGTGTCAATAAAGCTCCACAAAAATGCAGTTTTAAACGAACAATTTCATAACTTGTGTTTACGATATTCTCCAATTCATTTCAAACTTTAATTTTCTCAACTTTTCGTACACCATAAGGTTTGTGTGCAATGAACGATTCTCGGAGGTCTAAAAATTCGCCCAATTTTAGCTTCCCATCTGTCTCTATTTCCCTCCAAGAGACAGTATACTTCTATTGAATTTTTCTAACGTCCTCCAGTAGAGCCACAACCGTTCTTCTTTCACAGGCTGTCAGAAAAAAGTCACCAAATACCTGTATGCTGCAAACAACTCCATGATGTTTACTCATATACTAGCTGCGCCCGGCATGCGTTGTAATGCCTCATTTTCTTTCTAAGTAGGCACACATACAAAGCGGACGCAAACGAATTTGAGACCTAGTCCAATTAACTCCTAGTACCTACACAGGAATTTGTAACGCACAAATGATGGCATGAGTTTCCATTCCATACCTATGCTGCGGTCTCCAAGTAAATAAAATATTCAATTGTTGAAGTAGAGCAAAAATTTAATACTTTCAAGCATAAAAATCCAATCTTGTGAAATCTTTTGGTATCTGCGATGATTTTTTAGAGCGACAGTTTCGCCGTGCTATTCTGCTGGCTTCGTCAGGCTTCATCGCAGATATCCAAAGTTTTCACAAGATTTAATCATGAGCTGCGAAAATTTACGAAAAAAGTTCATAAAAATCCAATTTTGGGAAAAAGCGAAGCGTCTACGAAAATTGAATGACAAAATTAAAAACAAACAAATAAAGAGACCACTACACCAAATCCTATTCTTTGCACAAATACACTGCGTAGGTATCTTCTGACACCAATTATTTCTCACTGATATGATTCTGATGCATCTGATATTATGTCTCACTGATACGATTCTGATGCACGTGATTTAGCAACTCGTAAACGCTCTGCTTTGTTCTTTGTTTGTCGTTGTTCGCATGTTTGAGAAGCTTACATGCCAACACTCATTTGTTGAAACGACTCGCGCTCCACCTGTTCTACAATGGATTTTATATTTTAGAAACCTTCGCACAACTCACCAAAGTTTCATTGTGATCTGATAAATGGTATTGGAACGCATAGAAGACGAACAAACCAATATTCATTTTTGTACATTAGATTTAACATCATTTCAACCATTCCCTTTCAATTTGTTAAGCTCTCTTGGTGGTTTAATTGTAACTGAGAATGCATGATTGTCTTATATTCGCCAAATTAAATCTTCCAACCCATATCCATTTAATTCCGACCCGCAATCCCTTCCTCTAACGCACAACCACAACCCCTGCCTGTTTCCTCCTCATGACCCTTCTCAACCCTTTCCCCCTCTCAACACAAAGCTACCTTCAGAGACCTCCCTCGCCCCACCCGGCGTCCCCCTTTTTACGTAACGATTTCGTTGCTGCTTGGAACCCTTCAAATTTACGACCCCGGCTAATTAGTCGACGGACGGCAGTAAAGTGAGCAAGGAGATTGTGACGCGCGGGGAGGGAAAGTGGAAATAAGGACGAATTTCGAGGGGGTTGGAGAAAGGGAAGGGAATTGAGAGAGCCGGAGAAAAATGAAATGAGCACGGAGAAGCGAAAAGAGAGGGGAATAAAGGGACAAAATATTATGAGCAACGAAAAAAGTCAAGGATTGAAGCGGGACAATAAGGTCTCGTTAAACGCCCGGAGAGGCTGGAGTACATGAAGATTTTTGGCAGGGTTTGCATGGATGTTGGCTAAATGAGGGACTTAAACGACGTCACA
The DNA here is from genome assembly GCA_963169105.1 of Ceriagrion tenellum. Classification (NCBI taxonomy): domain Eukaryota; kingdom Metazoa; phylum Arthropoda; class Insecta; order Odonata; family Coenagrionidae; genus Ceriagrion; species Ceriagrion tenellum. The sequence continues at coordinate 87,115,579 of OY720641.1, read as the reverse complement.
CCCTGATCCTGGATAATGAAAGGTTAAAGGTTGATCGTCCCGTCTGAACTCACAATCGATCCAGAACAGAAAATAAGGTAGGCCTTTGTGGTTGAAGAATTTCCAATGGCCAATGGCCAAAGAATGGCCAATTCACCTCTCTGCAGATCCCTGGTTATATTTTTCCTTCTATAGATTACTATTTCTTTAAGTAGGTACGATATAACTCTAAATTTTCTTCACCTATTTGCATGAAATTATAAGCAAAGAGAATTACTCGCCCTTACTGCGATTCGAACCTAGGCCCATCGATTCGAATCTCTATCCAGGCAAACTATTTTAAAAAGTGAATTCCATACAAGAGAGTGAGCACGAGAGGTCGACTCCGCTGAAGTTCCGCAGTTCTTTCTTCACTCCACGCATACCTATTTTATGGACGAGATGAAGAGGAGAAAATCAGGCATTCTCCAACAAATGAGGTTAAAGTATCCATATTTCGAAAAATGGTATAATATATCGAAAATACGGTTAATATTTATTAACTGCACTAAATTCCTCGTCAATGATGTGCCATATATTGATTAATCATCTATATATGACCTTATATTTGATCAACATGGAAACTTGAAAACAATCACGGGTATATTACTGATGAAAACTTTCAGTAAACATTGCTTTATTAGAAATACGAGAGTGAAGACAACTATGTCAGTGGTTGCCACTATAAGAAGCAATCTTTGTCCCCCATTGTCATCTGTAGGTTTTATGTCTAACAAATAGCAAGATATTAAAGTGAATTCGAGATCCATCATCTTAACTTTAGAAAACTCCCTCAGAGCGCAGTAAGCATTAAAACTATGACTGCTTTAACATTGAGGTGCTTATTTTAACCACTGATTCTGAATATACTGCTAAACTCCCTAGGAAATCGGAAATTTCTACCAATTACAAGATAAGATAAATTGAGGAAGTCATGTACTATCTTAGACCTTGTGTGTTTTCACAGTTGATGATCCCGATAGAAATACAGCGAATGGCTTCAATTATTAACAAACCCAAAATACTCCTGTACTTGGACTACTTCAATGGGTATAGGATAAGCTTCCTAACCCGAGCGATCATATTTAAATCTCAACAATGATCGTCTCTGCAATCCCGGTTGATGAAACCCTGAGGGTTGATACCCTGCAAGCCACCCAAAGGGTGTGTGGCAGGGGGTGCTTCCACACCAGGCATGCATAAATGATACGGTAGAACACCGAAACTACATTGAAACCAGCGTACCACACATGCAACGCGCCAATTAACAATCTAGTAACCAAGAAACATTCTATCGTCAATTGTTCCAACGTGCAAGGGGTACAAGGACTACTACTTCATATTCAAAATATCATGCATAAATAAGAACATCAATATTTACATCATTCAGAAATAAGAACGTAGAGAATATAAAGAAAAAGATTTACTGTCTGCCTATTGTCACAATTCGAACTATTCATGACGACCATCACAGCCTTATGGTCCCGAATGGTACGCGGAAAAAATGACATTTTATACCTATCGGTTCTACAATCTAGCTCTCTAATTTTATTGGCGCGATCTAATCTGCTGTAGTACGAGGGGGTTAATAGTATGTTTTTTACGTCGTCAGAGAAATGATATTCTCTATCGCTTGTATGGGTCATCATTTGTTGTTCAATACTAATATTGGTTGACTGCAGCGTTTCACCCTTCCCTATTTAATGCTAGTTGCTCCTGGTATCTCTTCCTAGGTACTTTCCCCTTCATACGGTCCATGAACTTCTTCCTGGGTCATCCTCGGGGGAAATTTCCCTCTATTTTACCTTAAATTATGTTCTTCACAAACCCATTGTCTCCGGGTGTGTCCAATCCATCTGATTCTTCTTTTCTCATTGATTGAAGAGATTTTCTTGTTTGGGTGATAGCACTAAAAAGTTAACTCAAATATGTGCCACGCTCGTTGGAAGATGCGTGGCATTATTTTTATTGAGAGCTTCTTAACTTGAAATATCTCAATCATTCCCTCATATGCCAAATAAACCTTTCCATACCAACGGATCTAAAATTTATCAGCTACGGAATGACAACAGTTGCCACTCCCTTAAAAGCGCTGATATTTTAGGAGCCATTGCAGTGCATTAGGCAGTGCATCGTTGGGATCGTAAACTGTACACTGTATAGATAATTAAGAACCTAAGGCAGGTCAAATTCGCGCATTACACTATCCGTTATGATACTCTCTCCCCTTGTAAGATCCCGACTTCTCGGACATATTCAGGATTGTACAGACACTCGAAACTCGATGGCTAAACTGCAGGCCTGAATGAGAAATACACGGAATGTGAATTAAATGACAGAGTTTAAGTTTGTCAAAATCTACGTACTGTGAAACCTGTATTAAGCGGCAACCACCGGATCCGTGCAATAATGGCCGCTAAAGGAAGTAACTGACGAAGGGAGGATGAATGTACATTGATTATATGTATGGGAAATTCGTTATGTTTCCTAAAAATCGGCTTCTTACAGAGATCACCGCTTAAGCGAGGTGGCCGAAAAGGCAGATTTCACTGTATAGGGGCATACATTAAAGCAATATAAATGTCCACTCCCTTCAGCGGTCGACTACTTAGGCGGCCATTATCTCAAGGATCCAGAGGTGGCCACAGGTTTCACTGAAAATGAATATTTATATCTGCCATGAGAATGAAGCTAATTGCCTGGGTTTTGGCGACGGACCGAAAGTTTTCCTAATATGCAATGTCCACCACGCTACCGATGATCCCTCACCAGTATCTTTTCACCTAATTTTTTGAGATAGTGATGTTTCGCAATGGTGAAGCAGAAGACCAGAATAATGTGGCGTCCATACATATCCGAAAAGCCAAACGCTAGTAAACGCTAAACAATTGCGATGGACCCCATCACCGACAGTTTTCCAGACGCTATCATCTTTGGCCATGCTTGAACTTCAACGAATGATTACTTCATGATTCTCAGTGTGGAGAGTGATGTAGGGGAAATGCAAGAGGGGAGTCTATGAGAAGGCAGTGCACGTGGTTGGAACGGGTGATGAGGGGTGGAGAGTTTCTGAGGGATACATGGGGTAGATGAATATATAAAACAATGGTGCAACTAGTTTTGTTACAGGAATCCGAGATTTTCAGAATTTGGGGTGATAAAACAGTCGCAAAAGAAACTTTTATTTTTGAAAATAAACTTTTAAAAAGAATATTTAGCTTTACCCTAGGATGTAATATAAAGAACACATGGCGAATGAGAAGAAACAGAGAACTGAGAGAGCTGTAAAACAGACCAGATATTGGTGGAGAGGTCAAGAGCAAAAGATTGAGGTGGCTGGGCCATGTCTTAAGAAGAAATGAAAATTCTAAGATGAAGAGAATATGGGAAGGAAGACGACAAGGAAGTAGATCACTCGAGAGACCAAGAATGCAATGGAACGACAAAGTAAAGAGTGACCTAAGGAAAATGGGAGCAGAATTTGAGATGACAGAAGACAGAAGTGCTTGGAGACGGCTTGTTGGCGAGGCCAAAGACCTACTTGGTTTTCAATAGCCCCAGGAGTAAATAAGAGGAGTAGATGCTGGTGAGTTGGGGGGAGCGAAAGAGAGAGAATGGACTCTAAATCTAAGTATCAAGGCATTTCTACTACCATTTATACGGAACTCTGCCGGAAGATCACCTCAAAATCACTTTTTAAATAACCTCTTTTACACAATTAATTGTACTGATTCCAGGGCTGATGGATTGTCTTCATTGTAGTATTTATAATGCAAAAAATAATTAATTCTGTGATCTCATACATGACATGGCAGGCCTGGGTGTTGACTGAGGTTACTTGAATTACCACACCCAGCTGGTCAGCTATTTTTGGCATGGTACTGGAAAATTTCGGGTAAGAATGTTGCGTAGCAAAGAGAGTTAAGACAAAACATGCGCCTGCTAAAAAATACGATGCGAATAAGAAAGCAAAGATTTAAAAACGCTGTTCGTGGCTGAATTGTTACCGACAAACCAAACATTTTGACAATCCCTTTCTCTCGCGTGGGTCGAGAGGGTCGAGGATGACCGTGGGAAAACGGAGACGGCACCAATTCCCAGGCCATGGCGGTGAGCCCGGGAGGCACATAAGCGCACCGGTCCACATTAGCGGCCGTGCGTTTCGCCGCGCGGGATGACTTGGGGGGGGGGGGGGATGAAGGGCTGGGGGCGCCAGTGTAAGCAGCGCCTCTCACGTGTGCCGAGAGTGAGGGTAAGGGTTCCATCCCCGCCCCCACCCGAACCTCCCAGGTTAGTCCTCTCGCGGGAGATGTGCAATGGAGCATGAGCCGTGCAATAACCGAGCGACTTTCGAGGGCACAAGGGATAATTTCCCTCAGCGCGGGCGAAACTTGTCCTCGTCCTCGACCTCCAAAGTTTACCAAGGAGTGATGGCGTTAGAATCTCATGATGGATGATATTCACGCGCTTGTATCGAGGACAATATAGATGTAGGAAGCTGAAGCAACATTCTGTCAACCGCAGCGCATGAGTGGCAAAAGATTACTCGTAGACTGACGAGTATGAATAAAATGTGGAAATTGGAATATTGACATGAACATTGTCATAGACTCTCACTAGGTAACATAGGTTTTTGCACTTGTGCTAAATATATCAACATCATTTTTAGTTACTAGCTCGCATGCAATTTCCTGCATAATTTACCCCTTGTATGTACTGCATGGTAGTATGTTCTTGTACGTAGCATTCTCCTAGATTCTGGTCTGACCGCGCAATGTTATTCTGACTGCTTTTGGCCTTCGCCTGGCATACGGGGGAACGTACGCGGTTTTGATTTCAACTGAGATGAGGGCTTCATACCTTGAGTGGAATCTACCCGTGTCACACACCCTAGTGGTGGCTTGTACGGTATTTCGTAGAGCATTCAACTACCAATTAAGATAATAGCCAGATATCGTACCAAAAGTAATAACTCTAAAGGTTTATTTATCCTGAACTTGCACAATTACAACTGTTACATTAGGCACTACGCTCTATTTAGTCGAAGGTGTCAAATGCAATTTTCTACATTTTGATGGGCATTCTACATGCTGATGTGAATTATTAGGTCCCACGAGGCTAAGTACGTTATTCATGAATTTCAGCCTCATTGTTGAATAGGGTCGAGATATAAAAGATAATTTTATCCTCACAAGCTTGAGAGCATTGGTCAGTTCACTATCTATCTTCAATTCCTAAAACATCCCTCCTTGGTTTCCGAATCTTCACAGCTTGAATCTGGAGACAAAAGTTTCCCAGGTGTTCGAACCAGCATCTTCAGGGAAAAGGTGAACACCGTCATCCTTCCTTCCCTTGAACCAGCGACCTGATGACGCTGGTTGGAACGCCGGAGTAACAGCAGTCTCCAGATTATACTCACGCTGTTAAGACCCGAAAACGATGGAGAGATCTCCGTATCAACGCCGTGGAAAATATAGAAAAAACAATATTCAGGTCCTCGTATTATGTTTAACACCATACAATTTATTATATCCAATTTTAACATTTTTTGTATATATCCCTAACACATATATGAATTTATACCACCATATTGCCTCCTCGAAGATTTCATCGCGTCATAATATTCAGGAGCTATCAACCTTGAAACTATTGCCTTAAATTTGCCGACAACGACAACAATACGGTTGAGCTAAGTTTAATAGTAGACAGAATCCTTTGCCTTAAACATTGCGTCTGTCATTTGGCATTGGATGATTAATGAATGAAATCCCATGTATTTCAGGAACGGGAGAATCAGTGTACGTGACAAACGATGGACATGAAGTTGGGGGCCTCTTAGTCAGAGCGGCATTCCGTAGACCACCATTCAGTGGGCTGTTTTGTCTACAAATAATAGAGCACCATTCCCGAATCAACACAACCGCCTCTTATACATCATCATTGCCGTCATTGAACGCTAAAGCTGTTACACCTCTCCATTTCTGTCGTCGATAAAAATGGCTATGAGTAAAAAAGAGATGCGATTTCAAAAGCCACTTATCCTATGTGAATACTTGCTCGGAGTTCAGCTCTACAACTTACCGACTGATTTAATACACTCACAAACATGCTGCGAAACATAAGTTAAATAATTTTGTGTAGAGAACTCTGAGCTACAGTGGTGGTATTATGATTTCACGTGCATCCACGGCTACGGTCGATTTCCAAATTCTGTCTGGCACTGGCAGGAAGAGGCAAAAGCACTAGGACGAATAGCTGGGTCACTTGCGAGCCCACTCTCGACGATACTTGACCTCGGTGAATGAGCGGGAATCGGTGACTTCAGCATAGTCAGGCTGTTGCCTTCCGAGATATAATATCCTATCAACTTCATTTGAAGGGAAAAACAAATGCTATAATATATAATTCGTATCCCAAAAAGGTTGAAGCATGAAACGATAATTGAATTTAGCTTCTAATGAATAGGATAACTTAAAAGAGAAAGAGTCGCAGAAAGAAGAATGTGTTATTTAAATTCAAGATCAGGACATGCTTTGAGAAACCACTTGAATAAATTAAAATCGAATAATTTAACCTTTGATTCATTCAAAGATAGAGCTGATAAACATTCCATTTTTTTCTGTAAGTCACAGGTAGGGAGTTTTTCGTTGAGGAGTTCTACTCAGAGTAATTCTTCGAAAATGAAAGAAGTTCAATGACATCGTCAGAAAATGTTCTCGACGCTGTGAAATTTTCGAATATTTTTTCTTTAAATTTATATCCTTCCTTTCTAAATGGAACACACCGCTGAACGATTATTACGACAGGCTTCCATTGTTTTAATGAAATTGCATTAAATTTTCACTTTTTTTCATGCTTAGTCGGGGAAAATGGAGACTATATATTCCTTGGTGAGATTTTGAGTGGCAATAAACCCATCCTTCGACAGACGACTGCGCCGTAACTTGCTTTATGGCAACCTCCATTCGCAAGAGTGGAGGTCCTTTTGTGGTCGTTACAAATGACTATCATCACCCGAAAGCGAATAGGAAGCGAGAAGCGTAGAATGGCGAATGGAAGACGCACGGGAGCATCTAAGCGGGCAGAGGTGATAAAATATCCGCAGAAGTAAAACTCTATCCATACATCCACTGGCTGAGTGAGCTAATCAAAACGAGCCATGCGTACACAGTGGGCCGTCAGGTTGGTATAGTACCTGACGGGTAACTCAACTGCTGAGTTCAAAAATTGCTACTGCCCCAGATGAACCAATAAAACATGGTTTTCATTGCCAAAATAACAAACAATTTCAGTTACTTCCGCAGCTGAGAGAAATTCACAGAGGAGAAATCATTCGCCTGGACCGGGAATCGAATCCAGACCTCTCGATTCCGCTTCGAGCACTAGCGGGCGACGCCGTTTAAGTTATTGCGCGGCTAGTTCCGTAGTATTTTGAAAAAAATTCAATTACTCCTTTCCATCTTGACATTCAAGTTGTTAATCATGATGTGAAAAATCGTGACAGTTAATAAAACTCTTAGTTAATACTTGAGTAAAAACTTCTAATTTTCAGCAAAAAAAAATTACTTTCAACTCAGGTTTAAATCTCAATGCATCCTCAGGAGAAAATGGATACATCGTCATCTGAAGATTTTTCATCAATATTGAAACCTTGATGGGAAGTAAAGATATTTATGTGAAATATTGCACGATTTATTACTTAAATGCGCAAAAGTTCTAGTCAATTTTGCAAGAATCTTTGAATTTCATATCATTGTAAATATTTAAAGAAATATATCCAGTCTCATAGAGTTACTCACAGTCTCTTAGAGTATGGAAGGTGCAAAATTTCAAAACTGATCCGCAGTTTGAAGGGAATACAAATTGATTATTGAATAATAATAGAATATGTATATATTTGGCTAAAATACTGCGAAAAAATTAAGGTTACACATTTTATATTCATTCACTACTGATAATTTTTTAAAAGTGCAGACTGACTCCAAGAAGAAGAAGAAGCATTAAAAATACTAAGTGAATTGAGCCGAAAGAGATGGCGCCAAGCAAGGCTCTCTAAAATAAACGATTTTATTGGGAGGATTAGTAATGCCAGGAGCTTAATATGGAGGAAAGTAAACTAAAATCCATTGACTTACTAAATCTTTCCTTTAAAAACCTTCTTTTTCCTTTAAAATTAACGACGAACGAGAAACGAACCTTTCACCATGTGAAATAGCAAAGTAACCGTTTGATTCCTTAGTTTTTTTATTTATCGCAAAGCTACATGCATTGGTATCCATCACAACGTGTTTGACTGCTACGATTCAAATTAAAATAGATGTTTGCTTTTCCTTCCATACGTAAGTTTGTACTTTGCTCTATATAAAACCTATAAGAGTGCCATTATATCAAACAGACAAAAAATGGCAGACTTTTTGAAATGCCACACCTAATCTGAGACAAAACCAGGCAGGTAAAATAATTGTAATGGTTATTATTATGATAAATAGAATTATAAGTAATGCTCGTCGGTGTTAGTCCCTAAAATCCAGCTTTCCCCTTGACAATAATTGTCACTATCGCGTCCCAGCAATTCAGCACACCGCACATACTTCTACGGGCAGGGTCATGGGCAAAATACAATGTTGGCTCTCAAAACAGTCCTTTTAGAAGATATCCTAGATTGGGTAGGATAGTGAAAGCGGGCCCAGAGAATTACTAGCCTTGGGTTTCTTTCGGCATAATGGCAAAAATGTGCCAAAAGTGTCCGATAGAGCGCCATAACCGCAACCTGGGAAAGCTGCACATGGCGTGGGTACAGCAAAGGCTGGTAATCTAGCATACTCTATCCAAAATCGCAGCAAAAAACAAAGAGTAGCCTCGGACTGCCGGAGACACGTTAGGCAACCGAGGCTACTGCATGAGGTTGCTGCCCATAAAGAGACGGACATGGCAAATAAAACAGGACAATTGATACTTGAATTGAGAGGTTGTATGGAAAAGGGAATTAGTTTGCGAAATAACTGAAAATAAAACGATTTGATGCTTGTGAAACCAATATCAAACGGCTTGCCCTAGATAGATACGGATTATTATCATTACAGTCAGGAGTGTCAGTGGTGAGGATTTTTTGAAGGAATCCTGAAGTGAACTTAGGCATTTTGTGGAGAGCAAAATAGCAGTATTCCGTCCGTCAACAGGGACGCTGTATAGTGAGAACCTTGGACCTCCTCGTTAGGAGAAGGCTGAAAGCAGCGCTGGATTTCTCATAACTTTCCCATGATGCCCCAGATAATCAGTCTCATAAACCCTCTCTTTGATGGTGTCAAAATCTTTAGTTTTTGCTCGGCTCCATAGTAAACCAGCCAAGCCGAGAGGTGATCTCGCCATAATCGGAGACGAGCAGAATCAATGGAGTTGCAGATAAGTACTTGGTCATTCCATACATCTTAAGATAAGTAATCATATCGACTATGAACGATTGCAATGAAAACTCCTTCAATAATACTCACACGCGGAAAATGTTTGGATCAAATATTCTTATTTTTACTGTTGAAGACGCATTGGTATTTGGCGTGTAATTCGCCTGGACCTATTTCCCCATCTGCAAGCAGCATTGCCAATTTCACACTTTTTATTGATAGCTAGAGGTACGGATTAGTTCTTATGAAACACAAACAAATTACCAGCTACACATTCAATCACATTACAGCGTATTTAAGAGGGTAACAAGTTGAAGCTAATATTTTATAATAAGATATAATATTTGTTTGATTAAGTATAAATTTTAGGGGATAATTTCTGAAAAAAATACACTATAAATTGACATGGTAGAATGAATTGTACATTTTCATAAAATCATATCGTCATTTTGTTATTATAACAGGTAATCGAGTGACTCTTTCCTTAATTTGTATCATATTTGAAGGAAATATGAAATATCTATAACGAAATGATTTTGTCATCTTGTAATCATTTTATTCAATTGAGCATTTATATTCTTATGCTATATCTTGAGCTTATATTCTTTTGCTAAAGGCGTTTCATGCCATTCGTGACATAAAATTCATTACCTCGTACATGAGTTTACATGAGTGTAAAGGAATACGAAGTTGGAAGTTCCTCCTGGAGCAGTATTCCATTGTAATATGCTTACTTGCTTCAATATTTTTCGTCAACTGGGGTAGCACGTGAAATGCGGCGCGATACTGAAGAGACAAGGATTTTCAAATAAGAAGTCAGAGTGCAATCTTCGTCGTAGTACTTACACCGCTCTCGTAGTTAAATATATGTAGTGTGATAGCGTATGGTGGGTACCCATCCATGCAATAAGGAGGGAATCTCAAAACCTAAAGTACTTGGTCCAACTTTGTGAATATACTAGATATAGTCGGAAAGTAAGTTTCCTTGCGTACGGGAAAAAATAAAATTCCCTGAGCAGATTTCCTCTAGGATGATCTGCCTACTACCGCGATTGTTGGCAACCCACTGCTTTTGATAGAGAACTCACTAGTAAGGCAATACTTAGCCGACAATAACGAACCTCCATTTACCGCCCATCGCATCCATAAGGAGGAAACATAGTTTCAATATCTCAGGTTTATCATCCTCGTGATGCGCTGGGCCAAGTGTAACATCGGAAGACAGCGACGAAAAAAGTTCTCAATGATGCTCCTCTTTTCTAAATCCCATTTTACAAGCCCAAACAAATTGCACAGATTACAACTGCATATTTGTCCCATTCGGAAGTGCTATGATTATTGAATCAGGGCAGGGACTACTTGGCCATCTCGCGTTCATACATTCGCGCATCCGTTCCTGCAATTAAACGCATTACAACACGTGATTTGAAATTTACGTTCGTATCGACATCACATTGTACAAATAAGTTCCCCGTGTCAAACGGACTCAATACTGGGATAAAAATCTCCGTGAATGGTATACTGGGAAAATATATTCCCGAATTTATTTCATTGAGACTTATGTCACGTCTTTTGCTAAAAGATTTGGGAAGTTTTCAAATTCAACAGGATCTTTCATTTGCTACTTAAAATTTTGATTTACTTAGGCTAAATTGCACTTCCTCTTCACCGTGAAAAAAAAATATAACTGTTTCTCTTCCTGGACCAGAATTGCTCATGGGTTGGTAGAAATCGGAGAGGCCAAGGGAAACGTATTCGGAAATGAGGTGGAATGTCACATATATTCATTCTTTACTCGGTCGTTCAATCCAAATAGTGGTTGACTGCGGCTCTCCACCCTTCCCTATCAAATGCTAGTTCCCTTACCCCCTGGTTTCTCTTCCTATGTACTTTCCTCTTCATTTGGTCTATGAACTTATTCCTGGGTCTTCCTCTGGGGACTTTTCCCTCTAATTCACCTTCAGTTTTGTTCTTCAAAAACTCATTGTGTCTCAGGGTGTGTCCAATCCATCTTGTTCTTCTTTTCTCCATGGTGTTCCATATGGTCCTTCCGTGTTCCACTCGTCTGCACACTTCACATTTCTTATTTTGTCTGTCCATTTTATCTTCAGCATCCTCCTCCAGCACCAGGTTTCCAAGGCTTCTAGTCATTTATGGTCACCATTTCAGTAGTGCGTGCTTCCGATCTATAGAAAGCCACGCTCCACACGAATGTTTTCACACACAGTTTCCTAGTTTGTAGTCCGTTTGTAGTTTGAGTACAGCAGTTGCCTTCTTAGCAAGGGCTATTCTCCGCTTGATCTCCGTTAAGCATCTTCCCTACAACATCATAGTCCTTCCGAGATAGAAGAAGGAATCCTCTTGTTCTAATATCTCTCCTCTCAGGGTGACTTCTACATTCAGCTTATATATTCTGCAAACTAGAATGTTAGTCACACATATTACGGGAATAAATTATTAAATTAATTCCTTGATATTACAATTTCATCACAAGATGTGCGTATTTGGTAAACGAAGGTTTGACTCGACAGAACGGACACCACCATTGCCGATCCGTGGAGGTGGAAATTCTCGTTCTGGTGTCGAAATTCCGTTGCGTACGCTTCATTCATTCATTATTTTTTGAATTGTTACAATATTCATGTCGTGATAATCTACAGTTGTCAATTCGGGTTTGCTGCAGCTCTCCATTCCACATCATTCAAATTCAGTCTTCCAAGATTTTCCTTGTGTTTTCTAACCTAGATATTCCCCAGTAAGTATTGGGATTCATTCATCTTCGCAATATTGTTTTAGATAAGCAGTTCGATCTAACGTAATTTTATATCCTTCACAGAGTTTTCATACAACTTCTAGCTACGCCAGTCATCCATAGGACGTTGTCGTAATTGATTTCTGTCTCCTCTTCCCCGCTCGTTTTATCTTCATCTAGCTCTGGCAACACCACACCTACATTACTTCCTGTCTCTTTTCCGTTGCAGCTGTTATTGTTAGTATTCACTCATCAAGTGACTCCTAGTATCCGGTATACCATTCAACGTATTAAGACTAGGTGTGCCTCGCTTGATATGGCTTCTAAGTTTCTCTTTGAATAGGCCGATCTTTCTCATATCCGACCATGTCCATTGAATTCATTGCGGAGCCATTATCATTATGATGTCTGCTCCCACGAGCGAGCTAACCTGTTGGCTACCCCTCTGCGCCCAAAAAAGCGGTCGTCTGCCTCTCTTCCGCTCCACCCACTCATTCCGTCTCCTGCCCTCGTCGTGTTCCAAACACCGCCCTAACCCTTTGCTCTTCCCCCTGTGCCACCCTCCCTCGCCCTCTTGGTTCAATTTGTCAACCTTAATCCATTTATCGTAAGCGGCTGAGGTCTCTCCTATTTCCACCCAGAACCCTCAGCACTTCCCGCACGCAAAATCCATCTCCACACCCTTCCGGCCTACAATCGTCTACCTTCAGTGCAGGAAGCAAAGTTTAGAGCAGGAGACGGCGTGCCGATGCTTATTTGATCCAGAGGAAAATCCTCCGCAACGATACTAACATATGTGACAACTACATGCATACATGCAAAGCCAGTCTGAGTTTTTTCACAAGCGTGAGAAAGGCTTTTTCTGGCTCCAATAAAAACCTCATCAACCTATTGTGCTTGTTTAGACCTCGCTTCATTTGAGGGTTTTTCTAAGGTTTCAGAACACCTTCTTCTTCACTCCATGGATTTGGTAATATTGCCTGTTCAGAAAATCATGTTAACCTTGGACAATCCAATGCTTCGTTATCCTCAAGACTTGTGCTCAATAGCAATTCTGGGGAGGAAGTCCTACTGCACACATCAAACATGTTCGCAACATTTTATTTTCATTCCTTTATCTTCTAATTTAAAATAGTTTAAATACTGTCTTAGATCATAATTGCGGATTCCATATTCCATTAAGCAACCTCTTACTCATCTCTCCAGGAATTCGTTCCTACCAGGCACAATAAGTGACCATAATAAAACAAGAGTTCTGCCTAAAACTATCCCATCATGCACTTCTCCATTTCACCTCCGAAACTATCTTTTTTAAACATTTTGCACGCCCAGTGTCCTAACACCCCAGCCACACGCCCATGCGGCGACTCGCAGGGTAATATGTAGATGTAGTCGATTTTGATTTCAGCTATTTTACTTTTATTTCGGTCTCCCATATAGGGTACCCAGTTCCTACTCCTATATAATGACATTGGATCTACCATAGTTTTGGAACGTCTTTTTATAAATTTTTCCTTCTTTCTGTGGTTGGGTATAAATTTCAATTTGAAACTGAGCAATTTCAACCAAAGCTCCTTACAACAAGTAGATCAAGAGAACGTTTTAAAAAGCAAATATTAAGTCAACAGGTTGCTTTGTGCTCTATCTTGAATTTGATGTTGAGTATACCTAAGCCATTTTTGCGATTGACTTGAAAAGTTCCATTTTGGATGGAAATACATGGTGGAGGTTTAAATTTTAAATGGTTAAATTTTGAAACACTTCCCTATTTCCCTACTTTCAATCTAATTTCGACATGCATTTATAAGGTGCAGACTAGCCTCCCCTACGACCGGTCGCTCGTGGTTTTTTCGCGGATGTTACCTACACCACGATCCGACACTACAAGTAGTATAGATTGTATGGGTGGACAAGAGCCCTCTGGAGCTCTCCCCTTTGGGTCCATTGTACCGTCCCACATTTTACCTGCCCGCCACTTGCTGACAGGAGCCCAACGTTGCTTAACTTCGGTGATCTGATGGGATCCGGTGTGTCAACGTGGCTAGGCCCTTGCCCATACTAGTAGTATAAGCATGCTAATAGCTAGTTCTGAAAAACCATGCGCGATCTGTTACCTTCCTAGCGCAGCTAATAGTTTTGTACGAAATATATATAATAAGTTTTGCCAATAAATAATACACAATGTTTATGTATTAGAATAAATACATAAAAATATGTCAAATGTCAGGGAGATAATTTATTTCTATGGGATATGAAAACAACTAAAAATCATACAATTAAAAAAGAACATAAAGTAGAACGGAAATATTATCACCCGTTTTTTTCTTTTCAAGTTAACCGAAATAGTTACCCAAAAAACCGGCTTTACCTCGGGGGTACCCATATTCCGAAATTCACGTTATTATTTATTAAGATGTTAAATTTATAAATGGAATGAAAGATGTTGTCATTATTTTGTTTTTCACTTATCCGTAACGAAATGGTGAAGTTTTTAGTTTTCCACAAAAGAAATTTATTTCAAAAATTGAACTTATCCGACAAAGACTTAAGACTTTTCGTATACCATTTCTTCCAGAGACATTTTCGACGAAAAATTATTATCCTGTCACAAGAACCGCAAGCAAATCACTCGCTACCTCTGTAAAGACCTTAATTGTGGCGAGAAGTCTATAACGGTGGTCCATCCTTCAAATAAAATGTTTAGGGAGCGACTGCTTGCTAACGTATGGATAAATTCTTTGGCTCAAGGTGGATTATAGCCAGGTGAAATTGAACTATAGGCGGAAAATTTTGAAAACTTTCCTTTATTTTTTACACCATATAAGCGGCTATGTATTACGCTCTCTTCTATTATGTATTCTCTCCTTCATCTATGAACCTATTGGTCAGTCACAGTCATTAGTCAAAGGGACGCCTTTACTCGACGGTGGACCGAAGACTTGTTCAAAGAAATCTTCTTTCACAAGTGATATGCCATAGATGTTTAAAACAAAGCTATGGTGCAAAATCTGCCAGTTATTCGCAAAACCTTTTTGAACTAACAGCTTTTTCCAGCCTTCTGAGCACACTGTAGATTTTATTCTTTTGAAATACCGCATTTCCACTTCAATTATTTGAATTATCGGATATTTGGCAATAACTAAGATAATAGTATCGAAATGCTTCGTCCTAACTATAAAACAAGTTTAAGTAAGAATAGCATTCATGTTAAGCAGAAAAATTCTAATTTTACTTTTTTGCCAATTCTCATATATAATAAAACGTATTTCAAGTTCGATTTGGGATCAAAATATCGAGAAAAATAATGATAATTTTTTTGTTTATAAGACAGAAGGAAACTTTTTTCACATGTAGCCAGAATATGAGTACAATGGCATTCAAGTCATTTTTCGATGGTGTGACGTTCGTATGCTTTCGCGGGAGTACGCCTGCTGTTATTTTTTTTCTTATGCCATAGACTGCCGCGGAGTTATCTGCTGTTGCGAGAGGAAGGTGTAAGGTGGGGTAAAAGTTTTCTTCGGACGGCCGATTGAAGAGAGCGAACTACCGTGTGGGAGAAGAACGCTCGCTCTCTCTACCTAAGGTTAGGCTTCAACTGAATCGTTGTTATTGGGCCTCGTAGAGTTA
Organism: Ceriagrion tenellum; assembly: GCA_963169105.1. Lineage (NCBI taxonomy): Eukaryota > Metazoa > Arthropoda > Insecta > Odonata > Coenagrionidae > Ceriagrion > Ceriagrion tenellum. Next base: position 87,099,781 of record OY720641.1, on the reverse strand, counting down.
GGCTAGGGTACCTCGTTATTTTCATTTTTGTATTCCATCCTTCATTACTCCCCCTCACACTTCTCCGTGATAATCGTGCGTCCGAACCATCGATTGTAATGTCGACACTACTTCCGAGAGTCCTACCTAATCAAAAGTTCTTCCGTTATACTCCGCCCTTAATACATTTCCCAAACCTCTTCAGAGTGCGAGAGAAAGATTCCTCGCCATATTAATCGCACTGTCGCCCAGCCTCCCTCCCCGCTTTCCTGAACTCTCGACCCGAGCTACACCCTATCGGAAAACATCACAATGGTATCACTTTCGAATAGTATTCCCTCCTTCGCTCTTAAACTCCTGATACCTTCATTTTCAAGCGATCTTCACAAAACCTAGCAGGTACCCCACGAATCTTAAGCCCCTTCCAGCATCACGCGTCCATAAACTATGTCACATACTTTTGCTAAAGTATTTGAAAAAACCTGCTATTCTTTTTCATTTGTTTCGTCAATATACAAATCCGTTGAACGAGGTGCCAATTGCCCGTGGTCTATTATGAGGTCTTAAGAGAGAAGAGAGATAAAAGTTCATAATTGGCTCAATCACATTTCCTAAATATACATGAATCCCAGAAGATATTATTACCTGATATTTGAAACGAGAGAGCTTTCTGAAACGAGAGAGAACTTACTGTATGCATGAATTATCTAAACTTGATATGGAACGTAGTGAAGATAAGAATTCAACGCCCACCTATATACGTTTGAGAAGGATATGGATGTTTAAACCTCACTACGAAATTATAGTTGATATTCTTGAGACTTTAGGACTGAAACAAATCACGCTTCTATGAAGTCCAGATACCTTTAGGTCAAATTCCACAGCAAACACTACATCCATAGCTCTGATACGATTCTTGCACGTAACTTTTCAGTAGTCATACCATCGCGTAACTAATCTACTAGGCCACATCGGCTGACATGAATCATTCGATGGCTATATTCTACTTTGATTGTCTTTAAATCTAACAAAATTGTCATAACCATGGGGTTATTACTCATAATAAAAGTCAATCCTCTCCGAGAGAGATTGAGTCACGAAAATTATTTGCTCTATAATAATAAAATGATTTACGTTCAAAGCAAATTCAAGAACGGAATTCGACTAGTTAACGAATCTATTTAAACCATCCAGTGTAAATGAAAAATAAAATTCCTTGATATTCATTATTTCAGAGAACAATTTTCCCATGATAGCCTAAATACTCGACACAATCCCGGAAAATCACCGTCATAATTCACGTCATACTGCGGTCACTTCCATCATAACATCCATATTTGTCACCAGCTACCTGCGTGGCGCTCAAAACACACGTATGCTTACTTGTCATAAAAACTGATCGGGGAACACGGTGAGAATATTTGAAGTTGGAACATGCCTATCAGTAAACACCAAACTGACCATTGCATATAATTATCTACCCAATCCGTAGAACTATCAAAATCACCAAAATGACAAAAAAAAAGAATTTTTATGCGAAGTATATTCAAATTAAATTCCTCTCGTATTCAGTAGAGCATTAGAAATCGGACTACAACTATGGGTCTTCACAAAAAAAGCCTTTGTTAGGCGTTTATCGCTGAGACTAAAGAGGAAGCGATTCTAAGTGCTTATGCATCCGTCATTATTTAAAATCGATCATATGAGACGCTAAATTATTAACTGTCCAAATCATTTGTGTAAGTAGCATTAGGAATCTGTATCACTACCTAACTTCACAAAAATAATGCGACATTTCACTATAATTAACAGTGTAAAACCTTGTTTATGTAATATATGGTCCCACGTATTTTATATGCCTGATGCTAAATATGCCGAGCATAAATGTAATCAGTGCACAGTCCATACACGGAATTCATTCGCCGGAAATTTGTAACTGGATATTTCAATGATTATGTTGCTTTGGAGAAAAAAGTTAGATACTGACTAGATGAAATGATACAGAGCGACATAAAAGAAGCACCCTAGAAATTGTCACAGAATTATACATGCTTCAGCTTCAAATTTCCAAACAATAAATTCATACCTTATATTGTCAAAAAGGTAAAAGTCAGAAAAATGAAACATTCACTTTATAAAAATTGCATAAAGGGTGATATGAGCATCATTCACCAATTTCCTGAAAATTCGTCCGTGAAATGATCATGCCCTGTTCTTTTAACAGTTGGTATTCTTTTAACAATTTTTGTGATATCAAGCCACCTTAGTAGATAGTGCATTCTTAAAATTTTACACAAAACGTGACACCAATGTGAGTTCACTCTCAAAGAAAAACGAGATTTTTAGGACCGATATCTATACCTATACATGCCCAAATAACTGCAGGGATAAGATATTTTGACATTCACACAAAATATTCTGTCCCAACTTACCCGCCCTCAATTATTTATTTTTATAAGTTCTGGCAAGAAAATTAGTTTTGGTATTAACGACATTTCAGTAAAAATTTAAATGATCCAAAAATCCATATTCGCACAAACGGCGACACCTAGAATCAACATGTCAAGAGTAGGGTCTATGACGTCCGCATGTAACACAATTTTCATGCTCGACAGTATCGTTAACTTTAATGGAGACCAAGTGATAACAAGAAATGTAGCATGAGTATACTCATACGTAAGCTTCAACTAGATTGTTCTTCTTCTCAGCCTTAGGGGGAGGTTTGAGAATCAGTCAATATGGATGATCGTACATTGTAGTCGCTTGCATAGCAATGCATTGGATATTAAAATACCCAGTTGCCTAGCGTTTTTGTACTTTTTGCGAATGGCTACGTGAATTGTAAAGCCTCAGAGAACTTTCGCTTGCATGTAATTCACTTCCTTGTTATTCTGTATTCCTTCTTGCATAGAGCTCTAAAGTTATTAAGCCTCCCTTTATTTCTCCTACGTGCGTATTGAACTAGTGCTATGCAATGATAGAGTAGCGTTTAGTAAGATTTTTTATACCATTCTGAGTAACTTATATTATAAACACGAGATAGAAAATATCCTACAACTGCGAAATTGCGTCTAAAAGGGGTATGAATAGATTGATTATGTCTCTGGTTTTCATGACTTAGTCAACGGCTGAGTCGTCACTCCAAAAAAATTCCCAAAACGTTGAAAACTCGGTAGACACTGAATTCGACCGGTGTTCACGTGAGTCGTAGCTCGACTGAGAAAGCTAAGTTGGCCAAGTGAGTGTCACTTGTCTATATCGCTTTACACACCCCAGCACTTAGGTAGTGAACACGCTTAATCTAGACAAAAAAACGTCGGAGTGTATACGTGCCATATGAGTCGCAAATATTTTACGACAAATGAGGTATTTCCTATAATTTCGCATATAATAAGGCCGCATACCTCAGGTCAAATTAATATATAGATATAAATATCTCATTATCTTGCCGTCATTGTTTGAAATCGCGACGATCCTCAAAGTTGTATAAACGTAATGGACTAAGTTCTTAAAGAATATAATATGAAAACAAGTAAGACGAAGATTAAACTCCTAGTATGCAGAACAGAGCAGCTGAATGTATATGAAACCCTGAGAGAGGAGCAATTAGAGCAAGTGGATTCCTTCACCTATCTAGGAACTATCATCACGTGAGACGGAAGAGGTACAACGAACATCAAAGGGAGAATAGCACAAGCTAAGAAATCGTTCATGGGAAAAATGCGGCGGTGCTCAAACAAGATAAGACTACAAACCAGGAAACAATATTTGAAAACACTATTGAGGAGCGATGCCCATGCCCGATGGATAGGAAGCATCCGCTGGAAATTCTGACCAGAAAAGACTAGAAGCCTTGGAGAAAGAAGCTGAATATAACATAGACGACAACGTAAGAAAGGATGAAGTGTGCAAAAGGGTGGAAAAGGGAAGGATCATATGGAACACCATAGAGAAAAGAAGAAACTGATGGATTGGACACACCCAGAGACACAATGGGTGTGTGAAGAATATAATTGAAGATAAAGTAGAGGGAAATGTCCCCAGAGGAAGACCTAGGAATAAGCTCATGGACCAAATAAAGAGAAAAGTACATAGGAAGAGATACCAAGAGGTAAGGGAACTAGCATGAGATAGGGAAGGATGGAGGGCTACAGTCAATCAATCAAAGGATTAAACGATTGATGAATGAATGGATATCTCACAAATGCTAGGCTTCTAGTGACGCGATCTCAATTTACAGAACGAAATATGAAGCGTCTGAAATTCACCTCAATGCCACAAAATCGTTGCCGTGAGACATTCAGATGTGTAGCAACGAAATGCGTAACATCCACTCCGTAGCCATCACCTCCATCGGTGGTAGATGACGTGTATAGTGAAAGCTGGGGGAGTGCATAACTCAAACCGGTCATACGGGCTATTGAAATGGGTTCCCTAAGAGGAATTGGAGATTTTGAATTTAGAGAGGTTGAGTGACTTTCATAGTGCCACTCAAATCATCATAGTTCCATGGTCTCCATGGTTCCACTTCCCTCGACCTCTCCCGCAAAACCTCTCTATTCCGACCTCCGGATGATCTGAGAGAGGTTCAATTTGCCAAGCTAATTTCGCGTACCGACAAATAATAACCAAGCTCTCCGTCTTATATCCCTCTCATCTGTATTTTGCGAGCTAAAGATATTTCTGGAGAGGTGGATGCAGTTTTTGGCGGAAGTGTTCCATGTGCCCTACTTCCTCAGCTTTGCCACAACCTATCACCGAATTAAAACCATTCCAGCAGAAAGAGATGACGGTTATTTTTACTAAATTATTCTCGACGGACTTTACATTGTCGTATGCCCAGATTGTGAACCAGGTGGAGGGTATTCAAAATTCATTACACCACAGGCTTCGTCAAAAACTATAAGGAATACTTTATTTGTATAATTTATCATCAATGCTCGTCATACTCCATTAGAAAAACATCATTTTCCTCATTATTGTATAGTACTATAATATGCGTAAATAATCTATATTAACAGAAGTCAGTCATTAGTATTGCTGGATATTGTTAAAACTTGTATGGAAATCGGTTTGAAGAACGAGATGATTTAGTTTTTTAATCACATTCGGTTGAAAGTTGAACAGGCTTTGACAGTGATAAAGTTATTACATATACACATCGAAGAAAAATATTGGCCAGAGATATCTCAATCACTGGATAATAAGCAGAACCTTGAATCAAGACAAAGAAACTGGAAAACTTTAAAACGACGAATAACTCCGAAGAATCACGATATAGAAATAAAATATGATTAAATTGAAAGGTAATTATAAATGAACTAATTCGTTTACTCAATATATTTTAATCTGAGCTATTCTCACACATTTAATAATATATCCGGAAAAAAGCCCTATAATGAACCAATTCAGAAAAATAACCCAAAGCAGTTACTTTTGCGCAGACCATATTTTTTAGAAAAATAAACCCTACAAAACATTATTTAAAATCTCAATAAGCAATTTCTTAAAGGAAAAATACAGAAAAATGGAATTCTTAAAAAATAATATAAGTAATGGAGTAGGCATCTAAAAATTATGCATTCTTAATATATCCAAGATTCAAAATCTAAAACAATATTTACTATAAACACCCACAGTTCCAAAGCCATTGCTCAATACGGTAGGATTGATAATTCAAGCTCCGTCTTAGGATGAGCGCCAGAAAGCAGAGGAAGGCTCACTTTATATGTTCGTTCACTGCCACTAAAACGTTAATTAATTGACATGGCATGGAACATTAAGGAAAGACAAGCAGTTCATTACGTGAGTTTTATTTTATTAACTTTCGAAACTATTCCTCAGAATCCACGCAAATTCCTTAAATTGCTAACTTTACTTTGAAGAGCAGTAAATTTACATACGCATATTAAGAATTGCAGATTGTGACATTTATATCCGATGATTCAGCCGAAATAATCCAACCCGGCGCAATACATACATTTTCTAATGTGAGAATTAAATAAACATAATAAAAAGCTACTCGAAATGTAGTCCACACTGTTAATGCACATTTTTATTTTAAAATTGAATTCCATAGTTACAATTTCAGTAGGCCTTCGTTTTCATTATTATAACCCCTATTACAAAATTATACTCTAAAATTTGAACGAAAGGTTGAAGTATTGTTTTTTTAGTAAAATTGAAGTGACAAAAGCGAATTTGATTTAGACTTCTTTCCATATTCTTTTAAATTCAAGACTGGTTACCCTGAGGGCCATTAGCAAACGGCTATGCAATCCGCAGGATCATTTATAGTAATTTGATTTTGAAATAATATTCACTTATTGATATCTATTCCGAGCCAAAATTTGTTTTTTCTTTCATCCCATCAGCATGTGTGAGGGACATGGATGGATTTGAGAATATATGAAGGAAATGGAGGCGCAAAAGGCTTTTAGAGGAAGAAATGTATATGCAACTGAATAATTACGTGCGGAAACATTGCATTTCTACGTAACACGTCACATTTCAATCATCACGGAATTACGGGGGTTTTCGTGCGTGCTGTACGAAGCACTCTGTTATCCGAATTTCGCGACGAATGCGTTCATCTAACTCGCATACTCTGCTAAAATATTAATTATTCCCGGTAATTCACAATACTGGGCTTGCAGTGTTCGCCAAACGTGGTTTCCCTGCACTGCGTAACGCATTTTACGGTTTGAAAAATTTCGGAGAATGATTACAGGATAGTAATTATGGCATAACTGCATTTTTCTCAGCTGAGACTATATTACGTTTGCAGAATATTACGTACGATCGGCTTATTACTCTTTCGCAAAGAAAAAACTCCACGGCACGCGCGAAGATCTGTAAACGCATATGTTTATGAGATGAGGGCAGTAAAACAGGCGAAAAATAATCTAACAGCCATAATTGTAGAAAGATGTTTCATGTAACAGTTAATTATCTACCCTGAGTAAAAACTAATGCATTTATCATACAAACATCCCGTGGAGTAGTGAAGTAGTGTTACCGAAGAACTACTAAAATCAAATGGACGAAGAGAAGTACAAACTACGAGTTAGGGTGACAAACTACCTATATTAACAAGAGAACTGATGTCGTAGGTCGTTAATAGCCGATAGATGACGAAAAATAACAGCAACAAAAATGATTTTACGGGTGCTGAAGAACGAGAAGAACATACAATGGAAATACACACAATTAGCTACCGTAATATCAGACGAATAAGCGTAAAGACTGTTCCGGGCACGACTAGGGTTCAAAATAGTCTGAAACTATAAAGGGAATGAAAGAGGATTGCCCCTAAAAAATGGATATCGTAGAAATTTGACATGTAAGTTTGTATAATTTCTACGTAATCCAATGATACTGTGAGGGCATCTTCTGACAAACTAAAATAAATGATACTTGTATAGAAAAAAATTCAGTAAGAGAGAAAAAAGAACAAAAGGGTATCGTGGACATAAAATTAATTCACATTGGAGCACAATTTTTACAAGCAAGGTAAATCTTGCGCACAACCAACGAACATGTTACCAGATAAAGTTAATGAAATATTTAATAAAGACACTGCTGTAGATTCATGAATAGTATGATTCAGAAATTAAGATAGTAAATATAAAGGAAAAAATGATCCAGAGGCTCTTTTGACTTGGCTATAGAGAATAACAGAAAATAACACATATGATTCCTCTTAATTGATCGGCATTGTTTATTTTCAATTGCACAAAACTTAAAGATATGGCGATGATAAAGTGGGAAATGAATCGATTAAGGCCCCAAGGTAGTGAGATAAATTAAAGGAAAGAGTGGCAGTATTCATTGAGAGGAGGGTGGTATGTAGTATTTGTAGCTCACAGACGGAATACTGAGAAGACATAGAAGAAGGTTTAAGGAACTAGCTTAGATGTGATGCCATATTACAAAGTGTAGTTGAGGAGAGAACGCTGGGGTGAGTGGAATAGGATGGAAGATATTAGAAATTCTTCTATTAGATAATATATTAAACCACATTGCATTTGAATGGTATTGAAAGATGACAGTAAAAACTGCTGAACTAATATTGCACCCCACTTTTGATGGACATAACTTCGAAAACCAAATCATACAACCAATGAACAATCCTTTCCACGTTAATGAATCGTGGAGATAAAATGCAAACTAATATTTGATATGAATTCCAAGCATTCAAATATCGCATTATTTGTTCATAAACAAGCATGAAAAAATACGCGGGTTGTTTCAAAAATAAGGTTCCCACGTTTTTTCCAGGCACTAGTATGTTTTATTTAGAAAAACGAATACACCATTAAAAACGTTGATCTTTAAGCTATTTTTCTACATAAGCTATTTTTCTACATAGTTGCCATGTTTTCTACGTATTTTTTCTGATGAGTAATCCACTTTTGCATTCCCGCCTCAAAGAAATCCGCCGCCAGCCCGTTGATAAACATGGAAACTTCTTCTTACAACCCCTCGACACCCAGCGCGCACACACCTTGTGGTAGCCTAGATTTTCATTCAAAATCCTGTCAATTGAAGCTTCAGAAGCCTCAGAAATTTCAGCAGCAAGTTGCCCTATCGTGATCCGCCAATCTTCGCCACAACTTCGTCGGAGATCGACGGTCTCCCGCTTTGTTGTTCATCGTGGATGTCCGTGCGGCCGTCGGCGAACTCCCTACACCATTTGCGGACATGTTGAATGCTTATACACGTTTCCCCATACACTTCACTCAACTAGCGATGATTCTCTATGGGTGGTAACTTTCTGGCGTGTAAAAATCGGATGACTGCACGACTTTCACACCTGACGGTGACAGCGATGACGGGCTCCATCGCGGATGGCTGTCAGGCCGGTACTGAGCATTTTAGACAGGCGCTTGTTGTTGGGATCGGTGGTGGGACAACCGGCGAACACAGCGGTGTTGCCAGATTTTGCCTAGCATCACGCGCGGCAATGTTGCAGCGTTGGGAACCTTATTTTTGAAACAACCCTCGTACCTCTAGTCGTAAGTAAGCATTAACCTTTTCTAAGGTATAACTAACTCAATTTCTTCATTCCATTGAAACACTACTTATCTCCCAATCTCGTTGGTGTGGACGCAGTAAGTAAGAGGAAAAAGAGTTAGAGACCAAAAAAACTCATTAGTCTCCAATAGTTTCTTCTTCACATTCTCATCCATCACTTCTCTTCCATAAATTTCGCAAAGCATGTGTCCACACTATACATAATGTCTCATCTCTCGGAAAAAATTCTCCAAGTACCTCTTTCAACACGCGTATTTCTGGCTCCTTTGCTCCCTAAATTACTATCAAAACAACTATTTATTTTTTCCAGCCAGATAAACTTAACAATAATGCAGGCGTTGGGGATGAGCCTTGTGAAGTGGTATGTGAGAATATGAGGATGGAAAAGGATATCAGTGAGAAGGAGGTCACAACGGCTGTGAGAATATTTAAAAATGGGAAGGCTGCAAGGCATAGATGGGATATCCAGTGAAATGTTGAAGTGTGGGTGTAAATGACTAATTTGTAGGCTGCGTGAACTATTTAATTTATGCTTACAGGTTACTGTTGTTCCAGCGGATTGGAAAAATGTTATCATCGTTCCGTTGTACAAAGGGAAGGGGGAAAGACCGAATGTAATAATTATCGGGCCATTAGTTTATTGAGTATCCCGGGAGAAGTGTTCAGTAAAATATTCCGACAGAATATGGGGTGTGCAGTGTGGGTTTATGCCTGGGAGAGGATGTAGTGACCAGCTTTTTGCACTTCAGCAAGTGATAGAAAAATGTATGGTGGAAAAAGTGTACTGTGCGTTCGTCGATTCAGAGAAGGCATATGACAGAGTAAAAAGAAAGAAGTTGTAGGAGGTTTTGAGAGACTATGGAGTGAATGGGCAGTTATAGAATGTTATGATGGCAATGAATGAGAATAGTTAGGCAAGTTAACGGGTTTCTGAGTGATTGGTTTGTAATAAATCGGGGTGTAAAGCAAGGATGCGTAATGTCTCTATGGCTGTTTAATGTATTTATGGATAAATGTGTTAGAGACGCATGTAGTGATAACGTCTGTTTTTTTATTTGAAATGTAAACTTGCGAGTTCTTCTATATGCGGATGATGCTGTTTTGATCTCAGACAGTCAATAGGGTTTACAGAAGCTCCTAGATAAGTTTTGTGAATCAACTGAGAGAACGGAATTGAAGGTAAATGCGTGCAAGACTAAAGTAGTAGTTTTTCATAAGGAGAATGGGGAGAATAACTGTAGGATGAGGGCGAATGGTGAAGTAATTGAACAGGTGGATGATTTTGTGTACTTAGGTAGGATGAATGCGAAAGAAGGAAGAATAGATGAGGAGATAAAGAGACGTGCGAACGCTGGAAGGAAAGTGTTGGGTAGCATGTGGAGCATATCAAGGAATGAGTGCTTGTCTAAGGAAGCGAAAATTGCTGTGTACAAAAATGTACTTCTTCCCACTTTGCTATATAGTAGTGAAACATGGGTATGTCAGGATAGAAAAAGGGTAGCCTAAGGGTAGGGTGGGTATGAGTTATCTGAGGAGTATTTGCGGCAAAAGTAGGATGGATAGGGTCAGGAATGAGTGGGTCACGAATGAATGTGGGTTAAATGCTCCAGTAATGGACATGTATGAAAGGAATGTGCTTCGTTGGTTTGGCCAAGTTGAGAGAATGGATGAGAATCGAATAACGAAACAGATATGTAAGAGTAGAATGAATGGTGTGAGAGATAGAGGTAGGCTGAGAAAGTTGTGGTTAAGGAAATTCTTAGGAGTCGGAATATTAATAATAATAATGTCGTCTTTATTTATTGGAGCGATATTAGGCCAATTCAGTCCTCTCTTCCATATAACTCATTTCACAAACACCCATGTCCTGGGCAGATAATTTTCTACCCAGGCGGGACTCGAACCCGCGACCCTCGGGTTAGCAGGCGGGTACTTTACCCCGCCGCCACCGGGGTCGACTATTATATTAGGAGTCTTAAAAACAAGAGGGCGTGTATGAAACAGTGTATGGGGATAATGAGGCAAAAGAGGTTTGCAATGATAGGCCAGAATGGAGGAAATTATTGAAGCAGAGTTAGGTGTACAATTATGTATTAATGAGTGAAACATTTTGACTGTGCCTACCCCATAAGGGAACGGCGTGGTGGGTATGTATGTATGTATAAAGATTAACTTAGTGCAATCAAATAATCCCCCAAACTTAATTCAAATTTGTCCAAAACGAGAAAACGTAATCAAAATGCTAACATTATCCAATCTTTCCTTACTTAAGCCCACACTCTACCCAAAACAATTCTTAGGCACCTAAAAAATGAGTTGTACAGCTGATACCTACGTGTCAAATTAACACCCAAGCGCAATTTGCCTAAAATATTTTTGGCTGAAATTTCGGTCAATTTTCAAATTACAATATTTCCTTCCAGATAAAAAAATAATTAAAACATCCAAATTTACGAATAATTAAGAACATTTTATTGTAGAGGTGCTGGTTTAAATTAAGTTTTTGTCCAAGTCTGTCTTTGCTTCATAGTAACTGGCTGGTGCAGCCAATTCTTTCTGGAGGCAACTGTACTGAGCAATGAAAATTTTCCTAATTTTTCCAATTGGTTGAAAATGCAATAATATTAGTTATATGCATATTTCTTGATAGTAAAAATGAAGTGATCGCCATAGAGGTTTTTTACCTGAGGCAGTGAGTGAATTTTCATCATTCAAAACCAGATATTCCAGGTTTTAAAAATAAATTTTCGGTGGTTTGTCATTGCAATTTTGTCTGTACAGTAACTGTTTGGTGACTTTTCCCTGAATAGCTTTTTCAGTAAAAATAAATATACCAAACCAAAGTCTTAAAATGTAATCACCATCACAAATGTAATCACCATCACAAATGTGAGGAATGGCACCACATGGATACCTTCAATGTCCATTACTAGTAATCCCGGCCCGAGCACATTCACATGTTTACCTGAAGATTAATTTCAATATCCGGAATCTCCAACTATACGACAGTCAGACGAACAAAAAACCAAATTAGATTCCTGGTTAACTCAACATAATAATAATAAAATGCGCTCTACACATAAAAAATTGTGCATTATCGCTAAAAAATTACAGAGTTATCCAAAGGAAAACAACCAAAGAGTTTTATTTAGCTTTTTAACTTCTAGCTTTTTATAAATTTATGTTAGGTATCTCATGAATCTCCTGCATTGCGATACTTAGCAGGGTGTGTATTAAATACTACGGATTTGCATATTCTCAGCTAATGGTATGTCAATGAGCCGTGACAAAAAACGGAAAGGGAGACAAAGTTGACAAGACAACTGTGTGTTAATTGAAAACATGTAGCGACACACCGCAGAATTCAAAATTTCGGAAATTATTGATGTTCCAACAAATTCCTTTAATTTTTTCATTAATGAAAAATAAAACGGAGCCAAATACTTCGCTGACAATAGAATATGGAACCTATCATTAAGCATCCAATTTGAATGGCAAGAATGAACATTCATAGAAGATCCTCAGGAAATATCTTTATCAGCTGCTATGTATTCCAACAAATGGAAAATTTGATGCTACCAAAACAAGTCCAGATGTGGACCTCGATTGGGTAGAGGAAAATAGGGAGACCCTATCAAATCTGAAAGGGAGGAGTTAAAACACATATGATAGAGGTATTGAAGATAAGCATTTGAATGGCAAACAAAAATTTGTAGATTATGAATCTAAAAACGCTTTGGAACGTTACAAACAGGTGAGTATAATATAAAAAATAATTATGAATCTCAATGACGTACATGGCCGCCACATTTTATGGTAGGCAATTTTTTCCACACTCAGTTGTAATGATATTATGTGTGTGTCATGTTTGTGCGCTAAGCAATAGTGCGCTGCACAAGAACGTAAAACTGAGAGGAATACAGGAACCTTGGAGAGCATTTATTTAACTCGGTAACTGAGAATAAATCAGAGATGGTTTATACGGAAGCGAAGACTTGTTTGTGCTTAAAGTACGGATGAAAGTAATGAACAGTTAGAGCAAGGGCGGGAGCTATCCACGTGAAAATAGTCAAGAATATGTTCCTCAAACACTCGAGTAAGTAAGAGAGTGTATTCGTACAAACATTGTGGAACCTATTGGTTTCCATATTTGAAAAAAAAACTTGAAACCATGGTCGGTGACGAAATTAAAGTGTGGATGTGTATATTTTCAAATATGGAACTTCGAGTATGAATAAACACACTCAATATGATGGTCATAGCAATAGTTAGTCCTTTATTTACAGTGTGGTATATACCTGTGCAAGGCAAGAGAATTTGAACATTACATTTTCATGTTGTACAGTGGTGCCCAAGCAAATAAATCACTTAAATAAAGACAAAGTAAAAAAGGCTGTTGGAAGGTGTGTGACTCTCGTCCCCACTACCCTTTTGGCGAGTTTTTAGCGAAGCCAATTTAATCGAGCAGAACGAAGTGGTGTTGGTACTCTTTGACACCTTGTCCATTTGTTTGATCGGAGGCCGAGATTGGTAGAATCAAATCGACTGTGTGATCAATATTTGCACAAAATTTTAAACTCTCAAGTACCATTTGCATGTCCGAACTCGCTGCAGTCAAAACAAACATTTTAATTCGATTGCCAGAATAGCAGACAAATTGAATTTGAAGCAACAAAACTATTCTAGTAGAATATTTCCATCGGGGGTGATCAGTTTTTAATCAACTCAATATTTTACAGCAGCTCAAAATCAAAGCTTTGCATCAAATCCTATTATTTCCCTGCCAATTACCCCGTTTGTTTTTGGTTATTTAGGGGATCGAAAATGAGGCAGTTCATTTATTTTTTGATAGAGAAGCAAGTATGCGCATTTTTGCGAATTATCTTTTAATTGATTGATTCCTGAGTCTTTCAATTAGTGACCAGCACACAGCATGTCCGGAATCCGGATTGTAAAAGAAACTCTTTGCAGTTCAAGTAGGCAAATAAATGACGCAGAAGGATAGAAGTTAGAAGGTGTACGCGGTGTCATATTGAAACGCACTGTTGCACCCGATTCTCCCCTAGGATTGTTAGTGGAAAATAAATTTATGTTAAAATGCTTTTCCTCGTGAAACCAAAAGGCTATATTAAACATTCAACAGAAACACTTGGTGGTGGAGGGGATACCTTGAGAGGTTCTCCGATCGGGAGGGAACAACAGGAAAGGAGAATACGGCAAATAGGCTAGGGCAGGCGAACGACAATGCTTACCGCAAAGAAAGAACCGGATTCACAGAAAGGAAGCGTACCTGTCGCGCTATGGTCATAAATTATGGAGAGCGAAAATGAAGCATCCGCGTTATCCAGACTGCTGGTTGGGATTCCACCCCTAATCCTCTGCGAGAGGCCTTATATAACCCCGCATCTCAGAGCCACCGCTCTGGGTTTCGATAGGAGGTTTGGAGTATTCCTTGGTCAACTGCTACGGCAGTCGAGCCAACCGTCAATTCTTCAACTGGCCACGCCCTTCCCGCGGCTCATTATATGTGATCTAGGTGGAATGGTCACACCGTAGGATGTAAACTATTTACTATGTATGACTGAAGGAATAAAACAACACGCATAAGTTTCGGACTATTATCATCGAAAGGAGAAATTACAAGTACTAGAGCAAGTGAAAAAATTGAACTATTTGGGAACCGCATCACCTCATTGAACAATCAACAAATAAACCGATAAACCATCCAAAAAGGGAGAAAGGAACTGGGTGAATTAGATGCAACTGAGACATTTGAGAGGCATAGAGGGTGCGTGACATTTTGTTGGGGGTCAGAAATAGGACATGGAGGTTGGTGGGCCATTTCATCGAAAGCCTAAAATTTTCCCAGTAAAAATTAATCCGGAGTCAAATCAGGATAAGGATGATCTCCATAAAGACTATATGATGACGATGCATGAAATACCAAATTAAACAAGCAATTGCTTACTGAGGTGGATATAAACGGACGATAAAAATGTAGACAACGTGTTTACAAGCTGAATGACGCACTTGGAAGCATAATTAAAGGAAAACTGTACGGATATATAATTAATTACAAGAGGAAGACCATGGCGCAAGGGTGTAGGTAAAAGATTAAGACTTAAGAAGGATAGCGAAAGCGAAAGAAAAAAACGCGAGAAAAGATGAACGGCAGACAAATATTAACCAAACCGATTCAAAAACTGAAGTTTTCACTTGGTGGAAGTTCTACATTGAAGTGAACCAAACTTTGTGTCTTACTCAGATTTATAATTGAGTGTACGGCCGGTTTCGGCAGTTACGCCATTTGGAAGTGTACCTGATGATGGCGTAACTGTCAAAACCGGTCGTTTTCTCAACAATAAATCTGTGGAAGACAGACAGTTACTACGATTAAGCAAACCGAGGTTTTAAACACTAATCACGATAACATGACTCAGAATTTTTCTCACATCCGTTGTTGGTTCAAGGGAAACTGAACTATACGTCGTATATGTAAACAAGAAAAGGCAGAATATAATCGAAAACCAATAACTTTTGTGTTCACACTTTTGTTATCAAACAAAATTATCTCCACATCTCCAATGGCTATTCTCGTGAAAAAACAGATTCCACCTTTCAAAATCTTTTCCTCCAGAAATTTCTCTCGCCAGCACCACTCAATGGCTTTTGGTCAATACTTCTCGTTGTCCACACCCCGCTATCGGCTTGAATTAAAGGGAATAAAAGATGGTTTTCTTCGCCGAGGACATTGCGTAAAAGGGCATAAATCTTGGAGAGCCAGGGCAGAGACAAATCCCCCTTCATTGCAGCAAAAAAGAGATATCCTCCTGTCCCTCCATAACGGATAAATTCTTTCCCTTAGAATACATTTTTTGTTGATGAAGCCAAGACATCGAGATGAAGACATCATTCTATGCCCTTTTAGCTCCAATCTGTATCTACCTTTCCTCCTGCAGGCTCGCGCTTGAACTTCCTCGACGCTACTTTAATGGGCCTCATTTTATGAGGTATTTCCTTCTCGGCAGCTATAAAATTATTTTTCTTAGAATCCTCTCTGAGGCAGGGCATATCCGCTCAAGAAGTGGGATCGTCGCCGATGCGTCCAATATCCAAAATTTAATTTTCGTTTGAAAACAAAATATTTTCAAACCAAACTACCTAGGATAATTTTTGTTTTCGCCCCTTTAATTTAGGCCAACACTAATTAAAATAACCCTCGACAACAAAATTTAGCCCGAGATAATCTAATTATAAAATTTCCACGTTATACTGAGTTACCACCTTAATAACGCATCGCAAATTTAATACTTGGAGTCATGTTTGCTGAAGGAATTTAACGATTGATGTAAACCCCTATTGACATATTAAATTACAGATAAACAACCTTTCATAGAGTGTGAGAAATGCCCTGAAAAAAGAGATTTTTTTACAAAAATAGCGGAGAAATACTTATGAAAACATTAGATAATTAATGTACACCATAGCCATCACAAGACACACTGTACATTACGAAGACCATATTCATAATAATATGATTTAACATTTTATATCGGTTGCAAGATCGAAAAACAAAAATATTTTATTACGTATGTTTTTGTCACATAAGTTCTAATAAATATAAACTCACAATTTCAACTTATATTTCATGGAGATGAGTAGCATTGAGTAAATAAGCCACTCATGGCTACAAAGCCTATTTAGTAATACATAAACGTCATTCGTTAGCAGCAACAAATTTTCCAACTCACCCTCGATAAAAAAAGAAATGAAAGCAGAAATTTTCGTAGGAGTAAGATAGGTGCTTCATCTCGGAACAAAATAACTAATATCTATTGAGTTCCAAACCTGATATGCTATGTGTTCTCTTCAAGGAAGCCTCAAGAAAACCACGAGAAGAGGTGGAGAAAATGTATAGGTCAATTTTCCACATTTTTCTCATTACATACCGGATATTCACTCACTACTAAGTCCTGTTCACTTTTTCTACTCCAAAACTCAATTGCATTTTATATTGAAATGGGCATTATTTTAGATTCGAAATATTTACCATCCATTACGGAATCCAAGTAATTGGTACTCAACTCGTTCACATGAATACACCCACAAAATCTTTAAACACGCCATTCAGCATTGGAGAAAGGAGGTCTATGTTGAACCGGATGAAAATTACTCTTTCAATGAACTTCATCGCAGGAGGAGCATGTTCTCGAGCCTTATGAAAATTTTCCGATCGTTGGGCACATAATATATTATCAATCGGGTTCGTTCTTTCTATTAAAGCCTCTATAGGCTAGGGATTCGTCACACTAGCCTCAATTGATTCCCCTTTGAGGAATAAGAGGTCTTTTCGTCGCACGGTGTGGATATTTGTATAGCCCTATTGTCCCTAGAAATGTAACTTGAGGAATACGAAACACTCGCTGTAAACTTAACCTGTAAGTTAATAATGGAACTGAATTCTTTCGTGTGGGCATGCCACTACTCACTCGATTCAATTAGCCTGGAGGCACAGAGCCGAAAATTGAATCAGGGCTCGTATTTAAAGCAAATTTATCGCGAAATATATACCGCTTAATACAAGCAGTCCCTAGGAATTCAAGGATATTTTCAAGCTAAACTGTCTCAGAGCAAGTGAAAAGTAACAGTCTTAAAAGTATTACGCATCCTTCTCATGCAAGCGTCATTACCCGGTATAGACTAAGGATTTTAACTATTAATCAAATATATACTTTTTACTCAGTCAATCATGCATCCTTGTCAATACTAATTTCCGTTTCATTTGAATGTCGAAAAATAAATTAGCAGAAAACCTTTTCTGAAATTAGATAGCTGAATTCATACATGTTTCCGTATCCATGGTAGAATTATCGTAAATATTTTTCGGCGGAAAAAAATACTATTCAAAACTGAGCAAAGCTATATTTTACTTCCATCCGAGACTCATTTTGTGATTCCTCTTAGTACGTTCCATCTCATTTAGAGGCAAATATTCAAATAATCTTTTTGGGATCATTATGTTGTTTGCCTGAAAAATCTTTCAACTACTAACCCATTCAAGGACAAACCTTGAGTGCCTACTAAGTGAATTCCTTACAGTTGTTTTCGTACATGTTAAACACCACTTAGGCAGTAAAGGCTATGGAAAAAAAGACCTCAAATTTTATAAATAGATGCAAGAGCGACGAGGAAAAATTTTTTGGTAAGCGCGGCGGCGAAGAATGAGGATAAACCGGAATATGCATTAGGTTAAGCTGGAAAACACATGAAATTATTCTCCACTCATTTCAATTTCATTTGCAGTGAATAAAATAGAGATTCCTGCATTTTTTTGCATTTGCCGTTGGAAAAATTACCTTTCCAGGAAAAATCTAGGGAAAATAAAGGATTTCACGATAAGACTGCCGCAGATTGCATAATAACTGCCACAATAATGAAAAAGAAGTATCAACACCATTCTTCCATTTTTTCCTTTCTTTTTCATGGCTGGCTTTCTGGAACCACGATGTCTCGCGGTCAATGCGTGGATAATTTTCCGTCGTTCATTACCATTTCTCTAAGCATCGTTCTGGGATCGGGATTGCGCTGTGACTTGATTACTGGCTTATCATCCTGAGGGCTTAAGTTCGATATAAAAATTGGCAAAAGCTGAATTCAATCCTTTCAGACGAAACCATTAGAAAGTCCCTTACTGATTAAATAATCATAATACCAACTATGTTTAAATCCACAGAGTTCTTTATTGGCACAACTAATTTCATAGCTACTGCATCATATTCAGGCATGGAAGGTAAAGTTGATTTGAACATAGTTGGTATTGTCATTATTTATTCAATTTGGCAAATGTTTTTCGAATATATTAGCTCGTCTGTTGTACAGGACGTTAAAAAAGGCCATTTGCACCTTTAGTTACGCCAGAATTTCCTTCTTCCCCAATTATTCCTCAATTGTTTTCCAATTCCATGTAATACTTTGCTAAGCGACCTATCCACCTAGCGCGTCTTTAATGGCGCAAATTACTCAGTTGTCGAACCCGAACCAAGCTATCTAACAAACCAATCGACCTAGTATTCCATAATCTCCTTTCTGCATCCATATATTTCATGAATTTGAAAGATTAAATTTCTTATATACTGTAAAACCGGAGTATTGTTTAAAAATGTAACCAGCATATACAAGACATAAATAATGAAGGGAAGAATAATCTAAAAGTTTTCATCACGTTTAAAAAAATAACATTGCAAGGAAAAAATATACTCAAACTAAACAAAAATTAGACAAGGATTGTTTGTGCATAACGATTGGAGGTAATATCTTGCTTGCTCTCTCGATATCAATATTTTCTACTTCAGTATTAGGTATGTAATTTCCGGTAAACTTACTTATTAAATCCGTAGCGCTTAGTCTATTGTCTCCTTTTTTGCTTATTCACGAATCGGTTGACTGCATCAGTTGTTTCTCGACGACCCCTCTGAAAAAAGAAAATATGGATTACTATTAAATGGAAAAAACAGGCCACATAAGCCCTCACATTATCATATCTCTCGCCAAATGTCATTTCAAATATTTCCTGAAACATAATTTCAACATGATTTAGACAATCTAATACTGGTTTGATGTCCTGCAGCCTCTACGGCAACTAATGGATTTAGGAAGAGCCGATAACCGTTTAGCCTAAGCAGATATTTCATTTTTTATATGCATGAATACCTGTGGAATCTAAAGGATGTAACCTCAAAAGAGAGAAATTAATGCCGAATAGTAAGACATAAAACAAAGTTAGGAAATGATGAGGATAAAGAAGTAGATTTCCCTAAGCACGTGATTTTATCAGCAGCTAACTCTTTTAAGTTTGATCCAAGTTCTATGGTGAAATTAAGTTGAAACCACAGTCTTCTTCATAACACCAACTACACTACACATTTGTACTGTAATTTAGTACACTTTGAGCATGTAGGTGACTCTGGTTAAAGCTAAACCTTACAGTCACCGGAGTCCAGAAAATGCATGACGACGTGAGATCATTCATCGAATGCTGAAAAAACATAAATTTTCAGTAAAGTTCATCTCTTTTTCTGCTAATAACAATAAGGAAATTAAGTGATACGTATCTGCTAACATAATAAATTTTCCAAATTTACAACTCGGATTTATGTCAATTTGTGATACGTGTATAAACTGCAAAACAGAATGACCTTTTAATTCACATTTTGTGAGATACTGCAATCGTCTGATGATGGAGATGCCCACCGTGAGGGCACACATAAATCTGTAACCACCGTGAGGACCCACTGCTCTGCTGCCGTACAGTGATAATCTACAGTGGCTGTGTTTCCAACGGAAGCAGAAATTTATTTTAAGGCACTGCTAGAGTCACCATCATCCTAGTTAGGAGAAGCATTACTAATGCCCACAAAACGCATTAGAACATTTTAACACCTGGCACTAATAAAATTATAAAGCCAAAGATACTTTATAGTATTATCCTCCTCCACTGTTTAAGTGGTGTCTAGTTTTAAAATACTTAAAATAAGTGGTTTTTAACTGTGGCAAATTATAATAATACAACAATAGCACTAAATACTTTTTAGACCTATATCAAGCTACGGCGTTCTTTGGCTTAAAAAAGAAATTTCACAAAAAGGAAAATTGTGAATTAAGCGAGAAGTAGGAATTCTCTCGTAAACCATGTCTCGCCCAACCTAATATTAAAACACCACTATGAAAACTTTTGTCGTGATACAATCAATATTATTGATATACAACTGAAATTAATAGATTTATTCCATTTTTTATGTGAGGACAGACATACCACTGAAATTAAAAGTAAGAAAAAAACCATAAAGCTGTTTATGAATGACTAAACGAGCCTTGGCTACTCATTAAAACATTAGAAATTGCGATGAAAAGCGTAAGAAGTTCATTTCAAAGAACTTGTTCAATGAAATGTCGTTTAAATTAGTTTATCTTGAATCTGAATTAATAAAAAGTAATCAAACTTGGCTCAACGGCGATATTAAAGTGATTTCAACAACGTGAAAAAAAGGTTTCCAAGTTATCTACAAACCGACATAATTGGCGTTGCGGAGAATAAAAGAGAATCAAAAACGAACATTTCCTTATCGTATCCATAGCAATGACGGGAACCTGTCAAATTCAAGGGGTAATGTTACTGGTGCAACGGGTTCGTAAGTGTAAGAAGAAGAAAATAAAATATTTTTAGAGAAATTTTCGCTCCTAAATGAGCTATGAACCCTTTAACTTCTCAGTGTACTAATTAACTCCCTGTTCAGCTTATTAGGCAGGAATATCCTCTAACTATTCCACACTGGCCAGTTGAGTTCACTCCATATTCATTCCAGTCCCGTCAAATTAACTATGCAATGTATGACGAAGGGTAAAACTTACAGCCGCTGTTTCTCACTCAAAATTAGCAGCCTTCAACTGAGCCGATTGTCTTCTATCCCTCCATTTTTGTGTACTTAACGCCTGCTTCGTCGCTAAAGTCTTAAAACATCTCTGCGAGCACCCATAATGGTTCCTCTTCAAAAATCTCGTGAAAAAGATAGCAAGGAAATCGACGGGCAACAGGAGTAGTGGAAGTAAGAGAAGCGAGCGTTTAGTAGATAAGTAAAGGTCATCATGGAGTAACTTAAGGTCACTCTCTGATACCCAGACAGTATATTATAAGAGCAAACGTACTCGTTCGCGAAAACAGCTTGGTCCTTGCATTGCCTTATCGTTAAGATCTCAAGTAAGAAAGAGAATAAGCGAGCTGGTGGACCATTGGTAGACCATTCACACATAACCATGTTTTGATCTGAGATTGCCCATGTTGATGTAAAAGAAATGCGTGAAAAAACATCAATAAAATTCCGTGTTAAAAGGGATAAATGTCTTTATTTGAGTATATTTTTTACAACTCAAATACTACATGCATACACTAATGACAAAGTCTTCATTTATCATAGTTTAAACTATGTAATGCAATGTTACTCAACACATTCAATCTATATATACGAACAAGCAGTTATATTCATGTAGAGGAAATACTACACTTAGCAACGCACTGAGGCGGAGGAAACACGGGAGTGAATAATATATCTCCTATAAATGTGTGTCAATATTATCAGTAACATATAAACTCAGGCTAAAAATTTATCTCACTTTATAAGCTCGAAATCAGATTACAAGCAATTCTGGATTAGGAACGGCTAATATGAATATTATCACCAATTGGCAAATGTTGGGTCCAATTTTGATACCCAATTTTGCAGAATCATCAGTTATCATCATAGCCTGTTATCCTCTACCAAAGGAGAAATGCTTAACATGAAGAAACAATGATGGTGGATTTCTCCAGCATGAAAATTTATAGGAACACTGAAAGAGGATGAAATGGAAAAGATATGGGCCATCCTTTAATGTAGAATAAAGCCACGCTTTCATACGCCCCTTTTTCTGTTGCCGCACAGTGTATAACCAATGAGGAGCCAGATCTTCAACGCAAGACATGTTTTCGTCAGGGTATTCCATCTTTCAGCATTCGACCCAGCCTCCACAAGGAGGGAGAGGGTACCCAAGACGGAACTTGGTAGGTACCACCGCTACCTGCATGTTAATGGTTGTTCAAATGATTTATTCCCGAGATATTGCCGGTCACCTTAGGACTATCATTGAATTATTGCGGAAGCGATTCTTCTATACCGTTTCAAACGTAGGGGAAAATTATTTCATAAATTTGGCATATCCTAATTTTTATGACATCAAGGATTTGAAACATTGAAATCTACCTTTCGCCCGTCGTTTGATTTTCCTACAAAAAATGAATAAAATCGCAGCCTCTCTGCCTAAACTCTTCGCAAACATGAATTTTATATTTCATTTATCTGCTTTTACTTGCTTGTTTATAATGAAGAAACCCATTGCCTAATCTATCACAATTTTTATTCAGGATTTCGCAAGTTTTTCGCCTCCTATCATGTAGTGGTGTTTCTCTGTAATGGGTCTAATCAACAACTACTAATGTTAGCCTAAAACTTCTGAGGCTTTTTTGACTTATGTACAAAACTTTTTTGTTCTTTATGGTTGTTTTGTCGCATTTATTTATTTATTTTAAAAAATTGTTCACATACAGCAATAGCGCCAATTTATAGTAAAAATATAACAAAAAACAAGAAAGAGGACAAAAACCCAATAATAGCATAAAAATAAGCAACGAGAGCCCAACATGGAAAGGGGAAATATTTAATTTGTTGACAGGTGGGATATCGCTTGGGTGGTGAAATAGTTACATGGTAAATAAAAAGGATGGATAGTGTGGGGAGTGAATTTATAAGGGATGGGAGGCGAAATAAATGTGAGCGCTTGGTGAGTGATATCCTTGGAATAGGCAGATGGAGTAGAGTATGGGTGCGGGTGGATCGAGTTGGTATCCTGAAGTTGAAGAGAGAAAGCAGTTCACGGCAATCAATGGTCGAGTTAAGGGTATTGTGGAGGAGTTTTAAATCCATTTTAAGTCTGTGGTTTTCGAGGTTAGAAATGGAAAGAGAGGACAGCACAGCGTTTGAGGACATATTACGGAAATGTGGGACTCTGTGCTTGATTATTTTGGCAAAGTGAGAGATGCAATCGAGGGATTTTAGATTTGTCGGGGCTGACATAGACCAAATTGGGGAACAATATGATACTATGGGAAGGACAATTGTTGAGTTGAGAGTAGTAGGAATGGAGTGCTATTGGATCTTTAATTTCTGTGAAGCGGTAAAGAAGGCCTAGTAGGTAGACTAATATTTAAAATGCTTATATTTTAAAACGAATGAAAAATATTTCTCTCTGCAGCCTGTAATTCTCACATCTTACACACCTTACTTTAGTTAACTTTCACGTACCACTAGAGAGGGGTTATATATCTCTTAATTGACTCAATCTTCCTTTAATTAAGAGGACGTCATGATATAATTTAACTGAAATTCTTTAGAAGAACGAAAACTTAACAGTTGTCTTTTTTTCTCATCGTCTTCTTTTTTCCTTCCTCTATTATAGCAGCAATAAGCACGGGTACTATCAAGGTAAGATGTTGCAGCTAAAGGATGCACAAATAAATACACGAAATGTAGCCAAGCTCTATGAAGAATGAGATATCAAGGTGAACTAGGAAGAAAGTCTGATTTTTGCTGAAATCATTCACATCCCCTCCATTTCTCATCCTTTCAACTTTGAATCTGCCAGAGAGGTTCACAACGCCCGTTGAATCGAATTTAAACCAAGAAGTCATCCCGAAAGGACGCAGAGAGAGGAGGAAAGAAAAACTCTTACAGGAAATTTTGAGTCGCCTCGGGAGAAGGAATAAAATCAAAAGTTCCCGTGACGCACTTCCCTGAATAAGTTACATTTACATTAATAAAATGATTTCTCAGGTTAAGTAACTTAAGACACGCGTTAGAGGATACAGAGATCCATTAATAATATGAATAAAATGAAAATTGTCGATTTCCCCAGCGATTCAAGTTTAATTGAAAAATTATCAAGTGTCTATCACATTCCTGCTAACACAGAATCTTCCACCCGAGCGTGGAAGAATCTGATACAGCTATGACAAGAAACTAACATGTCTGTCCAAACTCGTTTCCATTTCCTCTTCTTGACTTCCTGATCAATCCAATATTTTACCACAAAACTATTTTTTTGGGAAAGTACTTTTGGCTGCTAAGATCTAAAATTTTTTGTGAGGTAGGCCCTTGATAAATAATACACGTTGCAATTCGATACCGCAGTGTTGAAAAGATTATGATTTACTGCTGTACTACATAGACCGTCCAAAATGATCTTCCTCGGAAATCTCAATCTATGTCAGAGCAGAGGGCATTATACTCACTACCATTGGTGTTGAAGTTGGGACGTCAGTGATTGATGGCAAATTATGACAGTTCGATGCATATGCTTGTTTCCATACAAATGCATGCTGGTCGTCAGCACGAATCTGAACCATAAGAGGTGAAGAAATAACATAGTTTTAATTGTCGTCATATATGGTTACCGATTATTATTTACTGGTAGGTAGTATATACTAATATTATCTTTCGCTCCTTTTAGAAGTCGCATCGCTGTTAATGAAATTCCTCGTTCCTTTAGCTCAGTTTTAATATTTTAGTATATAATTCCATAATAACGTGAGTGAAAGCAAACGAACATGAAAGACCATTCAAAAATACCATCTATTATTCAAGCACTGTATTAATTCCGAACGAGAATTAGAACGCAGACTACGTCATTTTTATGATGTTCTTTCAAAATAAACCCCATTAACAATACTCCATTGACCTCAATGATTCCTCACTTTTAGAAGCACATGTCAGTATATGATTTTATATGAAAAAATAATTCTCAAAGTTTTAGCATTAACTCAGCCAGTTAGTGCATTAAAACCCGACTAGCTCTAACCAATGAAATTGAACAAAAATAAACTTGTCCTAATAGCGTATTCAGCATTTAAATATTTATTTTGCGGAGATTATTAGTGGTTAAAATGTTGCTATACCTCCATTTTTTGTCACAAAAAAACCTTGCGCCTCGAAAGAAATAAAATGTTTCACTGCGTGAGTACAAAGGCGAGATGCTCAGTCATGTCTTCAAAGACATTGTCAAATGGTTAGTGGTTCCTTCATCAATACACCCACGAGACGTGCCAAGAAACCTTTTTATAAGGAAAAAATTGAATCCATGAAGTTGAGCCAAAACTCTTAACAGTTTGAATTTCCAAACACGGGCTTGGAGTTTGAGAGTCAGTTGAGTGAAGTCTGAACGATCTTGGTTGAATATTTTCTTTAACTTCCAGGAGTCGTCGAAGAGCGAGATATTTCCACAGTGGGAGGAATCATTGGACTTGAAATATTTCAGCAGTAGGAAAGTTTCAATTTCAACAGTAAGAAAGACTAATGATCTCCATCGTACCTTATTTGTCATTTACACAGCTTGTGTTGACTTTATTCGATGGGAATCGACCAAAACTTTTTAAAGAGATTTTAGACTATTTCATGGTTCACGATTGTGTAACACGAACAGGAAATAATCTCAACGGAAAAGTCCTACGAATCGACAGATCATATATTGGCAATTACTACCATTAGGCACTCCATGTGCAAGTAAAAAAAGATTAAATCTATGTAAAAATGTTGAAATGCTATACTTATTACCTTAACGGTGAATTTTCAGTCAGAATAATATAATATTGTTGATTAGTTTCATTAAAAACATTTCTCTTTATAAAATTCAAATAATGCTAGTATGACACTCAAATTTCTCGATTACAAATACCGCACCTTAAATGTTCATGCCATTGAATGAAGTATCAAGGGAATCCGGGGAAACCCAGATTGGGTGAAAAAAACTAATTAATTTGTAATTTCATGCAAAAAATAGTGTCAGAGTTGAAATAATGCAAGAAAATAAGCAACTGAAAACTAAAACGCAAGAAATTATTTATTGGCAAACAGTATAAATTTCAACTAAATCCATTCAACCATTATTCTCCTTGCTTACTTTATTATATAGTGCGCCTTAAAAATACGCAATATTACTGATAATAATTACAAGCTAAATTGAATGCAGGATTCCATAATTGAAAATTAACTAAATGGAAACTTTTCAAAGGAGAAGGATTAAAATGGATTCGTTGAATATGTAACTCTAATTGTGCTTACATTGCTGAGAATTATTACGCGTCCGATTTTCAACAGCATTTCTTTTAAACGCAACTTTAATTTCCATACCTTTCGTGACCTTTGCCACTTATTCCATGCATTCGCACAAAACCAGCTGAGAGAGGGAGGTAAAAATGTAGCTAAGATTTACGTATTCAAATTCATCACACCATTTTCTTACCAGGTAATTAAATGGCAAAGAATTTAATTTCTGCCGTTTGAAAGCTGGCTGCCATTTTTAAAAAATTCCCATAATGTCCTCCAACGTTCATGCAAGGTCTCCTGTTTTTAAGATTCATAACATTCCTCCTCATTAAAATGTCTTCTATGACATTTACCCATGACTTTCGCGGTCTACCTCTTCCTCTCAGACTTTTCGATCTGCAATCAAATGCCTATCTCAGTAAGGCATTAATGCATAACATATAGTCCTACAATCATTTAGGCCAAATAGAAATTAATAATAGGCACAAAACAGCACTACTTCTAACAATGACCTTAATTTCTAACTTATAGAGCAGATAAGATACTATCAATCAAACATGCTTTTTACTGCCTAGAAATTGGAAAAAATACGTTTTTATTCACTGAAAAAATCATCATGATAGATAGACAATTGCCACTAAAATTTAAAAAATCACTTTAACATCTAGAACTTTTGGATGGTCCAAAGCTACCTTTTACATGCAAATTTAAATATTAGAGCAAGAAAAACCGCAGTTAAGTACAAATCAATGACAAGTGTCATGACTGAAATCTTATTATAAGAAGATTTTTATGACACTAACACATTCGCTTGGAAATTGGAGGTATCTTAAGTATTTTCGGCATATGTTGCGTACCACCTTTTGTATATCAGCCATTCGTATCAATCAAATAAGGCGATCGTTCAACAAACTTGAGAACTTTTGGTCGGTTCTTTTTTTATGACATATTGATATGAATAAAATACACACAAAGGAAATTTATGTAATCATCTTTTTCAGATATTTCCCCGGTATGTTAGATAGTATTCGGCAAAAAATTATACTATGCAATGATTTTTTCATTTTAACTTTGAAAAAGGTTCTTTCACCCATTCCAACAAAACTACTCCAAGAAAAACCAAAAAAACTACTGGAATCACATTGAAAATACGGACTTTCCCACAAGAAAATCTTGTTCAATCCGTTCTTCCTTTTAAAGAAACAACTATATTTCTATTTACTTCATTTGCAATAACTCAGGTGTCAAAAAAAGTATATATATATTGAAATTTTATTATTGCTTTTTCCTTACAATAACTCCGTTCGCATACTTTACATCATAAAACAAGAATACCACCTGTCGCATTATATATTTAGGATCTGATACCTGTTCACGTTTACTCAATAAAGTATTCTACGAATATGGAAAGATAGCGGGCTCATATTAAACAAGGTTGGGTGCAATTGAAATAAGTATGAAATCTGTGTGAATGTTACGACGTCATATTATGATACGTTCAAATTAAACTTCAGATTTCTATGTCACCAGTAAGCAGAGCAAATATTTGGTGTATTTCAAAGAGTAACAAGGTCGCGGCTGTCCGTCATTGTTTCGTTTCGACGGCGATTATATGGATATCGTTTAGGTATATCGTTCTTCCGGGCTAAGAGCATTATCGCATGGCAATATCATGAAATATGAAATGCAATGCCCAATGTTCTTTAATATCATCGCATTTCACCGCATTGCCATTTTTGTAAATGCATAAATGGTTTCAATTATTAAAACATTTTAAAATCTTAATATTGTTCAGCAGGAACTAAGGCTCGCCCCACCCATAACCATCCCACAAAGTCACACTGAACGGCAGACTACATTTGGACGTTGAGCAATGAACTTGAACCCGTGAAGTCAGCTACCGATGCTGAGAAAGGAGACATTGGCTCAAGAATGCAGGCAACCAGGCAGGAGACGAAGAGAGTTGAAAAGAAGGAAGAGGAAGAATAGCCATCACACTCCCGAAACCGGAAACTACCTTGGAGAGCGAGCCGAGGGTTGAGTGAGATAAGGTCTCTCACAGTGTTGGTGTTTTGTAGAAGTCCCGCCGCCGCCCCCTCTATTACCCTCCACTGATTCCTTCGCAACTTCGAGACTTCGGCAAACTCCGCCTCCGGAGAAATGAGCACAATGCACAAACGCATTTCCAATGCTGCGAAGCCTCAGCCATTTCTCAAGTGAGTGCAAGTTACCTGTAGGAATCTCATACCATCCCAGATCCCTACGAAGTGAACTATATAAACTCTTGAATCTCATATTCCTGGTTAACATCGAGGCTGTATTGCACTGCCTCTTCACCGAGGCGCAAATAAAAAAAGTAATGGGGAAAAATGGAAATAGTTCGCTAAACAAATATGAAATTCTTAAATGACATTTATGAAAGATTCACTGCTAATAGTACTTAATTGAATCCAGATGTATCATTCAAAAA
Source organism: Ceriagrion tenellum (assembly GCA_963169105.1). NCBI lineage: Eukaryota > Metazoa > Arthropoda > Insecta > Odonata > Coenagrionidae > Ceriagrion > Ceriagrion tenellum. Next base: position 87,070,609 of record OY720641.1, on the reverse strand, counting down.
TGGAATTCAAATAATAAACCCTTTAGAGATAAAAAATGGAGTACCAGGGGGAGTACTGGGAAGTTTATGCAAATTTTTTTCAAGGTAATTGCAACGGTAAAAAACTAAATTATTTCCTACAGACCACCAGAAGAAATTAAATGTTTGGGCTAAAATATATTTTTAACATTGCTGACAAACCAGACGGTACACCACGAACCTTCTTTATTTCTTTAAATTACCTTTGAATTTCATTTTCTAAAAATCAAAATTTACAAAAATGCGAACTATAGCGGATTTCTTATTGATATATGCAACACTATCTAAAACACTCATTGACATACACTTCCCTAAGTTAATCAGACGGCATACCAGGAAAATCTAAATTATTGAAAAAGAAAGAAAGAATTCATTCGAGCTTTTATTTTCATGATATTCAAGCCTATATATTCATATTCGGAATATTAATGTTGTAGCTTATAACTTTTATCAGTGAAGCTAATACATAAAGGATCCTCATGTATGTGTTAACTGCCTATAATTCAATACTCCTCTGATGAAATTTTTATCACACCTATTTAAATCCAGAGGCTTAGTACTTCCTGTGATGTGAAGTTAATTATACTTTTCTTGCTTGGAATTCAATCTGCACCTGAACTGGATTCAATGCTTCCCAAAAGGGCCAAATTCGTAGATCAATGTTTGACCCAGGTGCTTCAACCACTAAGATTAGGTAGCCTTCACCCATAACCCTTTCTTCGCTCAGCAACCTGATTAATGTAAAATTTCAATTACAATTCCCAAACCAAATTTAGTGAATTCCACCCGCTATAATTAGAACTTAATAGTTCCTTAACAGCATAAACTATTCAAGGAATCAATTCAGTGAGTCTGTGATGGTTCACATTTCTGCCCTAGGACTTACCATCAAAACATTTCCTGAGTTTACAGAGTAAGTTAACATTAATATTAAATTCCATCTTCTATTGAGGAGTGGCTGTTTGTTTTCAAAACGGTTTCCATGTTTGTTTACAAGAAAGGTAATCAGTAAGATTGATTACATTTGTTTGACAACAGGAAGACCGTAAATTCCTCTGAAATGGCATTTTAGGAAATATTTTATAAAAATCACAAAAATTTATACGTGAAATCAGAAGACTCGGTGAGTTGGCATACAATTGAATTATACTTATTACAGAGGATGGTCTTCTTGATCCATAATTCTAAGGCAAATGGCCACATATTACGGAACTTTGACGTAATCAGGGAGTTTTTCACTAATCTATTAAGGAGTCGGCTGATTCAACGACGATGCATACCAGTTTACGCGTTCTCCATCATTGGAAAAGAGAGTAATGCTATAATTATTTTGAAAATAACTCGCAAAATTGACGTGTTCATAACTTTATCGCCGGCCCCTGGAGTAAAAATTCAAAGGATAACAGTTGGAATAATTACTCCTTTCATTTTGTATTCTGGGTGCCATAATACCAACAGTTACACCTACATGATATGAGGTAATCGGAAAAAATAATTTCAATGAAACGTTTTATAAACGATGGCTAAATTGAAAAACCTGAAATGTAAATGGCAAAACATCATGATTTGGATTATCTCTTCAGCAACGGCATTTTACGAATACTAATATTGGGAAGAAAAAAATTCTTTAAAAAAAGAACCGAGAATATTAAAAACGTGAAAAATAAAGTTACTGTGAATGTTCTCAAACTTTGAAACTAGGCTATAGAAATGGCATAAAAAATAACTCACATTTGCATTAAGATGAATTTGCCTCAGACTAAGGTTGGTTAGGTCTATTCTTATGTGCATATAACATTACGTTAACATAATAACATATACTTGAATGAACCAAATAATAAATTAAGTACCAGCTTTTTAAAGAGATGCGTATCACTAAACGATAACAAACAGGATATCCAGCCATATCAATTTTCCTCAGCAAATGCGATGCAATTTTTTTCATTTATCGTCGGAGCCAATAAAATATTCCTCCTGATTTGTAGAAGGGATTCCGCTGTGAATTACGCTGGATAGCGGTAGCAACCTTGAAGAACGCTGAACGACGATATCGAAAAAACTCAACCAGACTACTTAACATTCAATACCTCCTATTTTCCTAATGTCAGCCTTATTTATGTCTCATCGTAACTATTGACGCGTGAAAACGTACAGAGAGGCCCTTTGCAAAGATCTCCGAGTATTATAAAAGGCAACCCGTAGTACTTGCATCCGTGGGGACGCAACGGCTGGAAAGGGAGTAAGGAGTTTACCTTTCCGAGTTCAGCGGCACAAAGTTAGATGTCACCGCATAAAATTATTCATCACGTTAGTTCTCCATGTCTTCTATCCCGGCGCGCGTGTGCGATGTGAAAGTTTCCCCTTTGCTTGGGATGGATATTTTTCTTTTTTCACCCTTTTTGAAGGAGTCGATTTAAACTCCTTTAAGAGTTTCAGGCGGGACGGTCTTGCAGGCTTGACTGGCTTGCTGGCTTGAGTGGGAATGAGCAGGGAAGGTGCCGGCGGGTTAATATTACCCCAAGAGTGCAAAGCGTCGTGGAGAGAGAGTTTTAAGGTTAAGGTTGGTAAGTTAGGTAAGGGAGACAGAGTGAGAAGCGGGAGTTTCGTCAATAATTCACGGAGGTTGGGCGGTAATTCGCGGGTGGTAGGTGGCCGGGAGGGGTGGGAAGTGCGAACTTTTCCGTGCATAAGGAGGGAACCCCGTTCACAAAATTGCCGTTCGGATTTGCGGAGCGTGGAATAGTTTCTTCTTCAGGCGGATTTAATACATGTCTTGAAAACATGAAAAAACAATCCCTTGGGAGGCGAATTTGTAATGTAAACAAAGCTAATTCGGTTTGTCTTATCTCAGACTAAAATCACTAAACATATCGAAAATATGATTGCAAATATTTCACATATATTAGCCACGTCAAATCATAAGTATATTTTCGGCTGATGTGTAAAATTTAGACGGCTCACTTTTCCGAAATTGAGAGACATAGTTTAATTTTCCACTTAAACATTTAAATTTCCGCAGCTTTCTTTTGAGATTCATATTGTGCCTTAGAAAGAACATTTAATACCTTTATTAAAAAGATGAATCCTATTTCTTTGACTTTCTGAATTTATGATGTTGCACGTTTCTTTACTTAACCTTTTTAGTCTGATATTTCCATCCAACATTGCCCGAAAACTGCTGAAATACCTGTTAGGTTCAATATCGATATCGACGATAATGCAGCAGGGAATGTGACTGAAATGGTAATCTTGGCACTTAGGTGTACTTGATGGGTACCTTGGCACTAGCCATTTAGCTGTCTAGTTATGGTGATACAAAAACAGAAATAAGACAAAAACAAAATGAGTCTTAAGAATAACTGGATGCTTAAATTGCCCTATGGAAGATAACGCATCGCGGGATAGAAGCAAAATCAGGACTTTATGAAACTGCTACATAAGCAAACATAATATATATGGCAGACAACGGACGAACAAATAAAAAACAAGACACATTATTGGAGACAAGTGACATTAAATTGCGAAGGAATATCACGGGTGAATCATCAATGGACTGAGGATTTAACGATAAAGGTAAAGAACTTGAAAATTAAAAAACATTAACGAGTGAGCTCTAAAAAGAAAAAATTGAATGATCTCGTATGTCGCACGGCAAAAAGAGGTTCGTAAATGTAGCAAGCATAAGTTACCTGAGAGAAAATTTATTTAAAGACAAAGAAAAACTAACCATTCACCACAAAGGAAGAACTTAAAAACAAATGTTAGTAACCCCTCTTCCCTCAATGTGAAAGATCTCACAAATCTCATTCAGTCCGAACATAAGAATTGCCTATTTTCCTAACTGTTCAAGCAGTAAACGACACTAGGAGTAAACAGATCAAATGAGTCTGAAAATGGAGATTTTAAGGACCATTCTGTGAACTCATATTTAAATCAGAGTTTTGGCCATTACAAAGCGACTTCAGTGTCAGCGTGAAGGGAAGACTATAAGCCTTTGGCTGAATTATATATGCAGATGCTACACATTCCTCCATAAAATCTCGATAAAATATTTTGCCATCGTAATCGACTGAATTCCATTAAAATTACGTTCGAGTATTCCTGACATACAAATAACTACTAAAATTTAGTACTTTTCCACTATTTGCACGGTTTCATGTCCCAGCTTGGTCCGAGCAGGGAGCAAAGAAAAATATGATTAATGGAATGACAAGAATATGAGCCGTTTGCTGAATAATAAATTTCGATGCAACACATTCCCCCTTAAACATTCGATAAAATATTTTGTCATCGTATTCAACTGAATTACATTAGAGATTACGATCGGATATTCTCTGATATACAAATCACCTAACCAGACAAAAATTAAATAGCCTTCCGTTAGTTCCACGGCTTCATGTCCCACCTTTGGCCGAAAGAAAAATATGAATTGTGGAATGACAATATCCTTTACAATTTGCTACCATACCGTTAAAACTCTATAAAAGCTACTCAAGTTTAGGTAATTTCAAAGCGCCTATTTTAGAAAAAAAGACAGTGCTCAGACGTATATTTTACTAGGATAGTACAGCCGAAAAAATGTATAAATTCGTTTAAAACTACCATGAAGTAGGCAAAAAAAGACTACAGGCAGGCGAAATTCAGATTTTTGTGGAACCTTAATTTAAGTTGGCTACACTAACATCGAATAACTGATTCGACTTTTGTAGACTGCTGCATAACAGAGGCCGCCAACTGACACGCAGTCATATTTTGATAGTGGACACAACACAGCTGCCTCCGGCCGCGTTCACAAGTGGGTGTTACATGGCGGCAACGGAAAGGATGGATTTGACACAAAGGCGTCAGCACCCTAAAAGTCAAAGGCCTGTACAAATACGCACCCCAAAATCTTTTGCTTCGCTCGCTAAGCAAATAGCAAAAGGTAAGATAATAGTGAAGTAAATTGAGCGAAACTCGAGGAGTGCAATCAAACAGGCGTTGGGCGATGAACTTCCAGCTGCAAGATATAACATTTTAAACCAATAGGTTTAACTTTTTTCTCATCTAATTTTACTTTCGGACGATTAGTCATTAACATACACAGCAGCACAACCTTGAACTTCTCATGCAGTTGCTTGGGGCCTACCTTTGGAAAAATTACAGTACTTTTTTTCCCGGAATTGAAATAGATATCAGCATACCTATTTGTTTCAGTCGAAACTTGTTCCCAAAATTATTCTAGGATTAATTTGAATAAAAAGTAAAATTTATTGATCCCTAATTGCTGTTAAACTGCTATGATTTTTCCAGACCGGAGATCTTTATTTATTTCACGTCGTCATTTTGTGCGGAAAAGTCCAATTGATTTGCAGCCAGGATTTTGTTTTGTGAAGCGACGGAGAAAATTCAACGTCGTTACCACAAGAAAAGTATTTGAGGATTTTATCCATGACCGTACGTTCAGAATTAACGAAATCACATGGTACACTGCCTTTACAGTGACATTCAGAATCACTTCCAAAGAGAAATATTCATATTTCGTCCCCAGTAAATCCTCTTTTTACTAGGAGATCGAGTCGAATATATCCTCTTTTTACTAGGAGATCGAATAAAAATTATTTTTGAGGGGACAGAAAAAGAAAGCTAGTAATACCAGGCATTGCTACAAATTTTCTTATTACAGGCCATTGCAACGATTAAAAGCGCTGGTAAAATTCGCAGTGAAGTGGTTGCTATGGACTTATATAAAGGGACCAATTGATCATTTATTAAGTCAATACTGTATTCTCAAGGAATGAATATTAACAAGGAGATAATATAAAAATCCTTCTCGAGAGGGCAGAAAAAGAAACCAAGCAATATTTTGCGTTGCTACAAATCTCATGATGGTCGTCGCATCGAAAGATGCGAACTTAACTTGTGAAGCAAGTCAAGATTACAAAGTCTTACAAAAACGGCAATGACCAGCCATAATTACAAAATATGAAGATTCGGAGGATATTTTATGGGACCGAAACATCATTGATAAATCATAAAAAAGCGAATATTTCACGAGTACAATATATATTACGGCCTAATTTACGCGTGTTTACAGCATCATAAGATGATGATTAGGCGAAACAAGCGTCATAATATATATTGTACTCTTGAAATGTACTCTAGTTTTTGATTTATCAGCGACTTGCAATTAAATTTAATAAATCAAGAAAAATAAATCGTGAGGGAAGATCGGCAATGAAATCGAAACGCTGAACAGAAAAATTTTCACTGATACCAATGACCACAATATGTGAGCAGCATGAAACTCTTTGGTATAGATACGAAGGTGACATGCAATCTTTAACAAAAACTCTACTGAGGAACGTGATCAAGGGTGACTTGAGGGCAGTGCGTGAACAAAGTAACGAAACCTCAAGGTATATATGATTCAAATTAGGCCAGGAAATTTTTCAATGAAACAGTGAATTGATGACTTTGGTGATCAGAGGGGACGGCTATTTTGGAGCGGCAGGCAAATGAATAACCATCCATTAAAACCCAAAGTCTTAGGTCCTTCGAAGATTGGGGAATTGTGGTAGAACTGTGTCAGCGATTCATTCATGCGATTAGGATGTTTTCAGGGCAGTAGTTCGCTGGGATAGTAACGAAGTCTCCAGTTTCAACTTTCAGGTTTACTATGATCGCAAACTTTCTTTGTCAATATAAAAATGGCCAATCTGCCATTCGCACCTCCTGTCAAACTCTCTTTGACTGTTTATCAAATTGTTTTGATGTCCTCCAATGGGCCGCAAACTTCCTAACAGCAAATTTTGGCATAATTTTGTTAAGAACGTAATAAAATAGTCTTGTAACCAGCTGCTGACTTATTCCCGTCCACAAGTTCTTAACTAAAATTGAATGCAGTCTGCAGCTTAGCTACCACGTGCTGCTCCCACCAATCTCCCTATTTGGTAACACTCCTCACACTAGCTTTCCGCCCTTCTTGCACGCAGTCGACTGCAACCTACATGTTCCAATACCATTATATTTATTTTAATTGTACCACGATGACTAAGTTGACTTTTTATGGCTAAGGTTTTACATTTACAGCTTACATAATGTACTCAGGACGAAGATAAGGTCGGTTTAAGAGCGGACCCCAATGATTCTGTAAGTCAATGACCTCGTAGGAACTGGTGTTTCTATCGAGAGCGACCACAGCCCTTAATTCGTGCTTGATGATTTATTATCCACAGCCAGCATTAAAACATTTTGAATTATCTACCAGAAATCAGCTTTTGGAGCAATTAATACAAAGCCCAGACGCTAAATCAATAACGAAAATTAATATTTCAGGTCGAATGACTAGGCACTTGCATAACACAACCATTCACAATGATTTACGTAAGATGCAGCGCGTGTTTCAGTGCGACACAGAGAATATTATCGTGTCGCCTTACTATATCTCTAGGTCTGACAGAAGTGATAAAATAAGAGGGAGATATTGCCGAAAAGATAGGTATAAAAACTCTTTCTTTCCGCGCACAATAAGCGACCACAATAAACACTGAGCTTCACTAAATACACACACATAATACATTTCACCATCTCACCTCCTAAAACCTAACATCTTCAACCGGCTGGTGACGCCCCTCCTGCCACACCTCCATGCGACGGCTCGTAGGGCAGTATGTAGCTGTAGATGCAGAAGGAAGTGTGTAGCTGGTGTAGTGCACGGGTAGGTTACCAGACCAGCCAGATGATCAGAGTACGTTGGTTGTATAAGGCAGGCATGTGTTGGTAAGTAACAATACTTACAATGGCCGATGAATAATTTCAAAAATGTAAACCTCATAAGGAAAGGAAACATCAACTGTTCAAAATAAAAAAGTCACACCGTTCCCCCTTTGTCATGCTCCATCCCTTTTATACTCTTGGATCAACAGTCGAATACGGCATGGCGCAAGAAGAGGAAGCTTATGAAAAGGAAGTGGGGTAGTGGTTTGTCCATAGAGAAATAGAGAGCGAGGATATACCGTAAAGCCACACGAGTGGCAGCGTCTTTCATACTTCGCAAAGGACGGGAGGAGAGAGAAAATAGTCCGGTCTCAGCGGTGAGGAAGGGTCGAGGGAAATGTAAACACAAAAGTTGTGGCAAAGGATCGCCATAAAACGAGCGGGACAGTCGAGAATCGGCTAAGCGAAGCAGTGGCAGTCGTTTTCCGAGAGGACAGAGGCGACGTGGAGGATGCTCGAGAGGATGAAGTGATGTGCACAGCTCGGAGGAGTGGTGGGGAACACGCGAAGGCTCCCCGTTGAGAGCGGACGTGACGGAAGAGGCGTCGCGAGGAGTGTGGTGTGAGAGCTGAAGTCGTTGGGACGAACCCACGTCCACTAAAGGACGTTATACACTCATTTCAGCGGGTCCCGCGGAGAGTTGAGTGTGGGGGGGGAGGCTTGGATTACTTTTGTCGTCACAGCTGGTTTCTTTTTTTTTGCTTCCGAAATCTGAGAAGTGAATACTTCCGACAGTCAGTACTACGACAGTCATAAGGTGATTCTGCATATAAGCGTTCCGAGCGTAGCGCGCGAATAGCTTACGTGCGAAACGCACCGAGGATTCTCAGCGTAGGTGACGTTTCCACATACAGACATATACAGGCCGATGATTAGTATGAAAATTCTGTATAGCTGAGTGCCCACAGCTTGCATAGTTTACTATAATAGGCTGTCGCCCTTCTGACATTTGAATTCGCTATTTTCTCACCGTAATTTAATCTCATTCGAACGAAATCCTCATACGCCAAAATAAATTCAAGTGCCAATTTTGTCAATCTGGACGAGTTGAAAGTTAAATTTTCGCAAACTAACCCGCGAAAATCCAGGCGTGCGACACGAAGCACCTGTTTCGCTGCGCTTGCGTGAAACGCTTGCATGTGTGCCCGTCTGAAGATTTGATGCGATTATCGCTGATCCCAATGCAAAATCCAAGGCGGCAACGCAGTCCAACTTGCCGTTTTTGTGTTTCCCCCATGATTAGGCGCCATTTTTATGTTAGTGACTAGTTGTCAAAGAGAAACCATAAAGGTATGCGCAAAAATATTTCCTCGATCCCTGTACTGATATAATGAAAGACAGTCACAGTCAATGCTAGAAACACAGGCTCATGATCTATTAAACCGGCATCTGTGGGCCAAGCTCAAATTCGGAATAATGATCGTCAATTAAGTTCCAAGTGTTCTATAAATGGGAGACAATGAGTGAGGCATGACATAGGGTCTTGAAGCAAAATAGTTTACTGAGTTAGTTAAGGTTTGTGAAGTATCGTAATTTCAGTCTACAAATGGGAGACAATGAGTGGGATTAGACAATGGCTCTTGAAGTATATAAAAATTTACTAATACAACTATTTTATATTTGTATGTGTTGCAGTTTCTATTTTAGATGGCCTTTCTAGAAGCTTTGATGGCCTATCACAATTGACCAGTGGAATCTAAACGTTATTTGACTCTTTTAGTAAACAAGAACTTTCTCTCCTCACAGTATGTAGCAACGTAAACATTACTTAATATCGTACACTGGATAAAAATTACCAATTCCTGTTCTAAAGGATTTGAGTATATTTCCGTGTAGCTCCGTCGTCCATTTCTGCCTTGGCTACGCGATAATCTCTGTTTACTCACCATACAACTCGAGGTGAACTACACTTCAAGTGGATCCCACAGCTATTCGTATTTTAGCTATATCTGCAGGAATATTATTGATAGAATGCTTCATTTACTTTCCTCAGTACAACGAAACGTAAATAAATGATATCATCTACGCAGAGACAGAGGGCTCTGAGTCATCAAGTTTCTGAAAAAGGAAACGGCGGAATGTTACTGCGACTTATGGCTGTAATTTTTGTATTAAAATGACTCAAATGGGTTGAAATACCAATAATTTGACTGTGTCTTAGAAGACAGCTTGACTTTGGGAAAAAATCATCCACATTAACCGGGATTCGAACCCGGATCCCTCGATTTCCGGCCGAGTGCTTTAGCCAGTTAAGCTACCGAGGCTTAAAATCTGTTAAAATATGTAAAATCTATAGCTGAATAGTTAATGACTGTAGTTTGGACTGTACTATCCATCTTCAATGAAGGAAAAGTGCGTGAATTTCACGGTGAAAAAATCATTAAGCTGGACTGGGAGTCGAACCAAGAATCCTGGATTTCGCACCGAGTGCACTAAGCACTTCAGCTACCCGTGAGACCTCTTCCACTGTGAATCTCACAATTGTATGAACAGTAGCGGGTGACTCTGTCAAAGTTTATGCGCAGCTAGTTCTGTAGTTCTTTGAAAATGTTCAATGAACGAACTGAAGGATAAAAATGAGCACAGATTAATATGCAATATGCATTTTTTCTGAAAGAGTGTGATGTAGCACACAGCTTTAATAATGAGAGTTGACATTTATGCCTCAAAAGGTCGTCAAATTCTGAACCGCACTTCAAAGGTTCCATTCACTTGATAACAATAAGTACGGTGACTGAATCTCATTGATTGCAAGCAACTTCGATGAGGACAACTCATAAAATGACAATTAACGCAACGAGCAAAGAATCAAAACAAAGTCAAAATGAAATCCATGATTAGAGACCAAAATGATCACCTGATGGTCGTAGTCACTTAGCACGGGTCTTATGCCCTTCCAACTTTGTTCCGGAGGAAATCCAGACTGACCTTAAATTCGGCAATATGGCTACAGGTACTGGGAAAATAACCCCAAGGAACAAAAAAGTAAGCGTAATTAGTGGAATTAGTGATATTTTCTCATCAACAAGGTAACTCCACTCATCCCACATTTTGAATAGTATTTCATGTTTACCGTTCATTTGCTACATGAGGATAGATATAGATCGGCGGCATGGAATACAATAGCGTGAGAACTGACATCAAAATTGGCGAATAAAGCAAAATGTTTAACAGTCAATAACAGCAATGTTTAGTCATCAGCCGCAATAAGTAATCAAAAGAATAAATCTGGATTGAAAATTAATTATTCTTAGTCCGTTTTAAATATTAACAATCACTTACAGGAAAATAGCATGTCCAATCCCATGACTTGAAGAAGATTTAAATATCAACCAAATATCCAACCAATGGAAAATTAACCTTAGAGCCATACTTTAGTTGTTTCCTCATTTCGCTCTTTCCAAAAATGTTAATTTTAATTGCATATGATTTTTTATAGGAAATATAAGCTGAAAATTTTATGTATATATTTATCGGGGATCATTAAGGTGCATTATGCTGGTTTTTTATTAAAATTGAACTAAGCCCCCGTAAAAATGCTATTGAATTTAATGAATAATACACATAAACTGCGAAGTTTTTTCTAAATGTCGAAAATTTATGATTTACTTGACCTCCTGTCAATGCTAACGCCTTATTATAGGTATTGAAGTTTTATTACTCAATTATGTTCAACCATGTCTGAAGACCATGTCTATTATTTCCCCGGATGGATTTATGATACTCTGCAATTCAGTACCGAATGTGTTTGGACGCTAATGGGAGTTCAAGAACTTATCCCTGAGTCACGATAACTCTCCTCCATTTGCAGATATTGCGAAGCCTTATAATCCTTCCTTCCTTATATTGCATCATAGGGTAAAATGTAAGAAGAGGTAATTTTACGCCTAACTTGTCGTGAAAACAAGCGCTGTACATGTCAACATTCTTAAATAGACAGTAAATATTTCACGAACGAAAATAATGGAGCACATTAAGCGACAACCGCTCGAGAACTGATTAAGGTTGAGGTCGCAAACCTATGTTCAAATAAGCTGGAGTCGTTAATCTTTGTGCAAACCAATAGCAGTGTACTCCATATGATTAATCAATGAGATGTTTCTCCGTTCCATGGTTAGAGGCTCAACTATGTGGAAGTTGATTTTCACAAATGCAAAAAATTATTTGGTTATAATCCCCTGATTAATTCTCTTGGCTTGCATCTGTGGGAAGAAAACTATTACAGCGACTCCATGCCGGAGATGTTACACCAAGAGAAAAATGGGAGGAAGCTGGACAAGAAGGAGGAGGTGGAAATAAGATGGAACATGAAGAAATGTCTTTTGCTTAGCAAAATCCTTTTTGAAAAATTTTCCCCCTTCCTAGAAGTCTCTACATACCTTAGGGAAAAACTGAAACCAATAACCCTCCTAGCCCACCCCCTCCATGCTGATTATCCACCGCTATCGTAATCCAAACCCACAAGGAACTACAACGCGTCAACCCACCCCCCCACTTAGATGTCCTCTCACGGGATTTCCAGATCCCTAGCTCAACCGTCATCCCTTACCTCTCCTTAAAAGGTACCAGATGATGACATCATTGTGCCGAAACATGTACCAAGATAATAAATCAGTGGAAGAAAACCAAGTTATTGTTTCATTATTGGAGATGTTTCTCGGTGAAAAATGTAAATTTCTCATTGAGGGGTCAAGTTTCCAAACAATAATTTGGTTGGTTTACCATCCAAAAGGTCTATGCTGGGTGCTTTCCTCAGAGAGAAAAAGAAATAAAATGGAAGTATGACGAAGCGAGTGCAATAATTTGTCAAATAGCTGATTTCGTGCATTGTTACTCCCTCGCCATTCTTGTCCGAAGAGGATGCAGCTGACCCTTTATCCACAAAATGGCCGCGTACCAGCGAAGTAAGTAAAGGTGGGGAGCTTAATTGGCAACAAAGAATTGACGAAAATTTGAACAATTTTAACTGATGAATATTTTATTTTTATTTTGAACAGGTAGCTGAAATGATTTCGTGAGCACGAAAAATTGATTGAATTTAACTGGTGATAAAAATTATATAAAACTGTTGAGTAAAATCAATACTAATACCACATTGATAGAAAGTTGTGATATGACATGGATTTAAGGAAAAGATGAATAAGAAGCACATTATTTTAAGGTGGAAGTAAGCAAGAAAACGGGTTTGGAGCAAAACAAACAGGTTCCTCAAGAGGATGAGTCTTTTAAGGATGTCAAATTCATAAACTTTTCGCATTTTTTGGAACTTACTTGACTCTCGGTGACGTTTTTCCATTGTTTAAGCACACTCAGGTTCCAAGTTTTACTGCACTAACATCCTCGAAAATTTATTAAATGATAGACTTCTTTGACACCCGTTTAATCAGTGAGAACCAGATACTTTTTCTCAAAACCCAAATGTGTATTTCTCCTTTGTAAGGATATAAATGTAGGTTTAAAATGGAGCAGTTATGGGCACTAAATCCAGCAGAAAGCATTTGAAAAGGAATGGCAGCAGCATCTTTTTTTATCAAAATACATCACATTATGTTTATTGAATGATAGTAACTGGTTTAATATGAGCAGCTAGATGAATATTACAGAGAATACAACAATCACTTCGTCAATAAATATCAACCAAGATATAGGTCGAAGTAAACTAAAGGCTTTAATTCCTCAAAGGAAAATTTTTCCAGTTCCCGATTCCCAAAAGGCAATTTTTCCCACGCAGGAAATCTATATTTGATATCAATTTGGTTTCAAATTAATTAGGAAACTAATTTACATCAGCGTTTAATTTTTCGATAAAAAAGTCAATGACTTGACGAGAAAAAAGTATATTAATATATTCCACACATTAAAGATTTATTGTCGACCACGGTTTCGACTACACAGCAATCTTTATCGAGGTATTCTGCACAGCATTCATTATCAAGGATTGCTGTGCAGTGAAAACCTGGGTCGGTAATATTCATTTAAAGTGTGGTATACTAAGATTGTTTTCTTCATGTCTATGACTGTTCCACAAAGTTGCACCTTCAACTAATAATTTTTAAAACATTCAACTCCAAGTTGGTCGGTAAAAAAATCAAAACTAGTTGGCATAAATGAAACGATCTCACCATCACCGGCACGAAAGCTCAGCTTATGAATATTTCCATGCAAGTAGAACGCATACATATTAAAATACCACTCCAATTGGAAAATCACGGATACTATATTTTCGGTTTCGAGTTTTCAAAGAAGTACTTGCATTAATGCTTCAAGTGCAAAAAACACGGTACACTTAGGGGGAGGGAGGAGATGCATCCTTTACTCCCCGTCCGGGCCTCAATCGAACTCATAGAAATGGGAAATTTCACGGAAGACAAACTCTGCAAATCTTGTCGGTAGTAACTGCGCACGTGGATTGCAAGAGGCGAATCATGGACGATGTCGAGGCGCTTGAAAAGGGGGAGCAAATGTGTATGTACGTTCGCGCATATTACCGCAGCCCACCCCTTCCCCGACCCCACCTTCCCTTCCTCCCACCCTCTCAGGTAGTGAACAAGAGGGAGGCTGCAACACCATCATCGGAGAAGTATCTCCCTCTCTCTCCAACACGCTCCGTCACACCGAGAGTTAAATTCAGACTCTCCCACACGCCCAGCCGCCGGTTGGTCAACGCGAGGGTGCAACTAAGTTTAGGAGAATTTTTGAACGAGGAGGAGTGTTCGTCAGAACGTTTTACTCGACTGGGATGAGGTGCCGGGGGACGTGGGTGGGAGATGACGAGGGTGGTGGGGGTGGGAGATGAAGTAGATGAGTTTAAATGTGGAGGGTGATAGAGGCAGCAGAGACGAGCAAATGAAGCTTTTACGCCACCGACTCTGATTCGGCTCGTGTTTCCGCTACGCGTGCTGTGAAGGGGGAAAGGATAAGAGTGTGAGTGAGTGGAGCGCATGGCGGGGGGTGGGGGTTGTTTACTGCACCGGCAAAACCAACGAGCAACTATCCTTTCACATTCCACGACATCCAAAGAAAACGTACAACACCTCTCCGCTATTCATACGCAAACGACTGTAACACACAGGACATCTTTCCTCAGTAGTTCACTCTCCTGCCGCAATTGGTACTTGTGATACAAAAAAGTCAAACACAGGGCAAACTTCAAAGTAAATTCTGTGAAAGTATCACGTACCAGAACAGTAAACTTAAGCGGGAGACTATTATTTCGCGTTACTTATTGTACCACCCTGGCATAAATTCGGTGATCTAATTTCAAAATCGGTAAGTGTATGAAGGAAAAATTCTGCAGCCTCATAGAGAAAGTACCTCGAAAATATTAGAGAAATAATATAGACTTTTATTCAGCCATAACGTTCTCCAAAGAAGAAAGATATAAAAAGAGACCTAGGGATGAGGTTATGTCTTTAGATAAATTTACTAGTATAAAATACATACCTACATATAATAAATCAATTATTGCAGGATATCAGGCTATCCCGGCGAACGTCTAGGATGAAGAGCTCTCGGGCTTCCAGCCGGGTGACGGTGGTTTGTGGCACCTGCCTCGATCCGAGAACTCTAAATTCAAATTTATAATTATAATCAGGTTAATCTACCACTGAAAGTTGTTCGGAATGAAAGATGTTAAAAATCCACTGGAGTTTACGGCGTAGACCCACATCCAGCACTATAATTTCTTTCCTTACCGCAGCATATAAATTAACACTATTTATCAAGTCCATGAGGCCTATTCTCTTTAGCCCCATTTCTTCGTCCATTAAATCTTTTACTAGCCACCTACTTCATCTTCTCCTAATCTACTCTGGACGTTTCGCCAGCACATAAAAACCATTGCATTTCTTCGTCAGTCAGTCTTTCCTTCCAACGCAATTTATCCACCCTCCTCCATTCCCATACCTTGTGCTCCTGCAGCAAATTTCCTCATCTTCGCACAGAATACACATTTCTGCAACCCACAATGGTACACTCTATAACAAACTCTTCGCTAGGGTCATAAATGCTAATACAAGGACCTCTTGACCACCTATTCACTCTTGAACACTATTCCTATTCTAATTTCAAAGCTACTACGCTAATTTATTCTAGCGTAATAACCAAGTAATTCAACAGCTCCACTATGTGCACTCCTGGGGCCGGACTTGTATCCTCTGTCTAAAACCCGAATATATATAATATTTGTATTAACATAGATATTTTCTCCTCAAGCGAGCGGCCGCTTAGGAGGTCCACAAGTTTGGAGACGATTGGGAAGGAAATCGATGAGGTTTGCAGAGAAATAGAGTGGGATTTTCGACGGAAAGCTGTTATGTGAATCGATCACGACGGGTAGACCCGAGCGTGTATTTAGCGAGTGGGTAGCGAGATGGTTGGAACAGTGCTTTAAAAATTTGGTAGCCAGGGAGAGGCAGTCTGAAACATGAGAGCGAGCTGGAGAGAGACTGGTGGGCGAGCAATTGCACAAACATTGCCGTGTTTTCTCCCAAGTTACGAGATTGTGTTGGTGGCGGGAGTCGTGGTGCCGAGTGAAACTGGCGAACGAGGGGAACAACACAGGGGGTTGCGGGGGAGTCGCTACGCGGCAGTCGGGGAGTTAACGAAGTTGACTCATCCAAGTTTTAACACGAGAGTGAGCCAGAAGTGGAAAAATGGTGGGGGCAAGAGGGTGAGATTACATAAGAGGACTGTGGGGTGGGGGTGAAATTTTCAGCGGCTCATGTCGACTCAACTCAAAAAGCAAGTCATACCGCCCCTCTCTCCCCTCTCTTAATTAAATCCAATTCCCCCTCCCAACTTGTGACAATTCTGAGCGACTTTTAATATTTTTTCTGTCCATTTCCAGCATCGTTATTGCGTACTCAGTTTTTTTTACTGAGAAAAGCGCATCCACTGGCAGGTACCTATTTCACCCTCTGTTGGGGCGATGTCTGGCATAACGAATCTGCGAGCGATTGGAATGAAACGAGGCATACGGTGAGTACGGAGTGGCGGGAGGTCGGACTTCATTCGAAAAAATATTAAGACTAATTAGTAAACACAACGGGGGCATCGAAAAGGCTGGCTCCAAGGAAGATAGCCGGGTAATCACCGCCAAAATTGTCTCTCAAACGGAGTATGAACTGCATAAGTGCACTAGACAGAATAAATTAGTTTTTTTCGAGAAGAGTTCATACATATTTCACTTAAAGGAATAAGCCAAGTTTGTTCTTCGAACGTTCAAAGGTTACACGGATGCATCGACGCATTTCGAGAGCCTCATAGCAGAGTCACTAGTTAAATAACTTAAACACGAAACTTAAACGGCGTTAAGATAATGCCTTAAATTTTTTTTAACATTTTAGTAGCAGTATTAACGGTCACTACGGATAACCATGTGGCCCAGTTTTCTCGAAATCTAGTTTGAAAATATGTATCTTTATTACCTTTCACTTTTGTCTCACAAAGCTGATTTAATTTTATTCTTTTGAAAGGCCTAACAGCTGCACACTGTTGATAACAGAATTGAATAGGAATACTATCTTTATAATTAAGAAGCAAATAGCTGACCGGTAACTTCTAACTTAAAATGATTCATTTACTCATTACGGTGCATATTTCCTTTTCAATTTAGAGAAGTCATAAACGTTAACATCGTAAAATATACGAAGATGCTGGTATAAACTCAAGGGGAGATAAAATGCTAGCAAACGGATTCTTGAGATGGTAACGGACTTTGTGATATGACTATAGTAATAACGATTAAGTGTAGCCATTTTCCAGGTCAAATACTGATATACACTTTGGACTGTTCCTGCCCCTTTACATGTTATCTGACCCTACTTTTACATGTTACTTGCATCAATATCACATAGTTATTTCGGAATACACTTTTAATTGCCATTCAGAATATATATATTGATGAAATCATGAGATCACAGCTGATGAATTTAGAACCAACTAATATTGTAAGAGTCTAAGATAATTTGTTCGAGCCGGGGTGTAGTGTTCCCTAGAGAAATTTTATAATATTTTTGAATTTTCCCTATTTATTCCTCTTGGGCACTCACCTTTCGTAGTTTTTGCCCATATCACCAGTTGGCGTCGTTTTCTTTTGTTCTCACGTGCGCTCCTGAGTTCTCGGAGCGCCCCACTTCGACTACGATCGTAGCTTCAGTTATACATACAGCGCAACGAATCCCGGGCCCCAGAATATTGTCGGAGGCAAGAAAAGTTAGGCAAGTGATTCCCTTATCCCTCCTCGTGACATTCCCTCATCCTGATTAACGTCCCCCCTGTATTTCCCTTTATACTTTCATTTCTCGTGCAATGTACAACCCATTCCCTCAAAGTAACTCATTTGTCACATTCCCCTTCGATGGACTCGGTTCTGTGACCGAATATAATTATTTTCCCTTCTTATAAAGTCCATCTTCATAAATTTGGGCCTACTGCAGAAAATATAAAATGGTGCTTTGTTTATCATTTCTTTCATAATGCGACTCCTAACTTGAAGCAAAATACGACCCATTATTTTCTAAGGCTAAATTTTGATTACTCTTGAGAATATATGAAAAAAGAAAAAAATGACTTGCATGTACAAATGCCCCATTGAATCCTTTAATTTTTTTAAAATGATACTTAATTTCTAAGATGATATATTCTCCATAGAGAAAAGCGTCCAAAATATGGCTTTCAAAGGGCACCCCAGTTAATCTACCAACAAAATTCTACCCTCATTTCAACGAGCCAACTTCATCCGTAATCTAAGGGTGTTCACATTGCCACCAAATATCTCAAATAGTCAATTGTTTCAATGGTCATTGGGATAAAAAATTCTTCTCATCAAATTCACTCTAACATTTGACAACACCAAGTCGTCGATTTTACATTTGTAAAAGATTTTTTGGTGACTTTCTACATCCTTGTGCTACTTCAGTCATTTTTTGTCTTTACAAAAACATCTGAAAAATTCTGCCCATTATCATTAACCCAAAGGCATTATTGGTTGCTTAAACCAAGTGAAAAATATTTATCAATGGAATCAATCATCATATATTCCTTACCCCTCTAACGCTGCATTGTTATTAGTTCAAAAGGAGATATTTCGCCCTAATACTTTATTTCTTACAACATGAAAAAAGTAAGACAAATACTAAAATCCTAGTACCCGGTAAAAGTAAGACAAAATCTAAAATCCGGAGGGGAGACGATGAGTGCAGAAGAGAGGAGAGAAATTAGAGTAATTGGATTCCTACCCCTATCTCGGAAGCACAACCACGTGGAACGGAATAAGTACAACGGAAAACAGCGGAGGACAGCTCAAGCTAAAAAGGCGTCCATGGGAAAAATAGAACTACTGCGCTCAAAGAAGATAGGACTACAAACCAGGAAACAGTATGTGAAAACATTCGAGTGGAGCGTTTGCACTCTATGGATCGGAAGCACGTACCATTAAGGTGACCATAATAGACTAGAAGCCTTCAAAACCTCGTGCTGTAGGAGGATGTAGAAGATAAAATGGACGTAAAAATAAGAAATGATGAAGTGTACAGAAGAGTAGAAGAGGAAAGAACCATTTGGAACTCCATAGGAAAAAGAAGAACCAGATGGAGTGGACACACCCTGAGACACAATGGGTTTGTGAAGAACATAATTGAAGGTAATATAGAGGGAAAAATCCGTAGAGTAAGACCCAGGAGTAAGTTCATGGACTAAATAAAGAAGGTAGTACATAGGAAGAGTTATCAGGAGGTAAGGAAACTAGCGTTAGATAGGGAAGGGTAGAGGGTTGCAATCAATCAAGGGGACTAATGGTACTGGCAGTAACTTGGTGGAATTCCTTCATAATGAAATGATGAAATACTTGGTTTTCCACAAATAATTTATTACTTAAATACTTAATTCTAATATAAGTAATGTGTTGTACAAGCTCTGTACCTGATTATGTCTCACAGCAATGAAGCTCGAGTCGTATAAAAGTAATAAATATTTTGTGGAAACTTGTGTAAACTGGAATTTTATGAACTGTTATTCATCATTTCATCTCAAAGGAGACTTATGAAGTTACAAAAAAGGTCGAGAAACCCCGCTTTTCGTGGATTCCTGAATGGAGTCGAATGTAGGAATGTACTCCATTTTCGAGTGGGAATCCTCGGGGCATTTTCAACTTCTACTCTTGGCACTGCACACAGGTTCTAAGGTCTGGGTAGTGCAGGAATAGGTCCGTTCATTCGAGTGAGTGATGCCCTCCTTGGAATCGCTCTCCAGAACAGACGTGGATCTTCTGTGGAGCAGGAGAGCCGACGCACCAGGCGTTCTCCTCGCTTAGCCCTGCAGCCAGTTGAACCGAACCGCATTGTGAAAGGGGAGGCACAACAGAGACAACGACATTAACATTTCACTCTCAAGACAATATAATTTACTCAGCAGAGATTGCTCCTCGCATTAACCATCCTAGTTAAACCGAAATCGATTCTTGGCCTACTGCCTCCGTATCAATGCGAAAGGCTTCATGATTTTACACGCAGAAAATATGATGATATCCATACCTCAGATAAATGGTTTCATGACTTCTAATCACCATCTCTTCCACCAAAAAAAGTCATTATTGCCAAAACAATCTTTGTCATTAGATTACTATTTTAGGGAAAAATAATGGCAATTTTCCAGATAAAATGGGATTTTCTGAGCCGGGAGGCGAAACTACAACCAGTGGTTTTCCAAAGATATCCCAAGAATTTACAGTGAAAATTGGGAAACTCAAGTAATTAAGTTGCTCGAGTAGCTGGATTTAGGTGTAATAACCTATATTGCATAGATCTTTAAAGGTGAGAGCCCACTTTTTAATCCAAGTAAAAATAATGCCTTATATAAAAACAGTAATTAAATTTATTTTAACTATTTCATTGCCTGTGCTAAGAAAATCACGCATTCGAATTACAGTATTCACCTGAATATAAGACCCCCTTATTTCCCGAAAAATATGTTTCAAAAGTGGTCTTATATGAGGAGGATAAGCCAGAGGGGGTACCCATACTGATATTTAAAGTTATGTAACGCGACTATTTGAAATTCTTTGAATGATTTATTTCTATTATCATTCAAACAACATTTAAAAACACTTACTGCTCAATTACAAAACAATCCAAGCATTACATTTTCTTTTAAAACTGGCTGGGTACTTCCCTGAGGGCCCTCCCACCTGTTTTCTATTTTTCCTGGAATTTACGCCTCAAAAGTGGGGGGGTCTTATATGTAGGGGAGTCCTTATTTTCAGGTAAATACGGTAGTACAAGTTAAACTGTTCTAGTGCAATGAATAAAATGCACATAATTTGAATTGAATATCAATGAGAGACTTTCCTAAAAATAATAAAGAAGCCAAATCATAAAAACGAGCAACGCATTCAAAAAACTAGTCACTTAAGTAAGTAATTAAATAAAATTCATCTAAAATAAACATGTTCTGATGCTACTAAAATAACACTGGTCATAAAATCAATTGTTATGCATATTGTGATGCATTTTTGGATATTTAAAGAATATATTCAATGTACGTAATTTATTAAAAAAGAACATATATATAATTCTAGTGGAAAAAATCAATACCCATATGTCATGGTCTTCCCCTTCACCGTTGTCAAGCAAATAAAAATAAAATAATTACTTTATTTTAGTTATCGGAAGGCTCCATGGAAAATTACAGTTTCTTTCGATTTTCTACCCCAGCGTATGCTGTGAATTGGGAGCACTAGATTTGAACTGACATATAGTAAAAGACAATAGAAACTAGCGAAGAGTGAAAACATAAATAATTTCTGGGAAAAAAAAGGAATCCATGAGACATTAAAACGGTCATTGTCACGGCGGTAGGCCACAGATGGTGATAATTTTTAATACTTTTTACGGTGAAGTATCACGGCAAAAATTGTTTGAATTTTTAAAAAGACTAAAAATCGCCGGTTAAAAATAGACATTTTTGTTGCATACGAGTATTACACTGAATATTTACGAGTAAATAATGGAGAAGTTAATAATTGATAAAATAATACGAAGAAACCTATACTCTGGCCTCACATCAAACCCGTATTCAAATCAGGGAAACAGAAGAATAAAAAAAATAATACCGGAAGGGCTCTAGGAAAAATATATTTTTAAAATGACATTTTTAAGAGAATATCTTACAAATCCGGAGGCAACCAACTCCACCAAATTACTTTCATATTGACCATTCTTCAATTACACAGATAAGTGTGGGGCTAGCTGATAATTTCACCAACCATTTTGCATCAACAAATATCACTTATATAGAGAAGTGTACAGGCAATACCTAATTCTGTAAATGTTTACACCATTCCAATTTATCCAAGCAATAATTCTTAGTGACCGGTATATTAGTTTCCGGCTACAATCACATATTTTACGTATGTCAAACTTTGCATTTCGTAAACGGACCTTATTTCATTCGATACTGTGGAAATGCCACCAATATCTGGACGATTTGTTAAAATCTATTCTGGCAATCAAAAGTTAAAATTGAAAAAAATGTACCCTTTACAGAGAGGAATCAAGGGAATGCAATTAAGTCGACTACATGTCTATAGTATTTTCTAATGAAATATTAGGCACTAACTATTCAAAGTGAGCTGACTAAGTTGATATAAAATAAGTTCGTCCGGTATTTTATGGCAGAATTCTGTCGTACACTCACCTACATCCGGAGTTAGGAAGGAGGAACAATGGCAGAGAGCTTAACTGGGTAAAAAAAAGGACGGGTCGTTTTTTCTCGCTATCAAGTGCGACGCCCCCTATCTTGTCCGGTGGCAGTACAGCCCTTTATCTCGTGAGCACAACGCGTGCTACGTATACCGCCGGCCGACCCTTCGTTTCGGTCCTAAAAGGGAAGGGGAGTGATGGGAATTGGGAGATGGAAAATCCTTCATTCCAACCTCCCAAGCCTCATCCAAAACATTTCAGCCTTCTCCACGTTAAGTCACGTAAACACTGTTCCGTCAGACTCCCCTCCCCACCACTGCCACAAGTCACATGACTTTCCATGCGCACCGGTACGGAGAGAACATGTGCAGGTCAATTCTATCCTCCCTCTCCCCTTCACCCACCCGCCCACTCTGGGTTCACTTCTGAGGGCACAGGCGAACTGAATTGGAGGGTGGATGGAGTGTCAGGAACTTTGGTGCCGCTTCAGGGTAAAACAGCGGGAGAGGTGGCGGACGATGTGCCAAGTACCAGGAGCGGTGGATATCAAACGGAAATGCTGTATGTAATAATAATATAATAATAAAAATGTTTATTACTCCAACATAATTTACCTTCACAATGAAAAATTGCGAGTAACTTTAGGTAGCCTTGAAAGAGAACCTGTTTGAGGCTACCATTAATTGATATCATGTTATGCTTACACTTAAACATACATATAGTTCATGTAGTGAGACCATGGTAATTACCTGACAATGTAAATGCGTACCTTAAGAAGCTATAATATACATAATATAATATAAGCTTTATAGAGTTATTTCAAACGCATTTACAGTAATGTTCTTTACACTCTCTTTGGTGAGATGCCATGGCTGTACCTTTTTCGATACTAATTTTTCAAATTTACATTCAATGCGTGAATGGGGTAATAAATTGAACACTTTTGATCCTACATGAAAAAAACATCGTTTAAATATCATCATATTTGGTTTGGGTAAGGGTACAGTTGTTTTACGCAGGGTTACGTTTTTATGTGCTCGAAAATCCAAGTTCTGAGAGTAAATATGAAACAATGATTAAACCTTTCCAGCCCAATGGGTCCATATGGACCCATTACAAATAGCTAGTATTTTCTAGACGTTCACGAAAGAACACTGGATCCAATTGGCACCATCATGCTTCTAGTACTATAACCTTCCAATGGATGGCACCTTACTTCGGACTTTGCTCAGCCCTGTGATATTGTGTATCCAACTACATGTGCTCTGCTCGCCGTGGCTTGTGTTTTGCCTGCTTCTCTGCAGTAAATACAAGGTATACTCTAGAATTTTCTAATTAAAAAAAAAATTGATTTAGCATAAGCCTTTTAGTTCATGAATCACCACTTAGCATTTAAATTCTTCAGCTCATTTCAGTGCTGAGTGGTTACACGTATTGGGTTCCCTATGGACCCAGTGGGAAATAGTGACTAAACCTGCCCACACAGCACGTCGACATTTATACAGTATAAAATATGTGTAAATAGACTGGTGTGCAAGTATTATTGGTGAATTTATAAGATTTAACAAATTGACAGATTCCCAGATTATCAAGAGATGAAATTAGAGATATTCTAGTCAAAGTCGATTTCTCTGATGACGATGAACAAAATTAATTTTCAGATGACGAAAAACTTGAAAATCATGTTGTGAAATTCAGGTAAGGCAGATTTGAGAATTCTGCAACAATGAGTGAAAATCCTTCCACTATTCTTCTAACGGAACATGTTTTTGAACCTGATTTGTATAATATCTCTGAAAGTACCGTAAGTGCTCCAAATGTTGATGACAACGCTGATCTAGATCAAATTCCATTAGCACAAAGGTTGAATATTTTACAGAATAGAAAAATCAAAGGCAGAAGTAAAATGGAAATGATCTTGATTTATCCAACGTTAATACAGAATGTAGCGTTGTTTCCTCAGAATCTGTTGAAGAAATATCTCCAGTGGAATACTTCAAAATGTTTTTTTCTGATGATATAATAGCAAATATCACAAAGGAGACAAATGCGTAGAGTACGCAGCAAACAGGCAATAGCATCAGCACAAATTCTTCTGAAAAAGAGCTATTTTTTGGTATTCATATCAAGAGTGGAGTAATAAAGTTCCCCTCCTATCTCTCTCATTGGACTCAACACATCTGGATTGATAAAATTGCAGAGGTAATGTCAAAAAACAGATTTGAAAAATTGTGTATCTACATACATTTTGTGTATTATTCCATTAAATAACCAAAACTGCTGTACATGTTTTAGTCAATGTTCCAGGTTCCCATTGGGTCCATATGGACCCACCAACAAATATCAACCAAACAACAAAAATTAATGGATAAATGGATTTATTTATGCTGTTAGGTATATTTAAACTTAAAAATGAAAAGGAAATTTTTTGTTCCTTAAGGCTTTAATTTGGGCTGGAAAGGGTTAAGAATAACCCATGGAAAGACAAAAAATTAGGAAGCGTTATATCAAATACGTAAAATAAATACCATTATGACCTTAGTCCAAATAGTAATCACCGTAGATTAAATTATTATGGGCGATTGAAAAAAATTAATTTAAAATATAAATAACGCTCCGCCAAATACGAAAAAACATTTACATTAATCCCTCAACATGTACAATAGTGACTAGCTCTCAAGCCGCTGATAAAAATCACGGAAATCGTAAAACAGATATAACAGTCAATACCAATGCAGTTTATTTTTAATATTTCAGTCAAAAATTATAGTATTGACACACATTTATAAATAAGAGAACAGAATCGCGTGAGTTTTGATTACACTATGATCAATATTTTGGAAGTCTTTTGATCATTGAAAGCGTAATGAAAATGTCCATTTATTCGCAAATGAGCACACAAAAACTCACGCTTGACCAGTAAAAGCAATAATATTATGTCATTTTTAGTCAATCTAGGCAATGATTCACATTTTTTTTATATCTCCAACTACTCAGCGTGGACATTTTTTAGTTTATTGATTTGAAAACCAGTATCAACATTATTATGTCTACGATACATAATTAGCTTTTGCAACAATGATTTGTCCCTAAACCAACACAGACAAGGAGTATAAATCATCCCGCTTAGAAAGGGAATAAATTAAAACTATGAAAAACTGTCCCGTAATGATGACACAAAATATCATACAAGGCTTGTTTCATAATTATCTGTGCGAAATTACCACCGCCATGCATTAAAATTTACTAAGTGCAAATTTTAATTCTATAATGAGTACGACGCAGATTTTGATGCTGCTGAAACCAAATGGTAAACTTTTTATCCTAATTTACCATTTATAGCAGTAGAAGGACGGCACGGGTCATTTGACCCATTTTCAGAATTCAAATAAATTTTCACTATGGAAAATATTTTTCAACTTTTTGAAACTTTTTTACTTTCTTAATTTCTACCTTAAAATTGGTAAATTGACATAAGTATTACTCATATAAATTGACATAAGTATAACATATTTTTGTTATCTTTTACAAGAAGTTATACCTAGATGAACATACCTGGATGGAAATTAAAATCAGGGTTTTTCTTCCCATGGACAGTGTCACTGTAGTAATGTTCATATTCCTTCTTTGTAACACATTTTAGAATTTAGTAATGTATTCCGATAATAAACGATAAACGATAATAAACGAAACGATACATAATTATCACTTCTCAAATCATGAATTAAATAATATTTACTGGTCATGATTTAAAAACTTATAGTCACTCTAACCACAATATTGCATTAGTTTTACTTAATACAAAAGATCAGGTTCAAAGTGTTACTACATAAAGGTTTATCATACATTGCAATAAAAATACAAAAAAATATCACTTTTAGTAATTTTTGAGAAACACGGTTAATTTTTCGGCGCGGACCTTGCGGATTCCATGTTAAAGTTACCTTGGGAAATCTCTCGTTCGTCATACGTTGTACCATTCTCTCATTGGGAATTTTTTTCGATCTTTAATCCCCGCAATCGTCTCCAGCAATCAATCTCTGCAGCATTAAGCGTCTGCTTTGTTTTCTCCATCATCTCCTTAATAGTTCTTACAATAGATAATCGAATCTTCTTCTTCGCTAAGAAAGCTTCATCGAATTGCATTAAATTCCTTTTGCTTACTTCAGATATACAATGGTCATATAAAATGCAATTCAACATGGATATTGCCCCTTTTCTTTGTAAATTTCTATCTTTAATTGCATCATCCAAGGTTGCATTCCGAGTTACTTTAACACCCAGGTAATTGTATTCTTGGCACTATTGTATTTCCGATTAATTTTCCAACTTTTCCTACCTTTTCCATTTCCCAATTTTTCTCTTGTGCTACTCCAATGCACATATTTCGAGTCTTTCTGATATTAATTTCCAGAACCCAATGTTTTTTTTCTTCAATTAGCCCTGGGATATTAGAATCTGGTCATCTGCAAAGCATAAGGAGTATATGGCGGTAGCATTCATATCGATATCCATTCCTTTACATTTCATTTTTTATTATCTTCCGCCTCCGCACCGAGAAAATTTTTAACCAGAGAACACAATACCAGAGCTATGAGGTACCAGATCTATAACCTATAAAGAGCACTGTAAATTTTGGAATCACTGGGGTTAAATAAGAATGATTGAGACTGAATGGATGGTCAAAATCACAGGCGAATAGTTCCTGCAAAGAGGGTGTGAGAATACAAGTATAGTGAAAATGCGGCGAAAAAGGTTACTTCACGTCATTTGACACATTATGCGACAACGCAGAAAAATAAAAATAATACTTAAAGAATAAACAAATGGGAAGAATTATGGAAAAATACCAAGAATGGGACACACCAACGAGATCATGCAGGTGTTAGAACAAAACAACTATAGGGAAAAGGAGCGGATGAAGACGAGAAGATTGGAATGAAGACCTGATAGGATCCAAAACATCACCTTTGGTCTAAAAGTACACATAATCTTGTGTATGTGGTATTTCTTTGTAATTAGTCGACATATTATCCATGCAGCCATTACACGACATTTTTATAAGAGGAAACAGTTCAGGAGAGAGGAACAAACCAGTCTTAAGCCAGTTTTACACAGGGCACATACCTGCGCAATCTGACGTATGTGAGAATGTGTATTTCATATTGCGTCGTTACAAGCGGTAAATTGCAAGAATGTATTCGATAATACATTAAGAATAGGTGGTAAAATAGCCCCCGGCCTAATTTCTCGCTTGATTGAGGCAAAGTTGAAAGCAAAACAATTCGTGCACCCAGTAAAACGGGCTTAGTTTATTAAATAAAAAATATTAAGCACAATAGAAATGTACGCAACCAAAACATTTCCATTCCTAAAAGATAAATAAAAAACCATAGTCGCGCAATACGTAAGTTACCATAATTTACCCTAGTATATCATGGGTGTAAGAAGCCTTTTGATGACAAATTTATACCAGTCATTTCTATTTCATTACTATCTTCAAATTTGAATTTTACATACATATAATTTGATGATATAGTGCAAATACCAATTAAAATTAATGTCATAATTACTTTGCACTGTCACATCTAAACTCATACGTACTCCCGTTAAAAATTTGATTGAATCGTTTTATATACGATTCTGAGGCTATTACATTGGTAATTAGCGGATGGTATAATTGACTGAGAAGGGAAAAATTCCGCTTACCGTGAAAAAATATCATCCCATCGCGTTTTCAACACCAGACTTCAAAATGCTTTGCGCTTTCGTAGAATTGTAACTTGAATATTGGCAATCCTCAATTTTATCGTAATAAAGTCAATAGACTATACCTTTAAAAAAACTAAAGGTTATGATTTCCAACTTAGAAACCTTTTACATGATTAAAGATTGTAAAATTTCACCGTTTTAAGCTACTTAACTCCGGGATTGAAAATAGGTATGCATCCCAAATATTGTACCTATACCAATACATAATTAGGGACCCAATTCTATTGGATAAACAACTACCCGAATTCAATGCTTCTCAGCAATACCAGATATTAAACCTATATATTTCATTAAACAATGATACTATATTATACAGGGAAATTTAGATAAATTGCTGGCTTAAATTTCTAACGATGAAAATACTTATCCAGCGTAAATAAAACTCAATTTCTCACATTTTCAAAGCAAGAAAAGCCACCCCGAAAATGAAATTTTTCCGAAATAATACAAGTCACTATTTTACGACTTTTTTCCCTCAAATAGGCATTCCCCAACGGTTTGGATTGTATGCACCATTCACGCGTTTGTTCACTGAAGCCAGCCTTTCCTTACTTTTTCCCAAAGCAAATCGACTACTAAGTTTCACTATAGAAGAATCAAAAGCAACCGTCACAATCTCCGACGAATCAATGCTATGTTGAGCAAAAATCCGCTTACCGTGAAAAAATATCATTGCATATCCATTCAATCCTCTCCCATCTTTTATAAAGGGTAGGAAGTGTAAATATTACTATTTTCATATAATATAGCAGTATTTCAGCGCAGAATAAAACAAATATTAAACTTTTCAATAGACTGCATGATTCTACGCTATAATCAGTTGCTTGCTGAGTTACTAACCTATCTAACATCGAACAAAAAAGTCGTTGCATGGAAAATTATCAAGAAAAATTAATCATATTCTCCTTCACTAAATTATTCAAATGTGTAAAATTTCAAATTTCAGGCCTTAGCACTTGTTCTACATTATGTACAATAAAAAGAATATAAGTGCACTAAACTCGGACGTACGCTCAATATTATGTTTTTTTCGCAGCCAAACGAGCAGAGAATAAAATTACAATGAACAGGGGAAAATTTACTATTGAAGGACTAAAGGTATATTATTTTATCTTATAAATTACCAAGCAATAATATTTACTTCTATGCAACAATGACTTCTATTTCTGACAGGCTATGAAAATGGTCTCTTACGAGAAATTCGCAGTTAGGGAGGGAGTTTTACTAAATCTATACGAGATAGGTAACATAACTAGCTTATGATTGATTGACCTTGAGGTCGCAATAAATAATGAAATGCTCTTTTATGCCGGTGCTCTTTTATTCATACTTCTCCATCTTCAGATCAAATAAATTGTCATAATACTAATACAATAAGTTAAAACTCTCAGACCATCTATTAATAAAGCTAATCAGTTGATATTCGCTTTTTTTAAATCTCTCTACCACCGGAACGCTTTACTTCAGCAGGTATTTTACATTGAAAATATTAAAAATGCTCAATTTTCTCAAAAACGGGAGTTTCGCGATAAAAATAATAACAAATTCCACTTTATGGAAATCACAAAAAACTTAATTCTGAAGAGTTTTCTCAGAGAAAATGAACTTCTCTTTCCAACTCAAAACAGTCTTAACCCTTTCCAAAACATCACTGCAAGGAATGGTCATTTACGAAAATAATGCACCTGATAATAGAATTCAACATATAAAAAACTCGGTATTAAAAAATGCTGCTGGTTCATTAATTAACCATGCCATTGATTTCCCTAGATCGAAACATTATCGCTGTCTCGTAAATTTTACCTTGGTCGAAAATATTCGAGGTATGAGAGTGATACAAGACTCTGAATGATAATAATGAGTTCCATATTAACAGCAAAGTATGTACTTAAAACAAAAGACACTCGAAACAAAATGGTAGCTTGAAGCTTTCACGTGGTGGAAGGACATCATAATGCACAAGATAAAAAAGATTTTTGTACCTGATGATGACGGGACAGCCGAAACCGGTCGCTAGTGTTCAATAAATTGTAGAAATCACAAACCTTTATCTTGTTTATTATGACATCCTTCCACCACGTGAAAGCTTCAAGTATCCTTCCCATTTTATTAAGTTCCACACTTAAAATTGTATCTATAAATTAGCATTAAGGATTGCATTATTTAAAGTATTTCATGTAAACATGTCTGCAACAGGCCAATTCGTTGGAGTGCATCGCGCAAAATTCTGGCGATTTATCCAACGTAAGTAATCACAGCCAATTGTAAATCTATGTACTTTAATTCAGACATAAACATACGTTTCAACTATGATAGTAGTTTATTTATAATGAGGCCGCTAAGACCACGACAACCTCTCCCCTCTCTCTAGAAGAAAAAACCTTTCCACAAGATAACATGCAGTCGCTCCTCATTCAATGCAAAAGGGGCTGAGCTGCTTTCATTATTACCGACGCCTTGGAGAGTGGTTCGTTACGGGAGGTCAGCGCGCGGATCTAAAATTTTTCGGAGCAAGTGTTCAATAGACGACTCATGGACGGTTTTATCGAAGGAATCATATTTTTTCTCGCTCTCCAGAGGCCTAATCAGGGGGACGGCGTCGTTTGCGTATATTCGCGAAGGCATCGGGGAGGGTGGGTGGGACAGGAGAATGGGTCGATTCGCTGTAATGTGCGAGTCCAGGCGTGCGGCGTGGCGAATAAAGAATAAAAACTGTCCTTATATGGTCGGACCCGGGTGTGTGGCGCAAGGGTTTCGGCGTGGAGAGAGGAACACATATGCGAGAAGAGGAGGCTAGCTCCCGCCGTCCATAGCGTAATCTCCTCTTTCAGAAGTGGATCGGATGCGAAATGACGCGAGGAGCAGAAAGGGTCGGCGGGGAGTTAATCCTTTGAACGGAGGAAGCTGGGGGGGTCCATGGTGAGGGAGGGAAGGGAGGCCATGGTAGATACGGACTGGCGTTGCGTGCTATGAGAGGAGAGAGAGGAGTGTTGTGTGTCAGTATGAAAGTGTTACGTGTGCATGTCCGAGGGTATGGTGTAAAGGGAGTCGGGGGAGGAAGGCATTGGGTAAAGGGGAGATACGGGGATACCTTCCTCCTCCCCCACCTTGATGAAGGGTGGTAACGGTGCAGGGTATGGTCGCCGACGCTGGGAGCATTGTCGCATCATCCCGCACTGGGCAGACCCCGAGCCATTTACCGAACCGTGTTTGATCACCGAACACACTGAAAGTTCATTCCAGTGAGACAATCTACCGTAAGCCAACAGGTTTTGCAGGAAATCAGTATTGATCGCATCGAGCCCTCCCCTCACAAATCCCCTGAAGCGGCCAGCGAAGCGTAGACATTTTCCGACATTTTTTAAAATCTTATTTATTTCGCCCACTTTCGAACAATTTTTATTGTAGTCCTCACGCCGCGTGTCTTCGTGCCCCGAGCGAGTGGTTACACTGATTGACTCCGTCGTTCGACCTCACCGGGGGGAATATTTAGGCGAACGCGCAGAGTCTCCATTGCTTCAGGACATCAAATATTTTCATGGTTGCTCACCTGAGATAGTAATTAGTTTCAGTATTCTTACAGCTTTGAATTATACCCAGAAAATCAAAAATCAACAAAAATATTGAAAAAAGTTGATATTTTAATTAATTGGAAAGTTTATGCTAAAAGTATTACCCAATCAAATCTTCTAAAAAATACATTTTTTTAAATATATGTCATAATAATGAAATATTACTTTAGAATTTTTACGATTACAAATTTTCAGACATCACTGAGAGCATACGGTGATGGTATCCAAAGAATCTCGACGATAAATCTTGCGCTAAGTTGCGGTTAAATTTATTGACTGGAAAAATAAACCAGCGTCCTGAGATAAATAGATATAAAAGCATGTACGTCGGAGAGACAAAAATTATTCCAATTCGCGACGCCTGAAATGAGTTTGCCCATACTCAGAAATGAAGAACGAAAATTTGAATGCAAGAACATGAAGTACTATCCTTAAAGTCGTAAAATAATTAGTATTA
Source organism: Ceriagrion tenellum (assembly GCA_963169105.1). Classification (NCBI taxonomy): domain Eukaryota; kingdom Metazoa; phylum Arthropoda; class Insecta; order Odonata; family Coenagrionidae; genus Ceriagrion; species Ceriagrion tenellum. The sequence continues at coordinate 87,038,333 of OY720641.1, read as the reverse complement.
TATCCGGAGAGCCAAAGGTGTGTAAACGAACTGAATTATCGACGAATACAATCCTTATGTAAGTAAAAATGCAAAACATTGTCTTCGAAGGAAGTTAGCGATCAAAAAGGATAACATAATATTCTATTAAGTCCGATAAATAACTACCGGAGAATATCCCATACCTGAATATCGGTGGGCATTTTTTCCTCAATTTAGAATTATAATTTTATATTAATAATAGCGGAACAGAGGACATAACTAATTCAACCATTTTCTATTTTCTTTCAGTCAACTAATTGAAAAAAGATGGAATAATCGAAAGAAAGACAGACCTGACCTGACCCTTCAATGTACTAGTCGAAAAATTTGTGAAAAAATTGCCGAAGCACTTCCAGAAAAAAGATATGCACTATGAAAAGTTTCACAATAAAAAATCCTTTTTGAAATGCAAATTCTTTGAGGCATTGGAAATATCCAGGTTCATGTGAAATATTTGTTAAGGTTGAAACACCAGTATTCCATTGGTTATTAACTAATTCGAGAGATTCCTCAGCGGCCTTACACGTACGAGTGTTGGAAAGAAAAGATCGCATGTCACTTAACCCAAACGAGCATGAAAACCCATTTTGAAGCACACGAAAATTCCTCTTAGGAATAAAATTCTTGAAGTCCTCCACAAAGGATCCACGAGTAACTACTTTCCACCCCTCTGCCTAAACGAACAAATGAAAGGATCATTTAATTAAATTCTGAGATGAAAGGAACAGAGTACCTTAGAGGGAATAAAGTGCTTAGATTTCCCTGACAGCTCGTAATTCCTAGAGCGGAGCATAATCTACCCAAATTTCTCCATAATCACAATGTCATTAAAATACGAATCGATCCATTAAACGACTGACCTTCATAGTAATTTTCTCATTAGTCAATTTAATTATTAGTAGTTCATTGTAATATTTTTCTGCTGTTAAAAGTAATGGAGGTATAAAGCAGATTAGATAAATGGAAAAGGATACTTGAAGTTTTTTTTACAAAATTTTCAGTTACGAGGGCTTTTACAAAATTGTCAGTCAGTTACTTTAAACAACAAAATATCATGAGATGCTATATTTGAGCTAGGGAAATTTTGTAAGAATCCACAAAGTGTCTCTCATAATTATAAGTGAGTCCAAAATATTAGCTCACTACTCAGATTAAAATCATGTGAACAAAACAAACTCTACCTAGGTATGCATCCAACTAACTTTCGATCAAAATATAAATTCATACGATTATGAAAATTGAAAGTAATAGAGTCAAGCAAAGCGAATGTCTTGTACACTAAGTCTTTTCACATTCTGTGAAAAGACTGTGTACAAGAAAGTAATGAAGTAATTACAAGAATTGGAAATTAAGTGAAACATGATAGTGATACCACTAATTTCCATCTAAAGCATAACAACAGTCAGGTTCACTACAAAATGGGAGTCCACTAGAATGCGCCAGTCCATTATTCTATCACCAAATAGGAAGGAATATGGTAGCGCGGAAAGTTCCCAATTCGCTGTTAGCAAGTCATATTGAAAGGAACTATGTAAAATGTTTTACACGAATCACTTATAATTTTGGATATTTAATTCAAATTTAAACACTTAAAGACAGAATTGTTCATCCTACAACCATAAATAACCGGATCTTTAAAAAAGCGTAAATAAAACAAGCCCTCAAGCCCATGGTCTATCTTTGCCGACACATGCGAAGCAAGAATTTTCCAGATCAGCGGTTCTAAACCTGTGGGTCGTGATTCCTTTGGAGGTCGAACGAGCCTTCCACAGGGATCACCTAAAATCGAAGAATACGTACCTGCAAATACTTCATACCTGAATATGGGTGAGCATTTCTCCCTCAATTTTCGAACATATTTCAGATAATCTTATGAAGTAGCAAAGAAAATAATTTTATGGTTGGGGGACACCACAATATGAGGAATTGTATTGAATGGTTGCAGCATTAGGAAGGTTGTAAACCACTGCTCTATTTGTTCAAGTTAGGAGAGTAAAACTTTTCTTAATTTCTCTCATATTAATTTGAAACCCTACATTGAAAGTAAGAATGTTACATTTTGCTGGGAGATGCTACAGCAAATAACACGTTTACTCCTTCAATAAAGGGTCCGGTGTAAATGGTTGACCCTCCCTTAATCCTAAGTATACAAACCGAAATAAATTTGAAGCCTAGCTGCTGGAAAAAATGCGATAAATTCCGTCTACCTTCAGTAACAAATCAGATGTAATCATCCCCCAACTTTCACATGTTTACAATTAATCATTATGAGTATAAAATTTGCCCAAGAGGGATAGGATCAAACTTCACTCATAAAACACTGTGAGAAAGCACTCTTCAAGGCCGGTAGATTTTTTTAAAACAACATCGAAAAAAGCGTTCGTACCGCATATTACTGACAGGAACAGAGGAGATTTTTTTCTCTGTATAAGTATAAAAAAACGGTGGTTATCAGAGGGAAGGGAAACAATTGTGCTGAGCTTTCAATAATATTTGGGCCATGAAGCATATTAAATTTCCTCTTTCTTCGAAGCATAATCCTTAGTGAAAAAGGGAAGGTGATTATTTCGCTCCGGTGAGATATAAAAATGTAAATTGAAGTGGAAACATCACGTCATGTACTGAAATGGAACGAAAATATTCCCGAGCACCTTAAAAGAAAGCGCAACGATGCGTGCTCACCTTTGGCAGGGGGCAACAAGAATCTCCAATATTTCCTTTTGAAGGAAAAGTCAGGTAGAAAAAATCTTTGCCAGCAGGAGGAAGCGGCTTCTCACTAATATGGAGAATAATAATAAATTCGAGGGAGAATGGAGTATAAGTATGTGAAGCTGGAAAAAAATCTCTCTTATCTGAAGATATTGTTCAATAATTCAAATAAGATATGGATATAATATTTGAGATTACTTAAGATACATATATTTAGTTAAATTCTGATACTTTCATGCACATGCTTTCATGATTCAAGAGGGTTAATTTTATATTATTTATGCTGACTTCAAATAACTGACATTCTGTTATCAACAAGAATACAAGTTTATACGTTTTCAAGGCTCCTGGCCTTTCATAAATATCAACGATTCCATTCACACCCTGTGTTCAATGAAAATGTTTTCTTCCGTGGGTCCTTGCGTATAGAGTGTGCCATGTCTATTGAAATATTGAGGGACAGAGCAATACGTATAAAAAAATTTACTCAAGATAACATGTGAAACAGATGATTGATTTTTTCATATATAACAAAATAATTTGTAACCTCCAATTATCCACAGGAGACCATTGCATACAAGAACATCAAGTTGACATAGTTTTTCTGAAGGCATTTGCTTTGAACACGTATCAGATAGTGAAACAATTTTACCGATAATGAAAAAACTTCACGACATACCTTAGACGGTTCTTTATATTTTTCATACATGAAACAAAAAGTGATGAATTTAAAGTAGTACTGCAAAGAAAAATCGCCCAAAAATCGAAAAAGGTAATCTAACTCATAGGCGATATGAATATCATACTTTCTACCGATACAGTTTGTCATTTTCTAAAGACTGAAGAACCCTCAGGTTTTGCTATCACAAAATTCATAACTTTTGGTGATTATAATGCTGGAATATACAGGGAATGATTGATAGAGAAAGATTTTGGCTTAACTATTACAAAGATAGTTACCAAGAATAAAATACTCTGTAAATGTCACATCAATGTACAATGAAAAGGAGTACATTGCTTTTTGACAAAAAAGTTGATTTTTAAAATTCATCAGCTAATAATTAAAATCCAAAGTATGCTAATTCATTAAAAAGAAAGCTAATGTTTACAAATGTCTTTTTAGGACCCACCTATGGAAAAGGGTAAACGAATCGATTTAAATTTCCATTACAGCTCGATAATATTTCGCCTCAGCATCAAATTTTATTCCGTTACTTGTAATTCCTCTTCGAATACCTAAGCGTTACCGTCCCTTCTTTTCCATCTTATTTTTATTACCTCTCGGAGAACCTGGACTGTTACCCTAGGCATTTCTACACTGTACACCACATACTGAACAACTTTCTCTTGCGCTTCTTTGCATTCTTCTCCAACATCATTCTTGTAAACTATCAACCCATTTAAATATAAATATAGATGACAGAAAATTAGAGTGTATATTTCTTATTGAGGCCCAACTGTATATCTAAAACTGCTCTATCGACTACTTCATTTCTGTGCACCGAATCACCCATGAGCACATTGAAGAATAACAGTTTCAGCTTATTCACCTTATTAGATCCAACAAAGACCTCGTAATTCCGCCATTTTTTTATGAGAACATTGTTTTTCTTACATTCTTTTCCACCGGGTGAGAAACTCATGATACTTGTATTCATTATCGTAGGTTGGGTGCTTGAAGACAGGAGGATCATTAACCACCAATGAGGACGATTAATATCTTTGGAGAATAAGAACAAATCAATAACCTCAGTAGTCATTCATTCTATCGTAGTTACAGATCCCTGAAGGTGAGCTCAAATCACCGCCACCACTCTAAAAACATCTCATACTCAGAATCAATTAAAAATATCAGAGAAAATACCAAATTGTTTCTGTAGTCCGATTGTAAATGACTAGTCTGCAACATGAAAACAGGTAGAATTTTTTAACATAAAATAATATTATATTTTTTAATGATTGGGATTAGAGGGGACTTTCATTAAATGACTCGAGGCGTTTGAGATTTAGGTTAGGAGAAGGATGAAGAGGGCGAGTTGGGTAGCGAGACAGACGAATCAGAAAGTTTTGGATATGGATGGAGAGGAGAGGCAACTAGTGGTGGACGTTCGGAGGAGGAAGGTAGAGGTGGATGGAGGGCGTTCTCAAGGTAGAGGGAATTTTGACGAGAATTATAGTGGGGAGAATAGTAAGAAAGAGGATAGGCATTATTGCCAAATTAGAGAGGATATAAGGGATTCGTGTGGAGCGTAGCACTCAATGGATTGGAACCATGGACCATTGGGAAAGGTGACCAGAACAGACTAGAAACCTTCAAAACCAGGTGCTGGAGGAAGATGCTCAAGATTAAATGGACGGACAAAATAAGAAATGATAAAAAGTAAAGAAGAGTATAAGAGGAGAGCACCATATGGAACACTATAGAAAAAAAGAACAAGTTGGATTGGACACACCTTGAGACAATGTGTTTGTGAAGAACATAATTGAAGCCGAAACAGAGGGAAGTCATAGGAAAGAGATACCAGGAGGTAAGGGGACTAGTATTAGATAGGGAAGGGTGGACGGCTGCAGTCAACCAATCTTAGGATTGAACGACCAACGAATGGATGAGGGAAGCAAGAGTGATCTAATGTCGGGTAATCAATAGGAGTCAAACGACACCACAGTGGGCTGAAAACGAAAAATGCTGGCCAAGATTCAAAAAATGGATTTTTTTTGTCTGGAAATTAAAATTTGGCATTATCTCTCTTACTAATGTTTTATATGAAGTGCAATTCCTTTTGCATAATTATTTCGCATAAACATTTCACAAGGGCTGAAAGTTGGATAAAATTTGCGAAAAAATCCGGAAATGAGATTTCGCCGAAAATCACCAAAATAAAGAATCTGCAGAACCTCTTGTTGGAGCTTATTGGAATGAAAAGTGACATTATTTCAAAGAAGAGACCTAATTCTTTTACAAGTTGAAATTTATAGTGACATAGAGGGATATTTTCTCTTTTAATAGGAAAAAATGGCGGACCCTATTTTACACCGATTTTCTGGTATTAGGTAGCAAAACATTGAGAGGGAATAAGAGTAACCCTGAGTAACTTACATCACCTACCCGTCCACCGCACACTCCATCATATCATGCAGATGATTTATCCCTGAGATTTTCTCCCATAGATGTAACAACTTATGCTTCCACTTTCAATCGATGCGTTGCCTACCAGAAAAGAAAAGCGGTTTCCTTTTATTGAAGAAATATTTTTACTTCATTTCATTTTCATCAGTTTCCAGGGCCAGTTAATTATAACTTATATTTACATTACGGCATATTACCCCACCTTCACTGGTGTTAATTTTTTAATTTGTTCATTAAGATATACATCCTCTGCCTTCGTAAATTATTTTGATTCTTTAACCCAATAAGGACGTGTTGGTCTGCACAATCTTGATGACGACACCTTTGGAACTCTCAAAATTTTTCTTCCCTTCGAATATCCCTCGCTAGAATTACACTTTGCCGTGCGTGTTCACGTAAAATTGTCATATCATTTACCGTTATTGAGCAGATATAAAAGTACTCCAACGAATCGCTATTTCTTCCTTTGGCGTGCATTTTAAGTTGAACAATCCTCTATTTTTCAATAGCACAGGCGCTCTCGACTAACAACCTTCTCCCATTTCAATATAAGGTGGCAAAGTATCCACGTGTTCCCACTGGCATGAGTTCCCAAAGCAAATCTATTAATGTGCAAAAAAAATGTAACGGTAATGTGGCCGGGGTCAATAAATTATGATCAATTATCCAAAAATCCTTTGCATTCAGCAATGACCTCGCATAGGACATCTTAATCTCAATATACTACTGAGTAGAGAATACTGAGAGAAATAACAAAAGGCTGAATTTAAACAAGGAGCCTTTGCCATTATCAGCAACATAGATGGACGTCGTGCAGGCTGACTGAAAATTCTCCCGACCTAGTAAACAAACGGTGAGAGGTTCAAATCCCATTCTTCCCCCAAAATTAGAACATCATATTGGCTTTACCGCAGTGGTCTTAAAGTTGGTGCAAAAATGATGTCCTCTAGTTTGGACACCGATTACGAAATAATTAGTAAACCTCAATAAATGCGAGTTACATTAATATAAAGCTTTCTCTGCGATTACATCAGCTAACTAATTAATTCTACAATCAATATTCGAACTTTTAATCGGAGCGAGAACAAATTATTACTATTTCTTTGGTAACCTGAAAGACCTCTCTCTTTGAAATTAAACAAAAATTGACAATGACCGGAAACGAAATTTTTACAAAGGTTAAGACAAATCATTTATATATGTCACTGTCAAATTTTAGTTCTTTCAAATCATCCTAAAGAAAGTTGCAATCAAATTTATAAAACATAGATGGTTCCAAAAAAAAGACCCGAGTCTTGTTTTAGAGATCCTCCCAAAATTATTTATCATAGAAGTTTTTTAGGCTAATTTTAACCCAAAAGTTTGGGTTCAGTACAAAATTAAGAGGACCCTGTTACCGGATCAAAACTTCAATTATTAATGATCCTTTAAGTTTCTAAATTAACCTTTAGTGAAATGATGAAGAGAAGGTTTGAAAAATACACACAGTTTAAAGGAATGAGTTTTTCTCAAAATTTTATTTATATCAGTATTAGACACATTTTTTATATTATGACTTTGAGAATAAGAAGAGTGTAAATTGTAGACCTTCACTCATTGAAATGTTAAGAGACAAGGTGCTGCCGCGGGCGATGTATCTGAATGAGTGATAAATATGGTTTGACTTTCTGACTGGTGTTCAACAAGAATGAAGGACATCCAGAAAATGTCAGCAGAGATAATACCTTGCATAGATCGGGTTTACACAAACGAACCAATCATAAAATTAGCTTCGGGAACTGTCATGTGATATTGCCGATTACTGCGAAAATACTTACTGCTTTCCTCTCGCATCATTCACTTCTATATCTTGTTTCTGATTCATTACCTGATTTCATTTCAATCAATTATCTAGAAATGGCAAAACTTACGAAGAATTTCCAAATTATTCAAGTCATTCCGAATTCTCTCATCCCCAGGAACACTAACCTTACCATTTCTACTTTTACCGTAAGATTCTACACTTCTCCGATACTACGCACCCGCTGCATTTAGCCAATCCTATTCTCATCCTCGAATATCAATGTTTCTCTACCATAACATTTTTAAGGGATATACATTGGTACTGCAGTTGTTGCTATCTTGGAGAAACATTCATTCTTTGATATACTTCACTTTCTACCAAAGCATACATTTCCGCATTAGCACACATATTGATATTGTCATCCGTCTTTCCATATTTCACTACATTACTTCGGTTCGGCCAAGTTACGCAAAATATCCACTTGTCGATCAATCTCAACATTCACCATAATCATGCAATCAGTCACCCCATTCGCCATGTTAAAGACCAGTACTCGAAACCTACAGTAGTAGCGAAAATGAAAACTCCATTCTCGTTGTTATGCTCACGTTCAATTGCCTACAATGTGGCACTACAGACGTAGACAAATATAATGCAGAAAACATGAGCAGTAGGCTAAATTTTTTCCTATGCGATAACCACCTGGAGAGAATTAGATGAACGCGGGTATCCGGTGCAAATGACAGGTACGGTGCCCCTGACATGCATAGCTGAGATAAAACCTTTAAAGAGCGCACCGACCCATTAATTTACCTTTGAAGGTCGGGCGACAAAGTAATTATCTTGCCCTAATAGTTTTAAAACTCATAGGGATAAAATTATACTCGACTATGTTACATGCGCCACTGAACTATTTCGCTTTTGACTATGGACGTACGAATGGCTAAATAAATAAGGATATCATAATAATTTTATCACTGGCAGGATGGGAGAATCCTTTTATGGAGACATTTATTAGCAGAATTCTCTTATGACGGCAGAGTGTCGCGTACTTCACTAAAATGCATGCGACTAATTATGGCGCCGTCATAACAGCTAACTGCTTAATGTAAAAAAGTCATTTGAATTTTTCCCATTAAACTTCAAAATAGGCCATAAACGGGAACAATGCCAAATTTTATGACGTTTTTCAGTTTCCTGCCGTAATTATAACGACCATACCCACATTTTAGGACAAATCGTTACGCAATTCCTTTAGAAAGAAGATCATTTTAGTTAGAGGGAATAATACCAAGGGTTAGATGAACCATCCAAACATATGCGAGACGAAATAAATATATCCTCGTACTAATGGAATAAACGTTTTTAGCAAATGTTTTTTTTTTCAAAATAACTACTAAAAAGTGACATTCATACGTTCAACTAGTTCAAAAATCACGCAATAATCCAACTCCGGTTGGCCAAAAATAAACAATAAAATAACGAGGATGGACTACCCATCATACCTTAAAAATGATTTTTCCCGAGCACCATTCAAGATCCCAATACAATATAATTGTTAGATTCCCGGAACCCTTACCGGCATTTATCATGGCTTTCCACAGTACGCTAGGTAACGTGCAGTTTCAAATTCTCAAATTTCTCTTTCGAGTATGAATGTCAATTGCAAAAAAAAACATCGAGTGCAACCATATGTAGAAAATGCGCAACATGCGATGTTTTTGCCATTAAATCAATCACCTTCATGGTTTAACATTGATAGGAATAAATTCGACATGAAGGGGCAGGAAAAAGGGTAGTGCTATTTCGGGTAGGGGGAATGGTGGGAACTATTGATCAGCGGGCCTGATTCAGCCCCTCGATGTTCAAACAAAAGGACACTGACAAGTATTTACAAATAATAAAATTTTAAATCATCCACCAGGAAATGTCTGGTAATCTATAGGAAGAAATGATAACAACCAGGTAGCTCCATTTTAAATTTATCTCCATCAAGTACAAGACGTAGCAAATAAATTTTCACCTTGGTAAGGAAGAATGCATCTCTTTATATCTGAATGATTATCTTTGAATATTTTGGACAAAACCTTGGAAGATTAATTTAAAACTCAATCGTGAAAAATAGAAAACAAATAAAAACAGTTGATTTTCTTCGCTGATAATGTAACATATTCCTCCTGAATTAAGAGGTTCTATTGGTGCTATTGAGGATAATGGACTGAGCATTCTGTATTTAAGCCAAATCGAGTGGTATATTACATTGGAAATCGATATTTCCTGAATAAAAAATGTACACATTGCTGTGGGAAGGGCGTTAAAAAAATTAAGAACTTGCTAACGGAGAATTGATCTGGCACCCATTACGCGACCAAATGGCGAAAACGCAAAAGAAAAAAATGTTCTCAGCTAGTTTAAAATGCTTAGGCTGGTGACTTTAATTGGTGAAGCGTCCGTCCTTGAGTTTCCGTGGCAACCTTAATGCGTGAGCCCAACCAATCGGGGACGTTTCTCAAATATTCAAGCGAGGAAACATGGCGAGCTACCCTGAAAATGCACTTACGATTCGGTGTTGGTTCTGGTGGTGTTCCCTTTGCCACGGCCGGCAGAGCTCCGCGACTAACAAGAGGGAAATAAGCGATTTGGACCGTACGAGGATTGAGAGAGCAGTGCAGGATTGAGAGAAGGAAAGGACGGTGGATGAATGGCTGCACAGAGAATGCGATTAAGAAGAGTTAGCCCTCCGGGGGAGTGCATCTCCAAAAACGTGATTCATCGATGCATGAGGGAGGAGGCAGGAAGAAAACTTTTTTATGAAAAATTGCAACATTTCAAGATGAAATTTGGCATGAGAAAAAAATCACAGGAGGTTCGACCAAATTTGATTTTGCTATTTAAAAATAATTATAACATTGATTTGAGATGGATTTTGTGTCCGAAAGAGAAGGCAGTTATTTATTATCCTTTTTTCTTTCATATTCACTCCCTATCATTACATGGTAACTCAACAAACTGTAACGGATTTATTTTAAGAACAACTGGGGCGAATCAAAACACACACATCTAACAAAATGAAAAAAGCTCATATGTACAAGTTTTTTATCCAAGCAATTTTCACCCAAAGCTGGCAAAGAAATCGTCGAAGCACAATACCAAAATTTACCAAATACTGTAAGCATTACGAATATAATCACGGCTTTAAATGTTCTTGGCTGATACAACATTATATACCAAAAGCGTTTGAAGACACGCGGCTGAGGTTAGCGAGAAAAAATAATTGTCTATTCAGAGGAACCTAACCCAGGGAAATTGGAATATTTTATGTTCGAAGGAGGAGAAGGAAGGACGGGAAATGGACGGCTATGCAGGGAGCGCGATACAGATGAGTTGGCCATCCGGAGGAACGTATCCCCGGCAAATGTGATTCATCGATGAGGCAGGAGGTCGGGAGAGAACTTTGCGAACGATGGGCGGGCGGTGAAACGGGCCAGAGGTCAGGTTGGCAAGGAGAAGGATGAGGTAGGAGGGGAATGGAGAGATCTCTCCATCGACATATCCCTTTTCCTATTCCGTCGTGCCCCAAAGCCCTATACCGAGGTTCCCCCATTTCCACCCTCCCTCTCTTCCCCAACCGAACCGAACTGGTCTCTCCTTTATGAACCCTCTTCCCAATACCCGGGTCCAATTACACCTGGGAACGGAGAGAATGGTTCGACTGTGTGCCGCAAATTAACCCAAACACAGGAATCCCCTTCCATGCCCTCTTTTCCTCAGTCTCTCTCTCCCCTTACGCCAGGCCAACTGCGTGGAAAATTGGGAAGGGGCAGGAAGGATCGGTAAAGCAGTACGATTGGAGCAGAGTGATGGGAGGAGGAAAAGGGGTGGGTGGGGGCGAGTCGGGGGTGGTGATTGGGACGAACGAGGGAGATAGATATAGGGAGGAAAGCCAGGATTCGGTCTGGGGGTGGCGTGGGAGTTGATAGGGACACATTGCGGGCCTCGTTGATGAAAGACAGAATAAGTAGCGTTGTGCATTGATCCCTGGGGAAGATGCCGCCCGCGCCACGACAATCCGCACATACGTAGTCCGCCCGCCGCCGTATTAATAAATGGCCGCGGTGAAATCCTCCGGTGGTGGTTTCCATGAGCTGTGAATGCCCCGTGTGCCGATATCGACATCACGCGGACTAACAACCGAAGATGATGCAACACAGGAGAAAAAAATCATCCGTGAATCAGATATGATTACTCAACTTCCTCGGCTTTTAACAAGAGCGGAGTTGCCAGAAATCGGACTATAACCCTTTAATGATTGTTCAGGGCTGAATTCGCCTAAGTATTGGCTGATTCAGAGACAAATCGGAGGTCGCGATCAGTCTATAAGAATCGAAAAACCAATTTAATTACCATATCAATGTCGAGTAGTACAGTTCCTTTAAGATTAAATCCAACGTACCACACTAGTAATTCTCTGAATAAGGTAAGGGTCTCCTAAATATTTTAAACTGGATGGATGGAGGACCAATCGGAACTTTTCAAGATACAAAAAAAACTAGATACCTCACTAGGTGATTTTATTCCCTCGCAGTAACACGAGGAAATGAACATTCATATATACCTGAAGGCATAGTAAGCAGCGTATTTGCTTTAGCATGCACACAAATCCAAGCAATTAAAACAAACTCTAACGTTATTAATTTTTCTTCTTAGAAATCCAGACCCACACCGTACTTGCACCATATTTGTGTGACTAAAATTATCTGTATGCAAATCAGCTCTCGATATTATCCCCTCTTCTTGAATGCTGTGAATAACAGATTAACGATACATGAATTCCAAATAATCAGCTACTCAATTGATGGAATCCAAAGATATCTGTCACTGAAAAATGTTTATATCATTATTATTCATGAAATAAAATCTGTCCCTGCTCCACTGTCAAAAATGGAAACATGCATATACACGAAATTTCCCAGTGACGTCACCAAATACCGTACAGAGGTCCCTTTCATGTATGGCATGATAAACTTTCAGCTTTTTTATTGGCACAAGATATTTTAGTCAATTCAAATATCGCATAAATGATTAAATAGTTGCTTACTTACTTACTCCTCGGCGCTACAGCCCTTGTAGGGCCTTGGCCTCTCCGACGATGTTAGCCCAGACATCACGATTCCCGGCATGCGTTCTCCATCTTTTAATTCCCATCTTTCTCAGATCAACCTCTACATCATCCAACCATCTTTTCCGGGGTCTCCCTCTCAATCTTCTACCACCAGGATGACTACGAAATATCTTTTTCACCATCCTATCCTGAGGCATTCTCTCGACATTTCCTAACCACCTTATTCTATTGCTCTTAATTTCTGTCACTGTGTTAGGGTGTTTAAGGAGTTCCTCGAGTTCTCTGTTTCTCCGTATTTTCCACTGTCCACCTTCCTTTGTAGCACCATAGATCTTTCTTAGTACTTTCCTTTCCCATCTTTTAAGTAGCTCTTCTTCTGCCGTGGTCATGGTCCACGTTTCTGAACCATATATGACCACAGGTCTAATCACTGTTCGGTAAATCTTTGTTTTCAAGTTCCGACTGAGGTTGCGTGACTTGAGCACTTTCAATAAAGCTCGATAAGCCCTATTGCTGCAATCCTGGCTTTTATTTCTTCATGTGTTTCATTATCTTTTGTCACCAGTACTCCCAAATACTTGAAGTTGTTACATCTCTCATACTTATTCCCATTTAATTTTATAGATTTATCTCGAACAGTAGTACTCTTCCTGCAAGAGAACAAGCACTGTGTTTTGGCAGAGTTCACTTTTAGCCCAACTTTTCCTGCCTCCATCTCCAATCTCTCCAGTCCTTCCTCGAGATTTTTTATTCTTCTTGATATCATATTGACATCATCAGCATAGGCTAGATTTTGCGATATACGGTTGAACAATGTACCACTTGGATTGCTGACTTCTGTTTTCCTCATCACCCGTTCCAGTACCACATTGAAAAGAATGGTGGATAGCACGTCGCCTTGTCGCAAGCCCTGATTAATTTCAAATTCCCTGGTGAGGTTCCCTTCTATTTTGACCTTACATGTTGTATTCTTGAAGGTCATTTGTACCAGTCTGATTAGTTTAGTTGGAAATTCCATATTCACCATAGTCTGGAACAGCTTATTTCTCTTTACACTGTCGTACGCTTGCCGAAAATGCACAAACAATTGGTGCACATCCACATTATATTCATAGCACTTTTCCATTATCTGTCTAACCATGAAGATAAGGTCTGTTGTTGATCTACCCTGTCTAAAGCCACATTGGTAGTCCCCAAGAATCTGCTCCATTTTGGCTAAGACTTTATAGACCACACTTAACTTAAGAGTTATTCCACGGTAGTTTTCACAGTTGGCCTTATCTTTTTTCTTATGAATTGGGCAAATAATAGCCAGACTCCATTCCTTGGTCATCTGCTCTGATTCCCATATATCCACTATCCCCTATCAGCTGGTGAATGGAAAGTGTAAGCTGTTCGCCTCCATATTTAACCATCTCTACTGAAATATTATCGCCTCCTGGTGCTTTATTATTTTTCGTCACCAAATACTGTACAGAGGTCCCTTTCATGTATGGCATGATAAACTTTCAGCTTTTTTCTTGGCACAAGATATTTTAGTCAATTCAAATATCGCATAAATGATTAAATAGATGCTGAATGTTGATATTAACTGTTTAAATAATAACTAATTAACGATGGATTGACACTTCCAAAGACAAATGTATTATCCTACGCATTATGACATTTTCAAGATTTACAAACACCAGCAAAGTGCATGCTTCTATATAAAAGTTCAACCTGGAATTTTTAACTAATTGCGCTAATATTCTATGTTTTTATTGAGGTGTCGTAAGTCAACATAAACGAGGGTCTGATCAGACATGTCTTAGCATAGCTGCAGATATATCTCAACTTAAATAAATAGTGAACACCAATATCATATATTGACAAAAAGGGGTGTAGAGTATAAAATGTCTCTAAAAATTCATTCTTTCGTAATCAAGAGAAAAACACCAGAAAAGAGTTAGATATTTATCAAGAAAACACCTCTAATCGTAAATGATAACCGCTCCAGACTTTGCGGAGATGGAAAAGAGTAATTAACTGCTAAACTAGTACACAACTCAAACGAGCCTAAATTAGAGTGCGGTCTCCCATCATGCCTATCAGCTGAACTCTGCGGGAGCAATGGATCAATCAGATATCCGTTAAAAACTCCAACAAGGCATTAAATAACGCCGCACAGAGGCAAATATTCCGAACATCCTGGCCAAAACCCAAAAAATAAATGTTGCTTTGGGTATTTGACAGATGCAACCATAAGATGGGTGATCTGGGATGCTAACGGTACGGTATCTGCCTACCATTACGGTTTCAGTTGCTATAGGCAGCACTTCTTTCGGGGAGTTTAAACACCAGCTGGCAGGAACGAGAAGGATAGGTTCAAGGCAAAATTCAAGTGAAAACCGTACAAAATTTAGATAAATTTACCGTAAATTCTATACCAGAACATAAGCAGACCCGTGGTATATATGTCAAAGGCAGTGTATAAAGTACACCTTCAAAGCCATAAAGCGATATCTTTAGCTCCTCTGCCAATAGGAATGATCTCGGAGATATCGCAATAAACAGGTAATAAATAAATGAGAAGGTAACGTGAGGGGTATTCCAGGAAATTTTTCACAGAAGCGACTATGGAAGATATTTTACATCAGCTTCTTGTTTCATCAAATCCAAAAACTTTCAGCCTCGGAAAACTCCCGGGAAGGAAGCTAAGCCACTTAGTTTGTAGAAGTATGCTGGCATCCTTATTCATTAACGAATAATATTATGCTATCCAATACTTCATACATAATTTACACCGCATGCATTTTAAATCAATCATCCAAAAAATATTCAGGATTAAACAGACGCTATGAGATGTATAAAATACCATTATTACTAAACAAAAGGTTCATAATACTCATAGTTATGCGGTTAATTATATTTTCAAGTAATTTTAACGCAAAATTGTCAATTAATTAATGAATTTTTCATAATGTAAATGAATGTGGCGCTTTTGGCACATAAGGAGACGATTCCTCAGATCAGTAAAGGTTTTCAAAGGTATGGCCTTATTTTAGAGCTGTGACCAGGACTTCGGTAATATTCGCCACTGTGCGTAGATGTAATTTGCGAGGCATTTTACGGACAATACTTTCAATATGTAGCAGCCTCAATCGAGTTCTTTATGATGCGAAATTACATTATCATAGAGGGAAGATAAAAATAGCAGTTGGAAGGATATGTCTGCGCCAAAAATGTACGTGATTACCCGTCGTATGCAAAACTCTAGCTAACAAAGACGCTTTTTTTAATTTCAAAATTCGACAATTGCTGAAGTTTCTCTCATCCTAATAATTCACTTGATTTCGTTCGCATTTAAAGGTATGCGAGGTATGTTTTGCGTAATATAGAAGAAGCGTTTAATGGTTATCTGAAACACTATGAAATTCTCGATTACGATTTAATCATGATCACTGTTCAACGGCCGACGTTGACGCTACCCGATGATCATGCTGCCGTTGAAACCAGGCAGTATATATTTATCTACATCCGAAAGGTTATTTAAAATCGATTCGGGATAATTTAGCAACAAATGATAGAATAATATGATAAGAAAAAGCAATACGATAAACTGCATCTTGATGAAATGGAGTCGTGCAAGATAGGCATGCAAGAGACTTAAGAACAAAATGGGGCCAGTATCTCGGTGTTGGTATGAGAGGGATTATGACGTTTTTCCTCACAATATGTAAACGGAATCCATGTGCTCATTGTGACTTCGGTATTATCGTAAAGAAAACAGTGGGATACAGTCATTAAAAGCACACTAGTCGATAACGGAGGATGCATATGCATAATATCAACATAAAATACACTCAAATTGTTGTCACGTAGAAAACGAAAAAAAAATTGAAAAACGAAAAGAACCGTTATGTATGTTGTGAACGTTCCAATGAAAAGAGTCATTTTTCTATCTTCAACGGGTATATACTACCCACAGGCCGTTTTATTGAGAAACGGTATTGATAATTTTCCCAAAAATTAGGGGTAAATATAACGTAAAATTTCATGACCATTTTTCACAGAACGAGCGATGATTTGTAGGCATATATCAATGTATAAAACTCGCAATTGAGGCAGAAATCAACAAGAAGCTAGGCGCTCATGAGTCAGGATCGGGCAAATTGGCAGTCACATGGTAAACGCACTGTTCACCACTGCGCCATCAAAATAGCATCTTGCGGCCACAACCGTTAAATTTACACAGCCAAAATCGAACGGCATTGGTATTGGCAATTTAGCAACTGTAGATCCGCCACCAACGTACACAAGGGAGTAATCATTACTAGAGGTTGACGTGGGAGCATGCATAAGCAGTATTCTACGAGCCAATCAGCTCATGCAACCTCCGGATGGAAAAAAAGAAATTCAGTGCTTCGAAGCCTAGCATGCAATGCGATCAAATTAATGAATACCTATGGAAAATGAGGAGAATATCATCAAATTTCATATGGAAAATATTTGAATTTATATTTATTAATTATATGCATCTTATGTCCTACAAAATAAACCTAATATTTAAAAAATTTAAACCAGTTTCGCTATTTCAATGGCAAATACACACGTACACGTAATTTTTAAGCGTATAAAATGAAGGTCCTCAGATGAAAAAGTAAAAGAGAGATGCTACTTTGCTCTGGTAAGCCCACACCTCGTATACGCCGCGAGCATTTGGGACCCTGATCCTCAAGAATTAAACAAAAAAATTAATAAAATACAAAGCAGCGCCCTTCGCAAAAAACTGCTACAAGCGAACATATAGTCTCCCACAACTTTTAGAGGGGTTTAGGTGGGAGCCACTAGAGACTCGGAGGCTACACGCTTGTTGAGTTGCTCGAGAAATTCAGATCCCATGTTTTTTTAGAGCAACACACAGAATATTATCATTATTCCTCACTACATCTCTACGACTGACGGATGCGATAAAATAAGAGAGATACACTACCGAACAGAGAGGTACAAAAGCTCGTTCTTTCCGCGCACAATAAGCGACCACAATAAAAACTGAGCTCCACTAAGTATACTCACATAATACATGTCACCATTTCACCTCCCAAAAACTTACACCTTTACACGGCTGGTGACCTAACACCCCATGCTACACACCCAAGCGGCGGCTCGCAGGGTATTTTGTAGATGTAGATGGGCCATTTAATTACATACAATAATTAAACCACTCGCGACACTAAAAGACTGACAGAATATATTCCCATTTTAATTCAGAGAAACAAAAGATGCCTGAAAACAAAGCCACATTTATTTAATACTTTTAACTACAAATTCTTAAAATAATCAAGGCCACTACCTGCCTCTAAGGTAATTCCTCCTGATGTGTGATGTAAAACCAGAATAGTGTTCCTCAATGAGCTAATGTTTCCAATCGCTTCCGGTGCAGTATTATTCTCCTCTTGTATTATACTTCTCTTTACTTATTTCCGCTAAAATAAAGTTTAAACGGCAAATATACAAGCAACGTTTCATTTCATCAATAATTATATCACTAGCGACTCTTGAGAGAAAGACAGAATATTCGCCTTATTTAACACAGAGAAACAAAAGTTTCCCGAAAACAAAGTCATATTAATTTACTACTTTTAACAACAAATTCTTAAAATAATCAAATCCACAAATTGTCTCTAAGGTAAATCCTCATGATGTGTGATGTAAATCCAGAATAGAATGCCCCAAAGAGCTTATGTTTCCAATCTCTATCGCTGCACTATTGTTCATTGTTACAAAACACAAATAAAGATATTCCGGCTAATTAGTGTGATGGCCATTATGATGTGAGTAAAACCAGGCATGGTGAACTTGGGATATAATATTTTCCAGACTCATAATACGCCCAGAGGCTCAATAGCCATAGGCATACATATTTAAGTGCCACGAGATACATACCAGTTTCGCATTAAGTGAAGGCTGTGGTAATTTAAGCCCCGGGTTTAATCTGCCGACGATTTTAACCTAAATGCCCAAAGTTTCGGATTTCGTGGCGCTGCGGTCTTGCGTGCGCCCCAGAAACTCGTACGGGGAACCCTTTCAAACCCCAAGCGGAGCTTAGTCTTCCCAAATGTGTTTCATCCTTGAAGAAAAAATCGCCTTCAAGTAAGGTAACCAATTAACCGAAATTATGCTACCCAACAAACTCAAAATACTTCCCAAAAACGGGGAGAATAAAGAATAAATAAATATTCTTGAATGAGATCTTTTTTAAAATGGTAGAACACATTTAAGTTTATGGCACATAAAATGCAATGATATCAGTACTGATCTGATATTTTTATGAATGATAGTGACGAAAATTATAATTGAAATAATCGCAAAAAGACAGCTGCTTCTCCATGAAAAGAGATTAAATACAGAGACTTGTAATGTACATCAGAACCTCATCGTGAAAAAATCAGCGTCACAAGAACAATTATAATAAATTTTCTTTCGTGCCGATGGGAAATTTTCTAGCAAGAGAGGGCGAAAAGGAAAATATACTTTGGAAAAAATATTTTATACCAGAAGCTAAAAATATTTAACTAAGGAAAGCAAGATTGAAATACATATTGCAGTCGATCCCGAGGGAAAATGAAAGGATCTGAGAAGCTACACCTCCAAGGAATTTCCAGCGCACACTTTTTCCAGAAAAAATGAAGAGATAATTGTTACCGTTTAAATGAAAAGACATTCCCTGAAGGGTAAGACATGAGGATACTCATCTTCTAATACCCTTATTTTAGTAGTGTAAAATAGTATTATAGCGATGATTGTATAAGGTAAGGAGAATAAAATGGGATGGTTCAGTGTAATTTTGTACAAGAATTTGTACCTCCAATTGCTCGATAATTGAGTAAATGCATCTGCAAGATTCTTCCTTGAATTTATGAACGTAAACTGTTGGTATAAAGTTTTAATGTTAGTACAGCACGTAAATATTTTTAAAAAGTTATTAGCAAAAGAGGAAAATTCTTTATACAAACTTCTTCATGAGAGCCTTTCCAATCACTTTCTGAAAACTGTGCACAAAACTGAAATGCATAAACAAATATATTCTAAGGCATAGATAATGTTTAATTATACATAAAATATCAAGGACTTCAGCGTCCTGATCATTCGCATTCCTTGAATGCATGGAATATGGCCGTTACTGTCACAGTAATTCAATCTTTAATTCACTATCAATGAACTAGAACAACATTTGTTGCTACTTAGTCCAATAACAAGCCTGACTTTCTATACCGAAATAAAATGAAGAACGATACCTATAACAACATAAGTTCATTATTAACTGAGCTTTAAAGTAGACTAGGAGACCTGGGGAAAATAGCGTTAGGAATATAAGTACACTACGCTATCATTGGGCAATTATGTATACCAGTAGTAGATATCTTAGGTTAATCTACTCAGCCCAAGCCTGGTTTTATAAAATTGGCTTCATTTAAGTCATTCAACTAACATTCTCGGGAGCTCCCAGCATAACTGATTGAAGTGTAAAATATTCATGGAGGCAAATAGCAAGAAATAAAAACGATGACAAAACAAAGACTGTCTCAGCTGTAACTGGTGAAAAGCATGCGGATGTGACCCGAAAAAATCAATATTTTTTTTCAGAATAGCTAGCAGGAGCTCATTCGTTAGAAGCCAAATAATTTCAAAAAATATCTATCTAACGAGTAGAAATGGGAAATAAATGCTGAGCATACTCAAATAACAAAAGATATTTGACAAACTTTCTCTAAATTATGAAATAAAAATATTATTTTCAGTAGAACTATTGCTGCGCAAGACGATGAAAATCCGGTCGCGACCGCCTAAGCTGCACACAGTTTATTCCAGTCAGAATATCAAGTTGCACAAACAAACATGTGAAAACAAACGTAAATTTAAATCATTTCAAAATTTTGTTTGACTCAAAGAATTTGTTAACAGGTATATCCTAATTGTTCCATAAGTATAGCAAACGGAATACTTTTATTTGCATCGGTTGTAAATAAAACAGTATCTTTGTTAACTTGGTGGTATGTTTCTATAGTGTTAAAGTTACCATTAATTATACATCGGTTGTATTCATAATCATATATATGTGTGGAATACACAAATTCTGGTCGACTACAGTGTCACCTCCCACTAAGTGAAAGCTTCAACTTTGGAATCAACCGCGCTCCATAATCGCTGATGTGCGCCAACAATGCAAATGCAAGAGAGTGTGGGTACCATTAGAACATTCGAAGGCGATACGAATTTCAAAGTTGGAAAGGATCACTATGTTTTCTGCCTCAGGGTCTATTACCTACAGCCTTAAATCTTACTCTCCCCCTCAAAAGTTTAATACTCTTTAGATTCATCAGTGTGTGAAATACTAGAACAACTACGCTTCCCCTGGAGAACATAGTCCCGGAAATCTTGGGACCCAGAGAACTCAAATACACGGTCTATGTCAATCCTCGAGCTCTCATCAACTTCTCTGTAAAATGTCGCGATAAACGGGGTCTCTATTTATCTATAATGATATCACGAACAACCTAAAATAACTTGGCTCAAATATTTAAAGAGGATAGTGGTTAAAAATGTTCAAATGTTTAGATGAAACCTCAAAATTCAGTCATATACATTCACTATAAAATCAAAATTTATTCATATTGTCAATTTTTATGGTTGCGGTACAAAAATTTAAATTGTTTAGTATTGCTTTCAAATTTGCAACATAATACCGCAAACACACCGCTTTGATTGAATTATTTAAATATCCACGAGCAAATGTGCTCCCCGGATCCAAAAAAAATTAAATGGATACAGGAATCTATGAATTTATATTTAAGAGTTTTATTTAATCACGATGTATACGCTTCAGTTTTTACGGAAAATACTACAAAAAGCCAGATGGGAATAGCCGTAGGAAAACCCAATTAAACCCAAAACCCGATCTAATCAAATGAAACACTAAAGGTTACTAAAACACAGCACATACATACTCTTTCTTTTTTATCACGGTTAGGATTATCATAAAACGTCTTGGATATCAAAAAAATATACCCAATCATCTGAACTGAAATTTACACCCCTATTTTTCCACATAATTTTAAAAATCTAAAAGGTATTGGTTGAAGACGTATCCCGTCAATTAATATCAGGACAGAAACGTTTTTCTTGATGCAATATAAATAATTTCAATAACATTCATATTACGGTTTATTATCAACACGTGATCCTGCTCGTGCCAAACACAATAGTTGTCTTATTAAATCTAAAATTCGTCTTTCGATATCCCAGCGTTCCCTATTCTACCGCATTCCACAAATATTTTCTCCCTGGCTTCGCATACAACCTCCCTTGGCCTCTTCTCGCCACCCTCCGATTTCAAATCCTTCCTTCATAGCCACGTGAGAAAACTGACCTATTATACCCCATTAAACACAAACACCCTAGTATATCTACCCTGTTTACTTATCGCTAAGTGCCCGTCCACGTTCTTCTGTTCTTTGGTATGTTTTCTATTCTCCGTTATTATTTTTATATTATGTTTATGCTTAAAATTCATTTGTTAGTTGGTTATCCAATATAATATAAGCCATCGCAGTGTATTAGGGACATTTTCAAATAAATTAACACTATTGTAAGGCGTTTACGAATTATTTGCGAAGACTATGAATAGACCACGCGACAGCCTGCAGCGATGGGAAAACCGGTGACCGATCATCAAATTCAGTATCGATGGATTCGGCTGTAGCTAAGTAGGATGACATTTCTATTCGTCCGAGAGCTATATCTCCTTTTGACAGGGTGTGCGAAATGATCCTTAAAGCACGTTCAAGCAAAATACTACTAATAAGTATCTAAGTCTTTATAATGATGTTGAGGGTTACTCGGGTTTTCCACCGGGTGAAACTCTCCATCTAGGCTGACGTTTCGACGAACGAGTCGCCCATCGTCGTCAGGGCATGTCTTGCGTCGTCAACTGGTCCGGAATATATTCTGATCGGCCTACGGTCAGGTGTCGCTAGACTGGTTCACTAGTTCCCGCCTTTCTCCCCTGGTCTCTCGGATGTGTCTCGGCACTATGAAGAGGATGACATTAATGTTGCTGACTAAGTGTTATGATGCATCCGAGAGACCTGGGGAAAAAAGGTGAGAATTAGTGGAGAGATTATATCGGTGGAAAATCAGAAAAACTTTCGACATCGAAATACAATTACTCGGAGGCATAAAAAAATCAAACAACTAATAGATACGTCAAAAAGTTATATTACCGCAAACGTTTGCTAAAACCATCCCTCAAAAAGTCATGTCAACCTCTACTACCATCGATTATTTCGAAAATTGTGGCTAACAATTCTGATATATGCAGTGTAAGATGGAATTAAGAACAAAGTACGTCTACTCACCACACCAGGAATTGATATATACCATATATATACCAAGGTTTAAATTAAAACATCTGCAAGTGATATTCCAATTTTATTGATACTTTCATTCAATATCCGAGAACATGATTACAAGTTATTTTCAATGAAATATAATATGTCCATCCTCGAGCTATATTCACCAGTAGACTGAAATTTCCCACCTGCACAAATTTAATACTTACACGTTTCGCAATTATTTCGTGAGGGTAAAAACTAGACGGGACGAATAGACTTTTTATCGAATTCGAATATAAGAAAAAACCACCAATACCTCGAATACTAGATTTGGTATTAATTTATTGATCATTTACAGAAAACATATTCGCTCTCTGTTATTGAAAAAAACCTGTAACTCATATTAAAAATTTTTAATCTTTTATTTCAAAATTTAATTTTACCTATTATATAATCAAATCAGTGAAATAGGATACAATAAAATCATTTAGAACTAACTCTGCTGGGCTATTCTTTCGCTGAGGAGCATTAAGAAATATGAGCAAGAAAGCTATTTTAGAACATTTCATTTTTCATTCTTTCAAAATATTTTATTGTAGGGAATCAGTTATATCCTATTTGATTTGTGTTGCACAAAGGATATTGTGCACTTATGTAAGAGGGGTAATAGGATTATTATATTAATATTCAGTTGACAACATAGCAAGCCATTACTTATTCAACAAAAAACTCTACTTCGATTTAAAGCAATTGTTATGTTTTGATTTACAGTGAAAATAATAATATAATTTCTAATTTAGTTATGATGCTAAATGAAACAACACCAATTTAATGGACAGCCCTTTCTACAAATTATACGTCGTCAAAATCATTCAATAGTCAAGAAGTAATGTCACAGAGACTCTTCAATGACCAACCACTAGGTAAACACGTCGGATTTGTTCATAATTTGAATATTTAAGAATTTTGTCTTTTGTCTTTGTTTTGATATTAATTTCAGCATATGTGCAGACCTGCTGCCTAACTTCCAAAAGCATCATTTTTAAAGTGGGCGCACGTGTTGCAGGACATAACGTCCGCCATATTGTTCATGTGTTTGACTGAATAACACACCATTTTTATTTTTGATATGGAAAGGCTGTTGTAAAATTTCAACTTGTAAAATTGTAAAATTTCAGCATTATGTATTAAAAGGTAAATGTAAAGCATCGCTTATCTTTACCCCTACAAGTAGCAAGATTTTCACATATCCGTGTTTGTTGCTCCACTGAGCTGTAGTTGTGCGAAACCAATCAAATTTCATATTGTCTGCTTACAGCCATGTGCCACTGCTGTTTGAAAATATTAAGTTCCACTCTTTCTAAGAATTAGTTTAGGATTTATTAGGCCCTAAATATGAACCATAATTTTAAAAATAGAAAAAATTAAAGTTATATTTAGATTGGCGTCCTTTCATGACAAAAATATCGTTACATTAAAAATATGACTACTAGATCGACATTAATTTGAGCTCAAGATCGGAACCGCGGCGCGCCATTTCGCGCTTACTGGTGGTATTCGAAGTGCCAAAACTTTGACATTTTTATTACTGAAAGCTAATTTGAAAATCGGCCTTCCTTATATATTCTTCCTTAATGCCAAAAATCGTAATATTCGGAGGTGTTTCGGAGGTGGCATTGTGTCAAATCTAACAGGTAGCAAAAAGTGAATCAGATCGAAGATATTACCCTAACTGTATACGATACTTACCTTCTAGGGCACTCGCCACCTAGAATATCCATCAAATTAGGTCCACCGCCTCTACAGTCGCGTGGGCTTCATTTGCTACCGTAATTTCTTGAATAGCTATTATTGACGAAACAATGGAAGATAAATAATGGCATTCCCTATCTCTAGTAAAACTTCAAAATATTTTGACAATTTGATAGCAATATGGAACCATAACGTTAAAATTGACAAGTAAAATTGGTTAATTTACACTATAATCAATACAATGATGATTAGACTTTTGCCAAAGAAAGCATATTAAATTGGTACACTCAAAGAGTATTTTCCATTGCATTTACCTAAAAATACCCTCAAAAATTTATTTCTTACGTGAGTATAAAAACTGGAAAAATTATACCAAAAGCAAAGCTTTTTTTTAACCATAGTTACATGAAACTCAATTTCAACACTTCTGAGCAACACTTAATCCAATTGGGATGATAACTCCCGCAATGCAACAAGACTGGTACTCCATTATTTCGAATTTAGACATTATATCATAGAGCAAGGACGGAATACCAAGACATTCCAACTATTCAAGGCCAATATTAAAATCTTCTACGTTGTGAAGACTATTGGTGGAATAGTTTCTTGGAGTCACTTTGACACTTCATGATCAATCGAGTGGGATGTATTATAGCCTCAAGAAAAAGTGGGAGAATGCTAACATTAGCAACAACATGCATGTGACAGACGTAAGGGACAAATGAAGCTGTCGATGGCAAAATAAAAAATAATTCAATTGAGGAAGAATAATTAACCCCAATGGTGAAATTTGTAGAGTATCCATAGTTATAATTCAAGGGAGCATATGAATGAAGGACATTGAACAATTTCAGTCGGTGAAATTCTCTCTACAAATGCAAGGATTCTTTTCAAACGAAAATCCATCACGAAAATTAAGTACATTAAATTAACTCGGAAACAAACTTGTAACGACCTTCAGAGTTGGATACTCATGAATGACGTTGCAATATGCCTTATAAAATCAAAAGAATGGGAATGGATAATAACTTATGACCCCAACCCATTCCAAGTTAAGGATGTTGCGAAATTAGCTCTGAGTACATAGTCCCCGGCGAGATTCTTTATTGCAGGATAAGCAGAAGACAAAAGGCAGTTATGAGGATCATTTTGATATTAATAAGCAAAATATACGTGTTTGGCAATGTAATGGGAAGTGTTAAAACTGAATCTCGGGCAAAAATTTCAAAAGTCATCTATCTTGATTACCTGCTTCCCATTGTGAAGTTTTGAAGGAATGTGCATATGAGCAACGAAAATTAGAACTTGGCACTTCAGACCACTCGAAGGAAAGAAAGGGTTACCCCATTGTGAGATATACTCGGGAGATACAGAGCCTATGGCGTCCCTTTGGGAAGGGGACGCAATCTACGGCGGGCCCACACTAGCAGAGATAACGATAAGAGTGTCGAACGAGAATTCTGGTGAACGTGCTCTGCTTGGTACAACTACTATCAGAAAAACAATACCGATGCCTTTAAACAAACAGTCAATACTAGAAGTAGGTATACAGCGGAACATGCGATATATTAATTTAAAGGTGATGCCAGCACTTCCTAAGGTACCGCATAAGGGTAATATACTCTACAAGTGAGAGATGATATAGTCATGGTAAAAATAATATTCATAAATTGGAACCATAATCATAACCATAATCAGCTTATAAGGGATGACATGTAAAGGGGATAAGGTAAAGCAAAGGAAAGACTGGGCAGTAAAGTTTAATCACCCAAAACTGTCAGCTGGTGTTCTAATAATCATCGAATTGACTGTTTCTCCCTAAGATTCCTAATCATGTAAAGGTATCGTGAAGAAGGGGAAATAAATACAACTGCAATTCCTCATCAGAGGATTTAATACGCGACCTAGGTTTCTCACATTTGCAGCATCGTCAGGTGGCATTCAAAAAGAATAATAAATCTTACGATTTCCCTAAACACCCTCCGTTTTTGTCATCCATTGCTTAAGTCCTTTTATTCTAACAACGCTAAGAGAAAAATTTACTTTATTTCTATTACAACTAATAATAATGTAATGTCAGTTAAATTTATTGGTGTCCTCTTTGAAGGTGACGTAGAGCTATTGCATGCGTGATCCCCTTTTCGAAAATTAAAATAACGCGTAGGTTCAAACCACGAATACAACAATGGCTATGACCGCCGTGATAATGATGAGGAAGGCGATTATCCCTACTAATACATAAAAATGTAATGTGTCTGTCTGTATGCTGTTCCATCACGCAAAAACTATTGAACTGATTGAGCTGAAATTTGGTATATAGATAGAAAATATATTTGGTGGTAAAATAGGCTATACTAAAAAGCCCTCAGGACCCCAAAGGCCCCCCTGGTAGTTCATGCTAAGCATTGAGTTCGGTGCAGTGGTTCCATTTTTTGCTTTTTAAAAGTACTGTCACTCCAGATAGAGGGCTGGAATTTTTTTATCGGATGGGGGAATAAATGAAGTTTCTAATTCTTTGAATCGATTTTCTTTTACGCTTCGTAGTTGTCTAAAAGTCAGGTTTTTAGCTGAAAAAGCTCACATTTTTCTCTGAAATCAACAATAGCAAATTTCATTGGCAACCAGTGATTTGACTTACAAAGGATATTCACGCCTCTAGCATTAAAAATCACGTTTTTTGCAGGTCCATGAGAGCATGTAGAAAGAAAATCTGTATGAGCAGGGCCCTGAGTCCCAAAGACCCCATGATAGATAGCCTATGGGGCAGGTGGAGGGGGAGGGAAATCGATAAATTCAATGCATATTTACAACAAGTATACTCATCAAAATCTATTCTCAAAGTAGCTCTCATAGGGCCACTGCAGGTATATGAGAGAACACTTACGTAGTAAACGGTACTCACAAAGGAATTAAATAGAATACTCACGCAATAAAACGTGCAAGAATACTTACTTGTAGCGAATAGTAGTGGTGATAATGCCTTTGTACTACAACAAACACAGCGTTGCTTACTATCGTTAAATACTACATGTAGTGGAACCGTTATCCTCTCATTGCGATTGCGAACTGTTTCGACTGATTTCGACATCATAAATGTTATGAGTTACTTATATATGTTCAAAAGTGTTTAAGTGCAGTTACCTTACATTAACTCAATCATCGGGGTGCCTATTCATGACTCTCACTCGCCGCTGTGTTTCCCCACCTTGGACTAAAAAATATATCCATCAATATGCCTTATAGAAAAAGAGTAACTTTTCGAAAAAATCTTCTTAAGCATTAGGAATGTCTTCTTTGCGAGAAACTGGACCCTCGCACGTAAAACGACAACGATTTGTCTTTGATGCTTAAAAACATGCCCACCAGCGATTTAATGAAAATCCTTGAGAGTGGCACGCGCGAAGGGAGCAGGATGCTTCAAGACACGCTACACAGCGTCATTTCCCTGGTTTCCAGGCTTGACATATCTAATTTCTACGACAATAAATAAGTCACAAAGGCAGACCCTTTTAAGTGGCTGGCCTTCACTTGGAAAATCACTGTTTAACGCAAGGGAAAATTTACTTGGCTTTCTCCTGAGATTCGACAACCATTCAATCAACACTCCTGAGGGATAAGCTGTCGTGTATAAGTCGATTTCCTAATCAGTTGATACAGGAGAGTTAATGTTGATCAGTGTTTACAAACATTAAATGAAAAATAAAAAAAAGCAAATACAAAAAAGGATACATTAAGAAAAATGGGAAACTAAGTCGGTCACCTCACCGTGGTATTTCTCGAGTTACACTAAGAAAACGCTAACAAATTTCATCCTAACCCAACCTATCCAGCTATAAATCAGGTTCAAATATAGACCCATCTGTTTCAAAACTTCAATTTGTTTTAAGATGGCGGAAATTATAACGTCACAACATGCTTCTTACCCGAAAGAATAACAAGAAATTCTGCTCAATGAAGAACATTCGTACATGGAAATCGGCAATTACACTAAGAATCGCCATAGATTTTTGATTTAGTAATCGAAAGTAATGATTAGGGCTACCCTTTACACCGAAGGCGCAGTCCGGGAGGATTCATAGGTTCACTGTTGAACGCAAGGGCAAAACTGCTGCAAAAGCTCCTTTTGACGAAGTCAACCGCTGGATTGTACTCAACTCGCCGATTCTGATTAAGATACTCATCGCACATATTAAAGATGAATAGGGCAACTGAATTAGGTGATGGAATGCAAATATATGTATGCACACAATGGAAGCGATCAAGTTGTTAATTCACTCAGAAGACGGCTCAAGAGAACCGGAAGGACGAGGTGACCATCTATCAACTTGGGTGCTATTTAATTAATAATGAGTCTGCGTGATCAATTTTTGGTATTCCTGTGCATTAAAGAGGGCCAACGGTCACTCATATCTTCGTGCACTTGGAAAATGGTCAGCGTGTCTACTACAATGAACAGAACGTATGCACAAGATAGGTCAAGAACTCCTCAAATGACCTCGCTGACAGTATTCTACAGGTTTATCATAAAATTAGTTCAACGCTTTTCACGCCCGTTGAAATTCAACGGGTACCTTCCGCTAGTACACCATAAATGTGTTTTATCTCAATTAACATGACTGAGATCAAGCTCATAATTAATCAGAATTCAGATCGCGAGGACAATGAAATTCACCATTTCTGGCGTATTTTAGTCTACAACTCAATGTTCTAAGTGTATTTTATCGTATTTTCAACTGTAATAAAAATACCCTCGTTGATTCATACGATTTTGATTATAAGCGATCTTTGTAAATCATTGTGGTACTATTAGTTTTATAAAGAATTCCCAGTGAACTCTTACGGCGATAGAAGATGTTGAGATGCGAGTTTCGCGGAAATACGCTTTAAGGTTCTAGAGATATCGTAATCAGTCAATTGGTCTTTGATATGTATTTGCCTTTAGCACAAATGCATCGCACACACAAAAATTTCATCAAAGTGAACGACTTCGGCCATTAACCCAAAATATGAACAAGAATGCTAATTTATGGGCAGTCCAAGGCGGCAGCTAAGACTTAAGACCTCCTTTCCTGTAATTTTAAATATGCAATATATTTGTTTAAATGCAGATCTTTCAACAACTAATGCGCAATAAAACACTCGTTTTATTTCTGTCAGCAGAGAAAGATTCCGTCATAAATGACGATTTTTCCTTAGAATAAAAAATTAGGCGTCGTAAGGAAACTGCGTGCCTTTAAAATTATTAAAATGTGATTTTCACAACCAAAAAATAGGAGAATGAAATAACGCTCGTCCACAAGTCACCATGGAAAGAGGAGTAGGTCTTTGAGAGATAAAATGAAATAAAAAAATAACAATCGCGAACCTCGTGGAGTTCTCACCGCAGGAAGAAGAGATGTTTGGCTGGATTTGGAGGTTACGACGTCGTTGATAAAGAAAGAATTTTTGTTTTAATGGACGGCCATCAAATTTCACTCGCCCCGAGGCAATCATCACAGTGGTGTGTCTGCCTTTCCTCTCACACCCGCGTAGCCTTCAAATCCTGCGTCACCTCCAACGGTAAGCCTGTCTCCGCGACTCCCGCACTCTTAAACTCCCATCCACCCATCAAGACGAAGACGCCAGCTAAATGGCCCTCCCCATTGTTGAGGCTTAAGAGCCAGCAGATGCGCCCGCCACGCCGGACTGTGTCGCACCTGCTGCGATTCCCCAAGACGAGAGACATCAGCCACGGCGGCCATCTTTACGGCCCGTGGCTGGGCGGGAGAGACGCCGGCTTGACTCCAATTTACGCCCATAGGTGGCGTTTGCTTTCAGATTCGAGGCGTCCTGACAAAAGACCAATTCCTTCCATTATTTCGCCGGAGAACGCACGACCACCAAAACGAGCAAGTGAATGAATGCATTCATTAATTTTTTTTTCAAATACAAAAACTATAAATATTGAGTTTCAACGGTTAAGAATTTGATGTCTTTCTGTCTGTTTTAAATGGTACGAAGTAGTTTTAACAATTCATCACGGACGGCATTCTTTGCTAGAGAAATAAAGAATTGGTGTGTTTATGAGAGACACAGATGATATGATCATGACGCAATACTATATCTCTACGTGTGGCAGAAGCGATAAAATAAGAGAGGTACACTGCCGAACAGATAGCTACAAAAACTCAGTCTTTCCGCGCACTATAAGCGACCATAATAGAAACTAAGCTCCACAAAATTCACTCCCATAAAAAATATCACCATT
This sequence comes from Ceriagrion tenellum, assembly GCA_963169105.1. Lineage (NCBI taxonomy): Eukaryota > Metazoa > Arthropoda > Insecta > Odonata > Coenagrionidae > Ceriagrion > Ceriagrion tenellum. The sequence goes on along the minus strand of OY720641.1, from coordinate 87,007,199 downwards.
TGACCTCCAAAAAACAAATCTTTACACGGCTGGTAAATAAATTGAAATGGCTGAAAATATCGTTTCGTCATTGTTTTTAGTTAATGGAAGTTATTGGAAACTAGTGTGATGGCATGCGTTTATCTAATTTTTCACCTGCCTCTTGTTTTTATAAATATAAAATAAATGTTTATAAATCTATAAAATAATTTACATTTTGCCCAAGAAAATAGATTCCTCATTAAATAATATCAAACAAAATAATTCCACCGATTTTGGTGTGTCTCTTAACTTTTGTTAATTAATTCCTTCCCAGATAAGATGTTACCGCGAAGCAGCATTTGATATCCCGGTGATTATATATGCAGTTATTTTTTTGCAGAAAATTAGAAATACATTCACTCTTACCATTTTTTACCAAGATATACTTTTCGCACGCAAACCATTCAGCGATCAGTAAGGTATGAAAAATAACTGCGCAAGTTAAATTTCGGAAAATCGCCTGAAAGCTCCATGTGTATTAGGCACTTTAAGTGATCCCGAGATCACGATTGTGATCCATAAAAATGGATGGTAAAAAAAACACTAACTAATTTAAGCCGTGAGTCGAAAAAAGGTTCGAAAGTCTAACCGTTAATTATACCGCCCTCCACCATTTTTTGTTAGAGGGAGTGGACTTTTACCGCGCGCGATACATAAAAAAATTAGGTTCAAAGCTCGAAAGCACGTGAAATCCCTCCTTTACAAAAAAATAGAAAACCCTTTCCCGTACTCCCGACAATGTTCGTTAACCATGACACAATGCAAGACTACGTGCCTTCGGCGAGACCATAAAATAATAAAGGCAAAAAATGGACCGGGTTGGGAAAGCGGACAATATACTCTCCTCCGTGCACAGGCTTGCTCTCTCTCACCCCCTCGCAACGATAGCCCGTCTGACCAATGACATGCAGTCACGACTCGCGTCCGTGCTCGGCAATGGACGAAAGAGCTGTGCGCTCCGCCGAGCTTCAATTGTTGTCCCATGACATGGGGTGGAAAGAGTCGCCGGGTCGGGCGGGTATGTTTTTTGAGGGCGGTGGGGCGGGATGAGGGCGGTGGGGCGGGGTTGAGCTCGGGAGGCCGGCGGTGGAGGCTGAAGCATAGCAAGGGGCGTAGGTAGACGGAGTAGCCGGACCTCCGTGGATTCCGCCTCTCTCCTCCCTCTCTCTCTCTCCATTTGCACTGGCTCATGTATTCCACCATGGCGAGGGGGGGGATGATGCCACGTATATGAGAGGAGCATCTCTTTGTGCGGTGTCGCGTCGCCCAATTGAATGCGAAGTCCCCGTGACCGGTGCTGCACTCTTGTCACCCATGATCGAACTCCACGGGCAATCGGGAGGGATCGCCTTGAAAAATGCGAGAGAGCAAAATGGATTAACTTTCGTGTGCAGCCTTCCCTCGCCGCTGAACACCTTTCCCTCCCGCGGAGACCATGTGGACTGTGTGAAAGCCTCGGCCTACCTGACTTACTCCCGGAAACCTGCTCACCCCATCCCCTCTGATGCGCCGTTCCCCCGTCCGACCCACGCGATCTCCCATGCACCCCCCTGGGCAACCCAAATCGCTACAGCGTATCGTCCCAATTTAAATAGCTTGCGGGAGCGAGATCTTCAGCGTACGTGTCGCATGTTAAAACGTCTCCTTCAACCTAAACACCAACTTGTGTATGTAACAAATTTTGACCGCTAAAATATGCAACATTATCACTCCCAATATTTCATCCACGTTTTCCCTTGACTAAATGATTCAGCTAGAAATATTTCGCGAAAAATTATTTCCACCTCTCACACTAAACCAAAATTCTACTCAGGTCACTGGCCTCGAAACATTTTCAACACGATTTTCTTAAATATTATTATCCACATGTGATGCTATAAACTGGAGAATCACCTTAAAAAGTTTAAACTTTAAAAAAAATTCACATATTCATTGAATTAAGCTCATCGGAATCATGTCCGTATTAGCACTTGTTGTTGTAAATAAATAAAATAATTAATGAGAATAAAAATCAACATAAGAGCGTATTTGCAAAAACTTTGTGGAACCTATGAATTTCCAATTTTGAAAATAAACACTGGTACAATTTCCACACTGATTTTTGTCACCAACCATGATTTCAGCTAATTGTGACCGACACACCGACCATGGCTTCAGCGCCCTGATGATGGCATAATGTGCTGAAGCATTAAAGTCGGTTGTACCAGTGTTTAGTTTCAAATATATAATTAAAAATTTAAATTATCCACTGCTTTCAGAATTTATTTTTGAGTGTGTAGATAAAAAGATGCAAATTAAATGCCCACATTTGCGTTGCCAGCTTTGATTGGTGCAAGTTATATCCTTTGCATCCAAGACTTGTCATCAGCACTAAGCCATGAATAAAGTCCTAATACAATTCTAACAGCTTCTTACTTAATTAGTTCACTTACTCAAAGACTTCCAACAATTGCCCGCCTTAAGTTCAATACGTTAATAAATCACTAATTGACGCCCTGAGGGGCGGCGCAAACGCAACGGAGCAAAGGTGTATCATTTTAAATTTGACTTCAAATGGCTCTCGCTATATCCTGCCGAGTGGAACAACTGATATACTCATTTGTTACACAGTTAAGTTAGTTAAGGAAGTTACTTAACACATGGCGAATGTGTGACCTATTAAGGATGCAGGGTAATGCGTAAAGGAATCATTGTCGGGGAGTGAGGTAGATACTTGAGTGAAGATCAAACGTAGGGCAGGTAATTGCTTGTATCTCTCACTTCATGAACACCAGCCCTGATTAACATTAATTGTATGCTGTTCATCGTAGAAGATATCACGGACGTTGAAAATTGTGAAATCTATACAAAATCAAATTGAAACCAAAAATCTAGTGTTACAAAAAGCAGATAAAGGCAACTGCCTAGTGATTTTAGACAAGTGTGATTATGTACAAAAGTGCCAAGACTTCATCGACAATACTGATTTCAGTGTTTTGCCAAAAGATCCTACTCTCCGGTTTCAACAGTCCATCAGAGACGCTCTACGGTCATCTAAAGAACTTTTTAATTCCTCTCAAGTATTTCATCTCTCTTCCACTAATCCTCTGCCTCCACGCCTATATGGTCTAATAAAAATCCATAAACCCGGTGCACCAATTAGGCCAGTAGTGTCCTGTATCGGAGCTCCATCCTACAAGGTCGCTCATGCTCTGACTCGTCGGATACACCAACTTACTACTTTCAAATCACTGTATGGAATTAAGAATTCTCTGGACTTGGTCGACAAGGTCAAAAACATTACAGTTCCACACAACGCAAGAATAGTGTCCTTTGACATAGCTAATCTATTTACTAACGTACCAATAGTCGAGACCTTGGATATTACGGCTGAACTACTCAAAAAAGCATCCGTTCCTCCAAAAGTCACACAGGAAATATCCACCTTACTGTCTCTATGTGTATCGCAAAACTACTTTTTATTCAACAACTGTTTTTACAAACAGACTGACGGCTTAGCAATGGGTTCGCCAATTTCTCCGCTTCTCGCGGAAATCTTTTTGGATAATTTTGAAAACAAACTTTTTAAATCGAAAAACAAATTTTTACACTCAATCGTCTACTGGTACCGATACGTAGATGACATCATAGTTATTTGGAAAGGCACTGAGAGGCAACTAGATAATTTCACCAATTTTTTAAATAGCCTCCACCCAAAAATGTCATTCTCATGCGAAAAAGACTCCAACCGGACCATTAACTTTCTTGACCTCTGTATTTCCATCACCGATGACCAGCACCAATTTTCTAACCAACCACTGCTCTAACCAAGTCAAATGTTCAATTCCAACACATAGAGAAACATAACATGGGGGAAGGAAAAATTAACTTCGCCTAAGTAAAGAGGATAGAGGACTCGAGGTGGAAAGATGGAAGAAACAACTCTAAGAATGAATGACGTGGGAGATAAAGTGAATGAAAATTTTAAGTTTTTTGTAGGGCAGGGGATGAAGCTAAAAAAGAGAACGATGGAATGAAATATTTGGTTCTTCCCAACCAAACACCTGAGAATATTCCAGTCGCATATGTCGCGTTTTCTGCACTGAGGACATTGTAACGCATCTGAACCGGAGCTCATATGCCATACGATGTGCACTGGCACAACATCCTCATGTTGGGAAAATATTAGGCAGCAGAAACGAATGCATAAAATGGCTCCGATAATTGCGATTAAAAGATCATAAAAATAAGTCATAAATAAGTGCTTTAAACTTCAAGAGATAATTTTAAAGAGATTGTATACTTAAAACTATCCTATTGAAAAGAATGTCAAGTGAAAATCATGAAAGCAAGCTGATAAATACAGTTTAACCAACAATAATTGGCACGCGGATTCTAGAGACCGGCACGACGTTAGGAGATATACTTCAATCAAATAGGTATTTTAACTACTTATACATTCTGAGAAAATACTAAAATAGTTTCGCATGCACAATCTTGCAACAGTGAAAAGTATTTAAGCTCGATTACGTACAGTAATCAACTTCAAATCCCATTTGATTTGTCACCAAGCTAGCCACTAACAGTTGTGTAGTTCATTGCAAATACTGGAGTGAGAAATATCACATTTAGTTCTGAGGCGATAACTACGGGTAAGTGGACAGAGCCAAGACTCAAGCACTTTCTTGTGAATATTCGAGGATCATTTGATTTTCCTCCAAAAGACGAGGCAGCCGGCGTTCGAGATGTAGGTTAGGCGGACTAAGTCGAAGGCCCGCTGAATGATAAGGAAGGCAAACGAGGAAAAACCTGGTTCGATAGTTGAGGAAAATACACTTCCGGGTATGAGTAGTACCAAAGCAAGTGGTCGGAGGAGGTAAAGAGCGGCGATGGGATGCTTAAGATTATGATATAGTGAACGATAAATGGTGATGAGCTTGGGAAAAAAGAAGAGGCTAAGAAGAAGAAGCTAAATGGATGGGTTGAAAAAGGGTAGGACGTACGATGAAATGGAAAAACAAATGAACGTGCAAGGCCCTCAGTTCTTTAAAGTTTATTCTATTCTATCTCAATAAAAGAGATCTTTCTCACTCACTCCACTTACCTCATTACTTCCATTTATACCTGCCTAAACTGGTTAAATAATACAATAATGATAATTGGGAAATATAGGACTGAAAAAGCTTTCTACAAAGGTATTAAAACAAAAAGTCGAAAAACAAATTTAGCTCATCGTAAATGTTTTGAGGGATTGTTACTTACGGCATGTTATAGCTTTTAAAGGATCCCAAAATTACCTGAGATCGGCAGATGGCTCATACTAAAATCCTCTGGCATTGCATTGTTGCAGCTGAGTCACGTACAGGCGTTAAGCTCCAAACATGCAATATACGCATGTCACAGTGACGGAAATGCCGCGAGAGAAAAATCTCAACACTATTACCACGAACCACGAACAATAGGATTGTCGTAAAATGTGCACAATGAGTGATGACCCAATCTAACGGCAGATGGTGCTTTAAACTAAGCGCGCTTAAAATGTTGGGTTTTCTAATCACCTTCGAGTCGGGAATGAGGCGAACACAATGCAAGGTTCTTTACCACCGTCTGTCTCACGGCGCCATACACTGAAAAAACTCTGAATCATGCTCAAGTCGCTCCCTGCATTCCAGGCTTTCATTCACAACCCATTTTTAAAAATATTTTATAGATAAGTCAATAATTGTATTAAACGATTGATCAGTATTTAAATTTTCTGTTGAGAGCTTGACCATAAAAATTATATATCTAAACAAGGACAATGGTAAATTATAGAAATATTATTAGTAGTTCAATATAATTAGTTGTACTATAGATGGATAAATTGTTTTAGGAACTCCTTACAATGAACACAATACATTAGATGTACCGAAATATATTATATACTATAATGAGTCAATCTATTTTGAATCATAACAATCACTTCACTCATACTAGGATAAGGTTTAAATAGTTCCTGTCTAATGCATAGTTTTTCCAATGATTTAACAAGAGGCAGAAACAGACAGAAAGCAGGGAATTTTACGAAATCACTCGGCTTAGGAAAAATTGCGAGAATAATACGTATTTTCCACAGCCTTATTCTTGACAAAGAATTCGTCTTCATCTTTCACATGCCAAACGGAACATTGATAGAGATTATTAATTAATTTTGATTACAAACATAAATTAACGCAATTTATATTAGTAATTAAATTATGAATTAACTTCCAAGGTGTTCGCAATATGTTAACAAAAACACACAGGAGGCTTCATAGCTTCCGCAGACAAACATTCACCCACAGAAATTTCTGACGCAATATGAGTAAACAACATTTGTCCAATTTTTATCAAAAATCTTTTCCTGGAGATGCATATTCACGAATTCCCACGGGAAGGCCTATATCTAAATATGGATTAAAAATTCGAGAGACTAAATCTAACATCAGTCAACAAATAATTTTGGGAAATGGCGTGGTCACTACTGAAAGTAGGGTTGTAGTGAAAAAAATGACCATAGCAAAAAAAACAGGTCTTTCATTTATTTTTCATGATGCTGAATATTTTTAATTTTGAAAACAAATGTTCCTCAAAGGTCATATCTGCTTGTATTTCGACACATTCCTTCGATTCCACCTCACTACATCAATTTCCTGAGAACTTGCATTAGTCGTTGGGTCATTCGGTCGACTGCTGCAGGCCTCAAATTGCCGATGCTGTCCTGTCGTCTAAATTAGTTCAACTCCTAAACTAGAAGCTATGTTGGATCACTCATTTATGCTTCGTTCATAAGCAATGTCTTCTTATTCTGAAGATTAAAAGGAAAGTATACAATTTTTGGAAAAAGAACAAATTCATCACTACATATAATTTTCAATTCGAGCCACTATTATCATTATCTAAAAAATATTATGTATAGCTTATCAATTTCTATCAAATAGCATATCATGTAACATCATAAGCGGACTCACACTTAAGGTTCTTTAGTTTTTCCAGTCGGCGAGCCGTTCTCTACAAATTGTTGACTTCATTATGGCAGCGTTAGACGCCACGCACTCAAGTATAAAGAGGCGTAACACTCTCACATATTTCCTCGACTTGCGATTTATTGCTTATTTGTCTTGCATATGTTTCTTAGTTTTTAAGTTATTGCATTTGTTTTGCACGCAAAAAATCATAACATTGACTTTCCCTTTGTATTTCCCTATATTAGATTTCACGGTGTAAGTATTTTTCGTCAAAAGATGATCACCATGGCCGCTAGTATTTTTTGGACTAATTTTTTAGTCCCAAAGAAAGCAAAGAAACAGTATAGAGCAAATGCATGCTAAGCTTATCTACTAACACAGTTCAGCCAGCATTATAAAATTAGTGCGTTAAAATTTCCCCATGGTATGGGGCATTAAATGTTCTCCGTGTAACATGAATAAGGGTAATCGCAAGGATGCGAAGTAATGAACTTAGAATACAGACCGCTCTTATGATGAAATACTCGCCGGCGGAGGACCTCGGCAAGAAACTTTTGAAACTAACCAGGCGAGCAGAGGCGGGTGGAATTTGGAGAATAGACATTCGCCTTTGACCGGAGGGGAACGCATGGCGAACCAATATAACCCCTTTCGGGCGAGGAGTCGTTACTCGGACGGAATGCAGAGGAATAAATACAGTGGCCCGAGAGTGCACGCAAGGGCACATGGATAAAAGCGGTCGGGATTATGGGCGAAGCACTGAAGGGCGACCGCGAATTGGGAAAAGGGGTTTCTCCACCGCCGCCACCGGCGTACTAGAGTAAATACCGAGGGGTGAGCGGGAGGAACAAGAAGGGAATTGGATACCGAAGGAATGCCAGGAAGGATGGAAGGAAGTTAACGAGATACGGGAATAGGGGAAAGGACTCGGGGACTGCGGGGAGGAAGAGGTGGACATGAGCGCGGCGTAGTTGGGGATGGAATTAAGAGAGGGCAGCACCGAGGGCTGGATCTCCGCTCTGGAGACAAAAGGGATTAGTGCACTTCGGAAACACCCCTTCCTCAACCAAAAAGTGAGCGAAGTGGAGGATCTAGCTCAGCGGAAGGGCATTCCCGGGGTCATTTATAGTGCAAAAGGGAAGGCCCTCGCGCACGTAGGGATTTGGTCTGAGGCGGTATTCCAGGCGCGGGGGGGGGGGGGGGTTAGGAGAAGGAGGGGATGGGCCGGGTGCGGAGAGAGAGATGGGGAGGGAAGAGGTGAGGTGTGTGGGATTTACAGGGAATCATTCCTTGCGGGTGGGCGTCAAAGAGGGTGGAAGCTTATGGAAAAAGGTACGGGTTGAGTCGGGATTACGGGCGACAATTACTTTTTGCGTGTGTGAGAGCGGACCCGCTTTGCGTGTTCTCCTGCGTGCTAGCAACGCTCTCCATGGTTCGGTTTATGCTTTGCCGGAGATCAAAAGGACGGAGTCATGGGTGTGCGGTCGGCGAGCACTTCGAAGACACGGTCGACGCTTATACTCAGTGCTTTTTCCCGCCGCCACGGAAGCATTCATATGCGTGGTGGAAGTGCTCTCCGTCCGGTTAGATATCTCTCCAGAATTGGCCTCGCGACTCAAACGGAAAACGGAGGTCATGGAACATAGCTTTATTAATTGATACTATACTTAACCCAAGTAGCTCATTACGTTTCGACCAGCGTCGCGGAGATGACAAAGTGAATTAGTGCAACTAAGCTTATAATTCATGGAACGATGGGTGATAATATTCAGTCAGTGCGTAAACGATTATAACTTATATTTGAATTTCAATTAGATGAACTTTTTTTCATTTAAGCATCCTACCAGATGAGTGATATGTTTTAAGACTACTAATCTTAATCCTCTATACCCAGATTTTTACGTCCACCGTGTGCAGTCATTTCACATGTTACCCCACTCGTGGGGGAATGGGGAAATAAAAGTTACGAGTGAGAGATATTTTAGTTGCCAATCTGTACAATTAATGTCACAAAGCCATACACACGAAAAGAAATCTAACCAGAGACAAAAAGAAAAACTCTTCAATATCTTACCTCTAGGTCACTCAGCGTGCTATAAGGTTAATCCACTTTCATTTCTATGTATGACCTGCCATTATATCCCTCTGTTCCTCACATCGTCTCCCTCTTCATCTTTCGCCCAGAATTCCAAATTGTGATTTATCAAATAGCGAAACTTGGGGAAAAATCTTTTTTTTTACTGATTTTCACACTCAGATCCCCGAAATCACTTGTTACTCGGTAAAAGCGGCAGAATGGATCGAATTTCGCACGTTGGCGTCTCCAAATCGGATGACGTCCACAAAAGTTTAAAATCCTCGAACGATTTCCGACTTCAAAAGCGATCATTTATTTCTTTAAATGTCTTAGGTTCTAAATCCCGAAAACCGAATCGATAAATCAAAGCTTGAGTACATATTTATAAAGCCCAGACAACTTCAATTCCACGCACGTTAGTGGCGGGACCCTCAACCTTTAGTACCGCGAATGAATATTAACATCGCTATAAAAATAAAAAATAAAATAAAATCGCTATACAACCTATACAAACTTCGCTATCAATAGTATTCCCTGCAAACCGACTCTTTATTTCGGTTACTACATCTGCGTTTTCAAATATATTCTGAACTTCGATACGTTAGATATTCACGCAACTGAAATTTACTAGTACTAAATTTATATTTAGCATTTAGCTTGATGCTAGTTGGTGTGCAGTTATCGGTGATTCTAAGTGTTATCTCTTTGATGATCTCAAAAACTACTGATAAACGAGTTATTCTTTGAAGTCAAGCCATTATCTTGAGAGCGCATTTTGGAATAATTTTTGCTATGTAAGTTTCATTTATTTATTAGTTTCCCGTGACTTATTTGAGCTTCCTCTGGCTTACTAATTGCAATCTTACTATTATCAGGTGTCGTTGAAAAGAACCCAGATATCTTCAAAGACTTCACGAAACATTCGTAGAGAGGTTTAAGAGACACATCGATTTTCTAATCAACTTTACTGCTCAATAATTATAATTAACTGCGTAGGAAATATATTTAAAAAACATGTCCAGTTTAATACTTATTGGATGACGTTTACCGTAGATAGACTTTCCCGATATGTAAACTTGATATTAATCCAGGATTCTGATTTAATGCATGCCTTTGCTGCTACATAGAGAATGGGAGGGTTATCGATGCGAAAAGGAATTAATTTGTGTCAACACCAAAAAATATTCAACCGTGGGTTTTATAAACAGGCTCAATTATCGTATTATTTCCGATAATGGGCGACAATTCCTAACGTTCTCTTAAAAGGGTGAAAATCGTTCTACAACGAAACTGCCAAAGCAGAGCCTGTGATGATGAATTCAAAATGCGTAGGGTTATAAAAAATATACCAAAAAGTAAAATTTTCATGCATGTGAGCAAAAAAATAACCAATAGGATGAAATTATTCCACCGTAGGGGAAATAAGCTGAGCCACTGTCCTCATCGCTTGGACGCATGATAGGCAAAACACTGAGGGGCAACGCCACGAGAGGTAGCGCCTATCGCCAACATATACATGTATCACATTTCCTGGTATGAGCTAGACACACGCTCTTGGCAGATAATTTGAATACCAAGAAGAAATTGGTACTCCAAATCAATCTGCGTAAATGATATGTGATTAGGAAAAAAACATGTTAAATTACGATCCTTATTGCTATCCAGTCCTAATAACGTGAACTATTTTCATGTGGAATTGAAAACCATCATGGAGTGACACCCTTCTCTGCTAAAACAGAGCGATATTTCTACCTGATTGAAAAGAATACGATTTTCAGGAATTTGAAAATATATGCTAATCCGAAATATAATGAAAATAACAGCGCATAGTAGTAAGCAAAGGCCCTAAGTCCCGGAAATGATCAACTTAATTCAATTTTTAAATTTTCATTCATTAAATGAGTTTAATAGGTAAAGTAATCGACATAAAAATAATAACTATAGACAAAACACAGTAACGTTAATATTCCAGAATATATCTTTAATTTCGCTCCTTTATTGTTTTTCATGATGAAAAAAGTTGAAATATGTATTTAATAAAGTGAAAATATTAACTTGTAAATATAAGACCCGAAACGATTACCTCTTTATGATTGGGAAAAAAGTTCCTTCACTGGAATCGACGCAAATGTACCCCGTTTTTGCTTGGACAGGCTAGTTCGAAGGTATTTTAAGTAGAACTCCCGGTTACTGACTCAATAACCCTAAGTCCCCGTCGACTAGAGTGCGTTTCCATATTTCCTGGTTAACGTTAACTGTATGGTCATCAAGCATTTTTGTTTACTTGACGTCAACTTACAGTTCGGGTTTCGCAAATTCCACATGACTGGCAGTTAGTTGCTGGGAGCGAAGCGTATTATCTTATGGCTTTCATAACGAGAAAATAATCAAACGGAGGTTTATAGAGCCAGTTCTAATGCTCCAACGTTAACCAAAGATTACTTAACAGGGCCATATTTAACCTGGATCCGCCCAATGTAACAAAAATGTCACAAATTGCATCGTTCCTCTAATTGCCCACAATTCCTAACGGCGCCCTAAACTGTTGCGTTTTTTTCTATGTATGAACGAGGAAGGCTAGGGCATTACTTAGGTGAAAGAAGTATCATGTGTAACAGTTCACGTGTTCTCCTACTACCTCTGGTACTTCTGTGTCTTGCCTGAAGCCTGATAATGGACATTCGCCTAATGTAAATACTTAGGGGCGGTTTAAGTAGTACGCGAAACGATTTATGCCATTTTTGACCTCCACCCTCCACTACGCAAGACAATGTATGATTTTCCCAACCCCCCAAACCTTTCTCTCAATCTTACGTAAGACTTTAGATATTTGTCTACTCTCCCTTAAATGCTTGCTTTCTGCAGTTTCATCTTTCCATAGATGCTATCGCACAGCTTTGAGCACTGGATATCGAATACTTATGCTGTGTTGGGAGTACCACAGTCATTTACAGTTAAAGGCGACACGGCACCACAGCTGATGAAGTTGTGAACAAACACAGGATATTTGGAAAAAAACACAGGATATTTGGAAACGAAAGCGTTTCAAGACGGGCAAAAATCTTAAGTAAATAGGTTCCAGACCCCCTGCCCTCCCCTTCATAAGACGAAGTAAGATGATCCCAAACCCCCCCTCCAAAAACGTCTGGCGTAATACTTGACTGGCCTATTAGTTTTTTTTTAATTTTTTATTAACATTACTTCTGTGTCTTCCTTTATTCTAGCCGTTATTATTTTTGGTATATATATATATATATATATATATATATATATATATATATATATATATATATATATATATATATATATATATATTGTGACGGTATGCCCCGCACAAGTCACGTTTCATTTTTTTATTCCATCTTTCGTTTCGGACGTTCCCTGTCTCGAGCTTTTGCTCGTTCAGATTTCGCGGGCACAGCATTAGACAAGCGGCCTCACTTTTAACTACTAGGGTTTCGCATGTCATTTTTTGTGTATTGTGTCACGTGATGAACTGTATAAAACGGGCCCGGCTCAAGGCGTCGGGGAGTTATGTTGGTGGAAGGTGCGAGGAGGCAGTCCCATGTACTCCGTAGACTGGCAGCAAGGTTCAGCAGAGCACCGGGGAGCAAGACAGAGAGAGAGGAAAAGAGGGCCGAGGTGCAGTGTCAAGGAAATTCCTCACGTCGTCTAACGCCCATACGCCGATCATCCAGAAAACCTCAGGCAACCAAAGACCTGTGGGTTGATGACGCGCCCAGCGGTGAATTCGACGTGGAGCCACAGCTTGACACATAAGTACTCTACAAATCCCCTTCTCCCTGGATAGTGAATTATCCACTCTTCCTGCTCCAACCAGCATTTCTCCACCGAAGAAGACACCTCGAGTGGAGGTGATCGCATGTAATAGTGACTCAGGAACAATTCCACTTAACGTTACTAAGCTTGTCACAAAGCAAAAATCTGTATAATTATTCTCCCGTCCTTGTGATTTGTGTTGTAAATCCCAATAGTGCTGGACACTTTCGCACGATCGGACGCGGAGCATGTAAAATTCAAGGTGGACAATCATTTCGACAATAAGAATTGTAGTAGAGATTCTTCCAGAGACCATTGTGAAGTTTGTTATGTGTTCGTATTAGTTTTTTTGGTGGGTTATTGCGTTTTTGTGTTCTCTTTCCATCAGTGTGTCATTCAAACGGATAATCATTTCATCCCTCATTAGATTTAAGGAGAAAGTTGCTTGTGTTTATTTTTTGTTTTGCCAATAAATGCCTAAAACCATTCACAATCTGAACGAGGTCGTTTCGTCTTTGCTGTGCTTCGCACTGAGTTCCAAAATTCCCGTATTCTCCTTCTCTTTCGTGATCGCGTGCCGTAGAACCCACGTGGTTTTCCTTTCAGTAAGACCCGTCCGCCGTCGACCCGCTGTGGGTGAGTCAGCGGACTACGTGAAGGTATGCACTATCGCAGCTGGTTTCTAACCAGTGGGGCCGGGGATCGAAATCGTCCAACATCAGAGTTGGCGAGCTCGTCCGATGGTACGTATCGTCACAATATATATATATATATATATATATATATATAATCGTTCATCCATTCACTCAGACCGATTCGAGTCCCGGTCCAGTCGAATTTTTTCTGCTTGGAATTGGCCATCTTTACATCTTCACACCACCATTGTGTCTGTTGATTTTATGTGTTCCTATCCACTTTCTTTCTACCTTTCTGTATAAACATTTATATGAGTATATATATATATATATATATATATATATATATATAGTAACCTAAAGAAGTAATCTTGTTCATTAAAAATGAATGGTAATAGTATACAAATACCTTATGTTCACTAAAAGGAATGAATATCCAAGTAAATTTAGCACCATGTCCCAACTTGGTCCAACCACCTTGATTGAATGTCAATAGGAACGTCAATATACCCTTTGATTCAACGTAAGAAAAATCAGCACCATCGAAAACTTTGACGTATCTCAATCAATGGATGGTCTTAAGTGAAGGTTAACAAAGGAGTGCCCGGAACGAAATCAGAGGAACGATATGGGAAAGTTCGAAACTAGAACGGGGCTGGCGTAACATAATTTGACCACACTCGACCGAGTCTCCACTTGAAGCTCTATCATATTGATGAGGGTGCACTAGTGCCCACGCACTCCTCGGCCGAATTGCAAGAGGATCGGGCCCATCGAGATGTGGCCGCATCTTTCTATTTCCACGAAGGAAAGCGTAAAGGTCACACGCTTGCGGAGGGGGTCACTCTTATATCTGAGCCACTTTGGAGGAGGGATTATCGGTCGAGAGGTTGATATGAAGATGGAATGAAAGACTATAAAGGGTGGGGGGAGATTTCGTGTGCGACGAAGGAGGTTTCAAGTCTACTTAGAACTTTGAGGTTTCGGAATGGGTTCGACCTCGTGGAAAACACGGACCCACTCACCCTTCCAAAGATTTCGAGGTCCTTCGCCCACATGGGCGGCGGGAGGCCATGGGGAGTGGGGGGCGCCACCACCGCCTCGCCGGAGACCCCGGAAAATGGTCTTGGGTAAATTCCGGGTCCTTTAGCGGGAAATCTTTTACGTGTCCTGGGAATCAATTTGGCCAAGGCAAACTTCGCTCCGATTGCTTGCCACTCCCCAACTCTGGAAATGTTTCCCTTCGAGTAGGGGAGCCAGTTAGGATTAGAAGATCTGCAACGGGGTATATGGTGTAATTATCGGTGTAGGCAGCTGCAGGGGGAGGAGGGGGACACACTATTTCCAGAGCAAACAAGATTGGTTAAACGCACTCCTCGGATCCACGGTCTTAAAAGGCCCCAAAGCTATATTTTCCACCTTAAATATCGGTATGATAATAAGAAATACGAGCACTTAGTGAACCACAGAGTTAAAGAAACCGGAAATTTCTAATTTTAAAAAAACTGACATTCTACTAGAGGGATGAAGGTGACTCTTTCTGCCATTAGTGAGCACTGACATACAGTTGATATATTATCTATACACTGATGAGTTAATACGTTCAAAAATTGAGGGCACAATGAAATAGTGGAGATTGATTGCAAGATTAGATGTAACTCTTTAAAAAAATATATAATCTATAAACAAGTGTATGTTAGGCGGAAATATGAAATTATAGCTCTTTTACGATTATCAATCAGAAACTGGGAAGTTTTTCGTCCAGAATGTCCTCAGTCATTACGAGGCAATTCAATTAGAACCACGGATAAAAAAGGAATTTTTATAGGAACTGATTCAAGATAGGGAACCCTATATGCACTTTAAATAAGTTCCTTACCTCAGCGTGTTTTGATTGCTCCCATCATTGTATTCCAGATCAATTAGAGCATAAAGATTGAATTTACGTGAGATAATCTCAAATCATATTATTCTTCAACCTCCCTGTATAATGTGTAGGTTCCCACTACTTATGTTTTAGAGGATAAAAGTATCCAATGAAATTAGAGTCTATATCAAGTCTGGATTAAAGAAGGGATTATAACGCGTAGATCAAGAATTTATTTCCTAATGGAAATGGCACATATCAAGTAGAGCGAGAATAATTCAGTACTTTTAAGGCGCTTGTAAGGCGCGAGAGCAAGGCATGCTAGTGTGAGCCAGATTGAAGTGAATCCCTACATATGAGGGATGGTCACTCCGACAACTTCTATTAAAATAGTTCCCATCAACCATTTGCAGAGCGATTCGACTCCTACACAGCTTTTAGGTAAAATAGGTACACATTATTCGGCCGAAAGGTAGACTTAAAATCCCACTTTTCAACTCTTTATTGACGGCCTCACACCACTACTTCGAAGGCAATCTCCCTCATTTCCTCATTGTACGAGAGAATATTATTTTACCTCGGAACACAAAGGGATAATTCAAAAACGTTTTGCCATCTCAGGGCACTGGAGCTGAGATTGACCCTGTTCTAACAACTGCGCAGTAAATGACTGTTCCAACAACTGCAACCCGTTAATTTGTGATCTGCAAGGAAATGAACCAGCAGCTAAAGTCTTCGCTGAGATAAAATCTTCTTCAAATACGCTGGAAATTCTGCAACTCCGTCAGATTAACCGAAGTCTGATTCCATGCAGAGCTCTCAAAGTGGACACCAAATATATGAACGCGCGTGAAAACTCAAACTGATAATCTAAGAAGTCGGGTGAGAATACATTCTTCAACATTACCCTACGCAAACTTAGCACAGGTACACATGGAATAGTGATGGGAAATAAAAATAGTTGACAGAATTTATGATTTTCCAGCGGAAACCTAACAAGATAGAAGTTTGCGCTAGGATTTCAACCGCGTTAGATATTTATGAGCATTATCGCTGAGATGAATTAACCCGAAATCTTCAAATATCAGTTATTCCAAATCAAACTACCAATTACAATTAGCTAATAGATGATAGCTGCAAAAGATCCACGAATGTACCCAATATTAGCATAAATGGTTCCGGCTCTTAAGCGGTTCCGGTTCTACATGAATCAATAACACGCGTGGTCTAATACGTGAATGGATTCAATAACTACCTCCAGGGGAATATGCAGAGGTTACTTCCAAGGCTACGCATTCACGCATTTAAACGCTGTTGCCCGATGACACTTAGATGAGTCATAAATGAACTTGCGCGGCATTATACATCGTGTGGCCAGGCCTCAAAAAAGGCGTTGATATAAAATAAGGACACATTTACATTATGTCCTCATTGAGACACAACGTGTCTTTTTCAACCTAGACCTCACTTCATTAGCTCATCTGACTTATATTAAAATCTTACGTATGAACACATCGCCAGAACCACAACTGACACACATCAAATTATAACAATGCATACTTATGCGTGGGAAAGGTTGCAAGAAAAAAATAACCGGACCCTAAATCGAACCACAAAGCTATACCTTGCCCGGCATGAGCTCAACATACCACACGTTCCTCTCAATCCAAATGCATATAGGAGCTTCATTTATATATTTCAAACTGAGGCAAAAACCAAACCAGTGAGAATGGGGCACTTTCAGACTTAAGTTAATATCTAATCGATGTAGTTTATGAATTCAAAGCTTGGACACACAATGTCCAAGTTTACATTTTTTCATTTCTACTCACCTAAAAAGTAGGATTACGTTACGGTACATAACTTTTGTAAAAGCCTTTATTTGGAATTAAGCCATCTTTCTATTTAAAAATCCCTTTCAATATTTAGGAATAATATTCTTCCGCATCCGTCCGCTATCCAAAGAATTCATTGAGCCTACTTACTGTCCATCGTTTCCATGGAATCGATTAAGAAATAAATACTTTGTCGAGAAATTAAAATGCTTTTAAGGTATGTGTATCCTTAATTTTATTTTATTTATATCATTATAACCTTCCGAAATAGTTCACATCTCCTAATGAAGTGTAATAACCCTTTTTAAACTTTAAATAGGCATGTTCTCCAAAACTCCAATGGAATTAAAATAAAGGTCAACATCCCAAGCCTATTTCTTCAAACATCTGCGACAGGAAATATTTTTTCGAGAACACTTTTCCCTTTTTTACTCACTCTCGATTTCATTTAAAGAGGCCTTCCGCGTTACCGATTCGAAATTAATTCCTTACATTTTTTTATCCCCCCTAAGCAAACAGGTGCAGGAGGGGCACAGACCACAAGTCATCAGAAAAAAATTGACCCTCTTATGAGTTTTAACAGGATTTGTATCCTCTTTTTTCGACCCGCAGTTCAGGGAACGCTCCTCTGTATAGAATGATGGACCTGCCTCAAGAAAAGCACAAAATTGAGCAGCTGCTGGCCCCGGATTGAGACCAATGAGACTTCACCTGCGACACCTGCAGTCGCGTGCTACCGCGCACCTGCCGGATAAAGGGATGCACGAGCCGAGCACGAGCGCGGGGCTGACCGAATCGAGAACTTTACAGCGTCAAAGGGGTCCTGCTCCAGTCTGCACCTGTGCCCCCTTTCCGTTTTCACGCTGTGGACCACGTGCTTCCGTGAAAATGCCGCGGCAGGAAGGATTTTAATCCCCACAAACCTACTAAATGCTCTTCCCCAATTTCCCTAGAGGTCGTATAAGCGCGAATCATGGGTTGTGGGCATATTTTCATAACATTTCAACAAATTGGAAAACAAATTCTTGAACCACATCCCACTTAGGCGTGTCAATTTACATATTGAAATAAACCATATATGCTGCTGTATAAAATGAAATAATTATAATTAACAATTTGCGTCACAATGAAAGCATGTTATGGCTTGTGTTTCCGGCACTGAATCTGAAATTTAAATGAAAGTCGTTACCAATAATCGCTTTTTTATTTAGCATTATATATAGATATTTGAATTATAATTGAGTCTTTATAATAATATCAAACGTATGTTTTCGTATTTAGGGAAAAACTTGTCCATAGGTCATTGAATTATTACGAATTACACCTCAAGTTCCACAAGACTACGTGTTAAAATATAGCATTTAATTGCCCAGGCACCATGCAATATCTTCGCTTCTACCTATAAATATTACTGATATGTAAACGCCTGAATAATATGACCCAAATCTTTGCATAAACACATGTCGTTGCAACCACATTAACTGCGTTCTAAAAGTAAACATTTAACCATCCTTGAAATTGAATAATGAATACCACTGCATAGAAGGTGGCATGAATCGGAATACACGGATATGCACCAGTTGGAGAATAAAATGTAAATCTAAAAACTACAATCAACGTTTTGATTAATTATTAACACAATAACAAATGATATGTTGAAGCCTCAATTAAACCTGTCCTTATTAAGAACTTAATCATTTAGGACCTCTTTAGGACCAATAGATTAGGACACTCTTGTGAATCCTCAGCTGTCTGTAGTCAGGGGATAAAGCCACCAAGCAAAGAGCTTATAAAGCCACCAAGCAAGCAGGTCGGTGTTCATATTTTAAAATTTTCTCTGAGATAAAAATATTAAATAAGTTGTGATTATTTAAGATTTTTATTGTAAACACACTCATCCGTGTAATGACGTCAAGTATCAAATAAATTATGCAATTATGCATAAGTTCAAGAACACAAAAAGTATCCAAAAATGTTAGAGCGATTACAATGATTATATAAAAGAAGTAATTTAATATATCGGAAGTCAGTTATCAGTGCAATCGTGATAGCTAATAAATGAAACTCCTAATGTGTAGTATGCAATTATAATGATCCTCACTAAACAAATTGCCGAAATAAGGTCCTAAGTTGAACTTGGCGGCATCCTGACAGTCTTCACGTGTTGATCGGCTATTCGAAGGTGCTATTATCTTGAGGCCAAGTTTACACTTTCCAGGATAACGCTCTTATAATTCGTTTTGTCATGAAATGTTTTGCAGTCTCACTGTCTATTGTTTGGATTGAAGTAATTACTCACATTTAAAAATGATCTCACTCGCGTTGTAGTAAATTTTTTTGTATTTCAACACAGTCCTTTGGCCATTTCAGGGCGTAAAAATGTTGAAACTTCAAACATTAGCGAGACCAAATGTTAACTCCATGAGCGGCAGTTTTAGAAGACTACAGTACAGCAACAATGACTATATAGCGCTCATCGAGAAGACACAAACTCTAGTATATGTTTCAAGTTTGCTAACTTCAAACCCCTGATTATGCAAAAAATTTGGAAAAAAATCGGCATTTAAACATAGAAAATTTGACCACAATACGAGAAACGTTATTGATGCATAAATATTTTGTAGGAGATAAGACCACACCGATTAAATTTTACGCTCAAAACTTTAATTACCAACTAAATAAGCATAAATTGAGACTTAAGATACCGATATCTAATATATCCTTTTATATTCCTAACAATAGGGTTTTCTTCACGCCCTAGTACTAAAATCGCACATTTTAATGAGACATTCCAGTTTAGATTAGAGCCCTCGTATTAATTGCTACGTCTAACCATTTCAGTATCTTGGGTAGCTGATGAAATTTTGGCCAGTATAATAAAAAAAATGTAAGCAGTCATCACCAACGGTTTTCTCTTCAATGTATTCAACAATAAACTTTTTATTCCAATAAGCCTATTAGATTAGCACCAAACCCTAGAATCTCCAAACTCTAGAAAGGCAACATTGAATTACCTTTGAAACTGCGCCCGTTAGTGGTTCTATGAAACGGCACACACGGCTCAGTTACAATGAACGCACTGGAACCGACGCAATTCTGTATACTGGATAACTTCGATTAATTCACGGCTTTAACCCTGATTACTGAGCCTTTCACAATCAACCAATAGGACTCGTCGTTCCGTACAGCTAAACAAAAAAACGTCCATCCTTTACTTAGTCGGTGGAATTTTGTCTTTGAAGAGTAATTTTTGTTTGTCTATGTAAAATCTTTCATATTGATTTTACTAAAGACATCAATACATAATCGAGAAAATAATCATTTAGGGAAATCAATTCTTTGGAAATCAATGCCATTTGAACCCTTGCCCTAATGGCACGAAAAATTCATTTCGTGATAATTTGATTAAATATGGACAACTTTTCTTCCAAATATGACAAAATATATTTTATACTTATGCATGAATAGATTCAAAATATCTAGGTGTCGTAACGCGTCGAAGATTCGAAAAAAGTATCTACAAATAAATTCCGACGAAAAGTCCGATTACCGAGCCGAAAAGTCAATTCATAACATTCTTCAGACAAGTCAAACATATAAATATAAATTTCTCGTCATTTCAATACTGTATGACTTATAAGTTCAAACGCATAAATAGACGTACTAAAATCAACATTTGCCGCGGATTTTATTTCGACTCACCTGAAAATTTATTACAAAATAACTCCATGACCCAGAATGACCGCATCAGCCGTATTAAAAGCATCAGAAGAAGTCATTCGCTGATACATCTGTCGGAGATTGCCTCCACGAAATGTGACGAGAGGTGGCGAGTGAGACAATGCGTGCAAAAACAACTATCTGCGACGAATTGGAAAAGCAGACGAAAAAATTTCGTTGGAATTGAAAGCTCGCCAGCGAGCTGCGAGGGCGTGAAGGAGAGGGAGTTGGGACTCAGCATACGCGGGAGTCCGCCTCATTTCTTTCCGTCCCGGCCACGAGATGGAGCTAGGGTCGAAGAGAAACCGGGCGAGGAGCGTTCATTTGTCACGGGAGAAAGCAAGGGGAGGAACGGGAGGCGGACGGGTGGGGACGGGTGAAGGGAGGGAAGATGGAGAAGGAGAGGGGAGGTGTGTTGAGCATTGGGGCAATGGGATTAGTCGATGGGGGTTGAGGACACCGCAGCCCCTCCAGGAAAAACATTTTCCACGCACATACTTTACGGGTCTGGCGTTGTTTATTAGGGTGAGTGAAGGTTTGATGGGGTAGGGTCGCGGGTTGTGACAAGGCGAATATGCTTGGCGTCGGGGGGGATGGGGGAGGGGCTGGAAGAAGAGTTGTATGGGACTCAGACGAAGGTCCCAAGAGCCACGGATAATGTCAATGCTTAAAGCAATCGCCATTATACGATGGAATATGATATGTGTACGAGACCTTGGTACACACGAAGCCACCGGATATATGCGATCCTCCGCCAAAGAGATATTCAAAGATATACTTTGACTATATCCACATCTACATACTTCCCTGCGAGCCGCCGCATGAACGTGAGGCAAGATGCGTTAGCTCATCAGCCGTGTAAAGATGTAATGTTTTGCCAGGTGAAACGATGACGTGAATTATGGGAGCGTATTTAGTGTGCTCAGTTTTATTGTGCGCGGAAAGAACGAGTTTTTGTACCTATCTGTTCGGAAATACATCTCTCTTATTTCATCGATTTTGTCGGACGATTTTCTCTTTTATTTTATAGATTCTGTCAGACATGTAGTGAGGCGTCATGATAATATTCTCCGTGTCACTCTGAATCACACCAGTTCTGAATTTCTCTAGCAACCTAAGCCTAGCGTGTAGCCTACGAATCTCTAGGGACTCCCACCTTGAACTCTCCAAAATCTTTGAAACAGTACATGTTCCTTCGTAGCAGTTATTAACGAAACGTGCTGCTTTTCTTTGCATTTTATTAATTTTTTTGGGGAAACCTTTATGACCAGGGTCCCAAATGCTCGCGGCGTATTCGAGGTGTGGCCTAACCAGAGCAAAGTAGTATCTCTCTTTAATTTTTCATCCAAGAAGCATCCTCTTATACGCTGTATAAAAAAGAGTTTCTTTAATGTTGGGCCGCATAGATATGTTTTGTATGTGTGTTCCCCACGAAACATCAGAAGTTAAGGTAAATCCAGGTTATTTTTTTTTAAACTGTCAAAGACAAATTCGAAAGCACTAACTTTCAGCGAATGTTTGAAATGAAGTTGGGAGTCACAATAAATCCACCTCGAGTTCACATAATGACATCAGCTAGAAACATCGAGATTGCTAAGAATTACTCCTTAGAGTACTGCGTCATTGAAAAGAGCGGGGGGTATGTTTATAACAGTAAATTCGCACCTATTACGCCGGTGCAACTATTACGTCGACTCGAATCACGCGACTCGTATTGCGGAATGGTACGTGCGTCACGGTCAGGCGAATAGCTTGGGGCGATACTCCGATAGTAGTTCAGTATCTTCCGATGGAGCATGTATCATAATACTGCTCATAACATTATGTTTGACTTAGAATAGTAGAAGTAGAATACTTTATATAGCAATGCAAATCGTTTAGAGGCAATTTTTCAGTTTCCTCAATATGGGGCTTACAAATATAATGACGGAACACGACTCACATGTAAGGGTAAGTGTCGGATAGAATTGAACAGCGACCAGTGGCCAGCTCAGCAGAGCAACGCCTGGGAAACTCAATGGTTGAGGGCACATATTCCATTAGTGAATATAACAATACATCAGATGTAATAAAGTTTGACGAATCACCTTGTGCAATTGATTACAGCTATCGTGATCTCAAAATGACAGATCTTGGTTTAATTTCCAGACAATTGCAATCACCACACACCGACCTAGGTTTAGTTTAGTAATGATATAGTAGAGTCGAAACCTACGTCGGTGACTGACATTAAATATTGTGTGAAATATACACGAGTTATTTCATTCTGTGATTGTGATATCCGGAGTAATACCACACGGTAGATAGGGTGGTTTCGCGCAGGACCAGCAGGAGCAACAAACTTCGCACGTTCGAGCTCAGCTTAGATCATCGATCAATTTTCATCCTTGAGATGAAGATCTGATTAAATGGCTCGAGCTAACAGGACTATTACAACACATGAGAGCCAAATTCTACTACTTATCAATGTGATGGCATAAAGTATAACAATGTGCATCGCACTTAAGAGTATTCCGCACGTTATGCATGCAGGAATAGTAGTAAATGCATAAAATTTATTCATAATTTTTTACAGGTAAGTACGCAATCAAACTAACTCAATTATACATTCTCCATATGCATATTCATCAACCGCAGCCTTTCATAATTGTCTTTCTAGCGTTCGTACAAATTCAGGAAAGTTACGGAAACAAATGCTGATAACAAATGGCTTCATGCCGTCGTACTGGATGTCTTCTTTAATATACATGCTTCGTAAACATTGTATGCTCAAAAGAAATTCTAATCATACCTTTTTTAATATCGTGTCTTTCTTAAAGGAATAAGAGCAATTGTTTCCCTTAAAGTGCGAAACCAGTGTAATTTTACAAGAAAATGATTCATAAAATGATGATATACCGTATCGCGACTTTAGGTAATGTTTCGATGCTGCAAAAATCGCATAATTTTTAAATGAGAATTGTCTTCATGAAAATATCTTGATTGTCACTTTTATTTCAATATATAGAACTGGAGTTCAAACAATTAGTTTTTCATCATTAATGTCACCTAATGTTCTATGCCGCACGATAATAAAGTTATAGGTATCATTTGTGAGCATTGAATACCGTAC
Organism: Ceriagrion tenellum; assembly: GCA_963169105.1. Classification (NCBI taxonomy): domain Eukaryota; kingdom Metazoa; phylum Arthropoda; class Insecta; order Odonata; family Coenagrionidae; genus Ceriagrion; species Ceriagrion tenellum. Next base: position 86,983,187 of record OY720641.1, on the reverse strand, counting down.
ATTTGAGAATGGAAAGATTTCAGGTGCTCACGCTAGAGGAAAAGGGTTACAAAAGACCCTGGGAGAGGGACGAAAGAACGGGCAAAGGAGTGTAAGGGTGGCAGTAGTGTGGATGCATCAAGAAAACTTGATAATTTCTAGGACTACATTTCCTGCCAGTATATCAGTCTACGCGGAGGAACTTACCATGCATTCAGAAATGGTAACAGTACAGGAAATGTATTTTACATTTTCGCCATAATTAAACCATATTAAGACTTCACTGTTAGTTTTTGGAACGGCTTTCGAGACTTAGGTAAAAATTACATTTGAATACGTTTTTTTCCGGGTCTGGGAGTCTATGTTGAACCTTGACATTTGTTATCAATCATTGAAATAACGTCAAATTTATTATTAGAATTGAATATGATAAAATGTCCGTCTTTGAATCCGATTTATTAGGATACATATCTCATGGTGCAAAAGGTAAATGGCTACAAATTTCATTGCGCATTGAGATAGCATTGACTCGTAAAACAGCCAATCGATTTAAAAGGTAATTTTTTAATTGCATCAAAATATATAACGATTAAAAAGACGAATGTAAAGCTTCACGCAAATTTGAATCAAACTGACAAAAATCGCTCCATCCAAGTTCATTTCTCTAATTCAGTTTATACGGGCGGGTAAGGATACAAGGAAGAAGACATCCTCACGCTGGAGGAAAAGGGTTTCGAAAGACCCTGGGAAAGGGACGAAGGAACGGGCATTGGAGAAAAAATTCGGCGAGGAGAGAAAGAGAGAGTGAAAGGGTGGCAGTAGAGTGGATGCGCCAAGAAAAATGGAGCGACCGGAGAGGATAGGGAAAAAGGTGAGAAGGGAAAGGAGACTAATGTGCAGGGACGGCAAGATGAATAGGTTAGGTGCGGAGGAGAAATGCCCTCAGTTGGACTGGAGCTGAAGAGTAGAAAGAGATGTTCGCGAGAGGGCGCGGAACGAGGGAGAGTTAAGGGGGGTTGGGGAGGAGTGCAAATGTGAGAAGGCGTCGGGGGAACGCCAGCGGAAAGCCGCTTAAAAAATTGGTTTCAATCCTCATTAACTACAAAAAAAAAGTTAACCAACCAGAAATTTTAATAACCTGGTTCACGCAGTTACAGATTCTCAAAGAACCACATAACGAAGTACAGAATTTTAGCCAGTTATAGGCGCCAACAACTACAATATAAATTGTTGTAAATTTTTTAGTCAATATTATACGGAGGTAAAGGGATGTCATATCATGTGATAGACCTTATTCCATCACCATTTATGAGATTTAAACCCATCACTGAGATACTTGTTCACTGGTTTCAATTCAAATGAATGACAGGTATCAACAAGAAGGGTCACCATTTTTTGCGTAAAATAATGTCCATGTGAAATATTTGACACATAAATTGCAAATATAAACCATATCTACTATTTCAAACTATTGTTGCTCGTAGAAAATTTTCAATTGGAGAAACTAAACCTCTTGTTATACTCAATCTCCGGAGTAGAGAAAATATTGTTTAACGTGACGTTAAGTCAAATTTCTCCCTTAGCTGATTAAAATATTCATTCCGATAAATATACACGGACATATCAGCACAAAAATCACACACAATTCGTCGCATTTGGGAGTCTTGAGTTCGGATCTCATTCCAGGCGACCGGTGTTTTTAAACAGATAACTTGTACCTAAAGTGAGCCTGCTGTTAATAATATTCCAACTGAATAAATATTAGAAATCTAAAATTGTCTCTTTATTGTCAAAGAGATAATGGTCATAGCCAAATTTTTCAACAATTTTGCAACCTTAAGAAGAGAAGCAATTCGTAAACAGAAGCTAGCTTAGACAATCTTACTAATATATAAAAATCTAGTGGTGTCTGTCTGTCTGTTACCAATTCACTCATAAACCACTGAATCGATTGAAACAAAATTTGGCTGGAAGATACTTGATATATCTGGTTCACGCATAGGCTATAGACCAAGGGCCTTGGGGCCCTAAAAGGCCCTTAAGTGGGCTCTTTCATCACAAAAAATTGTCCCTGGAAGATAATTTTTTCCTGTATTAGAAACACGTAAAATATACCTATACTGAAAGTACAACAGCCATGGGGTCGTAAGCCTTGCGGGGGTCCCAGAGGGCCCAAGGTTCCAAAAGAATGCTTTCTAAAAAGCCTCATAAGTATTGAACGAGTGAACCGATTATAGTAAAATTTTCACACATGGAGTCAGTAAAGCTTTTTAAGGAAATTGGGACTATTGGGACTATAAGGAAGGCCCCAAGGGCAGCGTATTGGGCCGTCTTGTGTCTTACGTGTTTGAAAAAATCAAGCCTAAACATTTTGGTTCAAGTGCTGAGGTTTCTCCTTTTGCACATTTTAATTAGGTCTACTAAAGATAGAAGGCTATAGTTCTCGCCATTAGATGAATAAATGATTGCAGTTTCTTATTTTTTCATTCAATTTTCTTATACGAATAAATTTTCCCTTGAAATCGCGTTTTTCATGTCAAAATCATGAATTTTACTTCTGTCAATAATAGGATATTTCCTTGGTAACCGTGGAATTAGCATTAGCTTTGGAAGGGAAATGGGGCCTTTACAATGGTGGCTGGCTTTTATATTTAGAGATATGTATTACAGTGGAAATCTAGGCCGTAT